>CM035609.1:1300000-1892500 GCA_020496755.1 Channa maculata
GTTTTCTGTCGTCTGTCACACGTTTTTATGTCCCATCTCTCTATCCTGACCATTAGCAGGAGCATATGGGCAACAGAGTACTATGGGCAGAGCAGCTGAGGCAGCATAATCCCCTTGTAAAACAACGAAAGGATCCTTGTTTCGGGCTGCCTGCCATCGCCTATCCACAGCAAAAGCACTTTTAGGCCCTCATGAGAACAGCGTCAGACAGGGAGACACAGTATTCCTGCCTGCTCGGAGAACACGCTCCTGTCCCGGGGAGAACAGAACACACCCGCCTTGAGTGTTGGATGTGAACCAGAAGTGTCCATTGCTAGGAGACAGAGCACAGCTTGGCTTTCATAATTGATGCCTCGCAATGACATCAAATATTTCCTCCTTATTCTCTTCCCTGTGGGGCTGTTAGTTAGAAAATGAAGTTACTTTTTATGTCTTTCAAAATGCAATTTATCTAAGTGCCATTTGCTTGTGTCTCCCCAGCCGTTGTATCTCTTATCAGGCTGTGCTTGTCCTAGTTTCAAGGTTGCAGTCTTCACTGGCTGAATTTGAATAGCCACTGATCGAGTGTGACCTTTTTTTTAAAAAGCCCTCTATAGGCAGGCTTCTCTCTCAGTCACTGTGCTGCTGGCCTGGTTCCTGCACATTTGCTGTGACATGATGATTGAGACGAATCAAAAGAAAATGCAGAAAAAGACACAACTTCTACTGCCATTGTTCTTCTTAGAGGCCATATTCGGAATTTCTGAATTAGGTTTTGACTATTTACAATTCCAAAATTTGCTGATGTTTCTTTAATTCGCTTTTATGCAGTGGCTCTTCTTCAGCTCTTTTTCTTTCAAAATCTGTGTTGTCTTAGATATGCACAATGAGTCCTTTCACATTAGCCTGTGATGTACAGGGTTTGATCTTCTGTTTGGTAAGAAGGCTGAGCCTCGCTCCGAAATATTGAGAAGGAAACTCCACAGACAAGTTGGAAACAGTTCATAAAGCCTCATGAAGGTTTTATGAAGCCAGTCAGGAAGCTTGGATTTTAAATAAAAAAATCAGTCTATCACGGTACTAACTTTCCTTTTCTCTGTTTCACAGATGTATCGCCTAGAGAAAGCAATGACGGTGAAAACAGCAACAAGTCCTCCAGCATCATTGGCTCTGAGGTGGCCATCTTTGTGGGCATCGCCTCCGGCAGCGTCATCTTTATCATCATCATCATCATGCTGGTGCTGCTGCTGCTAAAGTATCGACGGCGGCATCGCAAACACTCACCACAGCACGCAGCAACGCTGTCTCTAAGCACTTTGGCCACGCCCAAGCGGAGCGGCGGCAGCGGGAACAATAACGGCTCAGAGCCCAGCGACATCATCATCCCGCTCAGGACTGCTGACAGCGTCTTCTGCCCACATTACGAGAAGGTCAGCGGCGATTACGGCCACCCAGTCTACATAGTCCAGGAGATGCCGCCTCAGAGTCCGGCCAACATTTATTACAAAGTCTGAGGTGGAGCTTTAAAAAGAGATTAACTGGAACAGCCCACTGGTAGAGCGGGACTTTGGATTTGGCTGGCACCGGCGTCAAACCCCCTCCCTGCCCTTGCAAACTCTCACTTCTCTCTCTTGTTCTCTCTCCCACTCTGTAGACTCCTCTCCTCTGATGTTTTGTCAATTCTTTCCCTTCTTCAAAGTTACAGTGACACCTTGTCCTCTGGTTTGGTCACAGTCGGTGCGGATGGTGTTGGGTTGGAGGGCTGAAGAGATGTCACTGCTGCTGCTGCCACTGCTGCTGCTGCTCTCTGGGGCTTTTTGGAAGCAGAGAGGACAATCTCTTCTTTCCCCGGTGTTGCTTCCAGTTTTGTTTTGTTCACTGCGGCCAGCAATTTTGTGCGGGAACTGAGTGCTGTTGAGGGACGCCTGGATGTATGGACGTTGACTGGGCAAGAGGAGCAGTTTTTAACCTCACCTTTAGAGAGACTATTGCTTAGGGAAAGGGAGGGAAAAAACAAACAAAAAATATATGAGGAGAACAGGTAGAAGAGCAAATGGGCTGACCATGAACTCACAAAATGGCTGCCCTCCCTTGACGGTCACTAGACAAGAGACTGTGGATTTACCAGCCAGATGGGGGGGAAAGAGGAGAGATTCTCTCGCTGATGTGGAACTTTACGGACTGACTCTTGGAGATCACTCATTCACGCTACCACCTACATGCTCACCATCACATACACACATTCACCCACTCGCACAGACACACTGTCTCACCAGTCAATGTGAACTGTTTGGGTTTCAGTGTGGGTTCCACCGTTTCTCTTGGTCCCCAGTTTTCTGCAAATCTTCCACATGTTACTTGAAGTAAAGAAGTAGATTCCCTCCCATTATTATTATTATTATTATTATTATTATTATGTTTTTTTTGGGTTGTGTCAACATGTCCTAGCTTGTTTTAGGTCGTATCTTGTTTTCTTTTCCTTTTGTCAAACGTGACGATCAAGTGTCCTAGCAGTTGCAAGGAGTGGCAAGAGCGTGAAAGGCAGTAAATGTTTTTTTTTTTTCACTTTTGCACCCTGTCCCCACCTCCTTGAGAGAGAGCAGAGATGTCAGGTTTGCCCAGGGGGCACGTGGGTAGAGGGGAGGGCTTTCGTATAACTAGTGCAGCACTTTTACATCCCATTCTCAGTACCTCCACTCTTCAGAGCAGTCCACAGAGAGAAAGAGAGAGACACACAATTTGGTTGGAGATGGGAGAGTGGCTGTAGCAAGCGCTCACCTCACTTTCTTTAGAACCTGGGCTTTTTACACAGGAAAGTGTTAGGGGCAATAAGAAATCCAGTTCGCCTTACTGCTGCATTTAGTTCCCCTCGCATCAGATAATGAAGAGGCCTAATCGATGTTAGCTGACTAAAACAGCTCTAGGTACTGTCATGTTTACCCCCGACGGGGGCAAACAGTTTGCCCTACAGGCCGAAAATCAGCGCAACTGGTGCTCTCCTAGTCTCATTTAAAATGAAAGCACAGGGACATCTACATCTATACAGTGACCACAGAGTCACACTTTCCCATTTGCATTTCTTTATAGCGAGTTTTTGATTTTCGCTTCCTTTTTTTCATTGCAGAATAGATGTTCATTTAAAAGAAAGGACAGTACATAGATGAAAACTAGAGAAAATGAAATAAAAAGAAGAATCTATTTATGATAGACACATAGAGCACAGGTGTTGTCAGGCAGTATGGAGAAGAAAAAGAAGTAATGTTAATATATTATGGTGTAAGTGCACATTATGCAATCTAGGTTTTCAATCATTTGATATCCCATGACCCACTAAGTCCGGTATTTCATGAGCCAGTGTCCACAGACTTGGGGCTCGGTCCTGGGCCCCCGTTGTACCCCCCCCGTGCCTGAGGACTGTAGAGTTTTACAACCCAAAAGAGCTCACATTGGTGTACACAAAGGCAGAGTAGCTGTGTCTCCCACACTCACTCAATGTAGCATCACCCAAAGGATAATTCTTATAATCAACCAGTGCCCCCCTCCCCAAATCATCCCATTTATCATATCTTCTGTGCATGTGTGTACGTGCGTGTGTGCAAGTTGACCAAGTTTATTTTCAACTGACTTCACATCCTTTAATATGTTTGGCTTAGGATCAGAAGGGTGACTTAGGCTTTTTCCCCGTGCATCTGTCAGCCCATCACTATCATCATCATGTGTTCATGGTCAAACTTCACCGAAAAGCCAAGCCTTGTATGACCTGAGGTTTGTGCCTCTAAGAGGCCACAAAATCTGCAAATATGCAATTCTTATTTATTTTTTTAATCAATTCTGAGAAAAAAAAAAACACACCTATGGAAAGTGTTCTTAACCAATGAAAGATGTAACAACAAACAAACGACACAAAACTAGCAAAAGTACGTCACACAAGCCTGCTGTTAGTTTTTTCCTGTATTATTTGTAGTATTATTTGAACCTTTTCTGTTTGAAGTATGTGCCGTAGTACTAAGGTAAACTGTGAACTATGAAAACCATTACAAAGCGTATATATCCCACCTGAACAGGTATTTGAGAAGAGGTGAATAAAGACACACTTACACAACAAAGAAATGGCTGTTTAGTTGCTGTTTTGTCTGCGGCAAAATATGACAATCTTAGTTTCTTTTAATCTGACGCCCTTTTCTTAGCTGCCACATAACTAACACTCTCCCAACATTGACCAGGATCAGTTCGGCCTGTTTTAAAAAAAACAACAAAAAAACGTGGTAGTGATGCTGTGAGAGTCTTAGCACATGGGCTAGGAGAAGCACCTCAGGCTACTGTAAAATGCCTTGCTCGTATGGTCAGCCCTTGGTCACTTGACTCAGTAAATTTGCACCGTACTTCTGTAGGTAAGAAACTGTAAATACCTTAATGTTTGTATTGTATATGGATCCTGGGTTGTTACAATAGCCTTATTCACCTTTTTAGGTAAAAAAAAGTACAGAAAAAAAAAAAGGAATTCACTTCAGTAAAACAGAGCATACTACTTTTTTGGTAAATAGCTTATGTAAATATTGACCAGAACCCAATAAAACATTTTTATAAACTCTTAAAGTAAGATGTTTTGTATAAAATTTGAATTTTTTGCTATGTATTTTAGCTAGCGCTCGATGGAAAGCCCATGTCCGTGTCCCCGCTCCCCCCACCCCACCCCCACCCTTCTGCACTGTTTCCATGGTAATTTGGTTACAAAAATGAGAGAAAAGTTGCCAAACCGACTGCTGCATATTTGTGCCATAAGTGTGTACCATAAATATTTATTGAATTAGTTTTTTTTTTCCTTTTTCTGTTTGGTTTATGATTTAATTTCAGTCCAGTTTGTAAGTAACACAGTATTATATTTGCATTGTTTTTTTTTTGTCTGCCCCTGGTTTTCTTTACTCACATCATGGTGACTGGGTGGCTGTAGCCCTCCTCTCCCTCCCCCCCCCACCCCCCTCCTCCACCTCTTCTTTGCAGTATGAGATGGCCAGGCTGTAATAAATGATTTTAACATTCAAAAATTCCAAGCAGTTTCAAAGTGAGGATAAATTACACACATTCCACCAGTCTGTTACAAACTGAAAATGTTTTTCAATAAAATGTTTTTCCTATGGACGCGCTGTCTGGCTGTGTTCTGTTAATGATGCTTAATGATAATAAATCATTACCTATGTTCTACTGTTTCACACAGTGTGACAGTGAAAGAGTTCCAACAGCTGAGGATTACATTTGCTGAAGTACTGTGTTTAATTAGAAATTAAATTAATAGTTATTTTGCTTTACTTTTACTTCACTAGAATTTAAGTTGAAATATTTGATTTTTATTAAACTTCATAGTTTTAGATTCTTAAAAAAAATGTAAGAAACTAACAAATGCTGATGTATTGTTATGGATGAAGCAGCTGTCATTACATAAAGTAGGTAAAATCAGCTCCACCTTCACCCCCCTGCAGTTTTCCTTCCACACCACCTTCTCCTCAGTAACATAGTTTTTATTTCTTTACCATACGTTTCATTTTCTTGCAATGTTTTTGCAGTTCGCAGCTCAGATATATAGTGAGTCAACTGTTTCTCAGTTCATTCAGGATGTTTCTCTGGTGTGTTTCCCCCCAAACATTGGCTTTTTGTTACTGCTACTAAAGGGTCAAAATACAGGATCACTCCTTAACTGAACATGAATGATATTTAACAAGACCTGAATATTTTAGATTTCTGCAAAAACATTTATTCATGAGGCACATGTGGAACAAGTCTAGGCTAGACTTCCATGTTATCAACAGCATCAAGTTTACATTACATTACAGTAGTGTTTACATGCTGTTTTTATCAGTTACTCGGTTGAATTGACGCTCTTAAATTACATTTAAAGCATCTACCAGTTTAAATTGAATACAAATTTGAAGTCGTAGATCTGCTTGTCATGGAATGGTTTGAATTTTTTTATCCCCCAAGACAATGTTTCTGGACCTTGATTTATGAACTCCCTGAAATTGGACTTTCATCTCCCAATGTGAGAGGAACTTCACCCTCCTCAACCTCAAAATCCAAGATGGCTGCTATATGCATTAGCAAGTGTTAAAGCTGAAAAAGTATATTGTTTATTTTAGCACTTCTGTCTTATTAGCATCTCAGTACACACATATACTGGCAAATGTCAATCTGTGAACTGTCTGTCCACAACGTCTATTTGTGAATGCAGTACTTTTCATAATGTGCTGTTACATAATGCTAACAATGGCAAACCATTGGGTTTGTGATGGTTGAACTGTCTTGGTGTACTGGACTAGTCAATGAGACATGGTATTAATACTCCCTCCTGAAGGGGTGCTGATAGAACCTGTCTCCAAAGTAGACCAAGGACAGTGGACATAAAAGAACAACCTGAATGGGGGAGGTTCACTTCTGGGTAGGTACAGTAAGTTCCTGAAGTGAAAAGTCCGACCTTGATAACATCAAGATTACAACAAAAGGCTCAGACCAAACAATGACAAACAACTTTAGACCATGGAAGCAGATGGTGGTGGCCATGTATTGTGCAACACAGGTGATTAACATAGTATCGAAGACGCTGAGCAGTAAAGGTGTGTCTGCTGTGTGTAGGGTGACCCGCTCTTTGTTGTAACAATACAAAGGCTGTGATTAAGGAATTCTGTTTCCTATTAGTGGGAAGGTGGTGGCTGTCTGAATCAGAACCAGCATATAGCCAAATTGTAAGTAAGCCGATGAGTCAGTCGTGTTATTTTGACGGCCAGTATATCCAGGCAACTAGCCTGTATAACCAGCCATGCTGCCACTGAGTCAGAATTGGAACCTGCCAGAATTCCAGCCAGGCAAAGAGAGAGCCACAGCAAGCCAGACATCCCATCTACTATAGCCGATCGGTAGCAGGGAGCCAGACACCACATCAGCTCATATAGCCCACCAGCACTGCCTGTGCAGCCAAGAAGCCTGCGGGCCAGGGTATCAAGCAACAGGCAAGATTATAGCTGTTACAGCCAACCAGCCAGTTATCCAAATTCCTTGTCCAAGTCAAGATTAAGGTGGTCAGATCCTCAGCTTTATTTTAGCATCAACACTAGGTCAGTGGGTCTTTATCTGCTTTCGAAATTTAAGATTATAACCTTGCTACAAGGTTGAATTTATAAAGCTTTCAACAGAGGCTTCTTATATTGTGACTATAAAAGTATTTTGGTGTCTTTTTAATGAGTATTCTTTGGTTTTAACCTCGAACATCCTGCCAGCCCACTCTCCTATTTACTGCCCATGGCTGTAATCAGCTGTGGTTGATTAGGATAGGAGCACTGTAATTTCCCTGATTTCATGGATGAATAAACTGAACCTTGAGCCACGTGCCAACAAAATAACAGAAACAAGAAGTTCTGCAATAAATACAACCGGTGTAAAGTGACTGTATCATACAGAAGCCAAAGTGCCCGTTGGCTTTAGTAGACAAAATCTTAAACCACTTCCTGATACACGTCTCTGACAACTGACACTAAATGATTCACACTGTTGTATCAAACATACCTTGGCCACAACAAAATCGTTTGGCATTTGGGGAAATTTGCCTTTTCGATAGATGAGCAGATTGAGCTGAGCAGGCCTCTGTGATAACTGTGAAGCCGCAGCCAGCAGCTTAATTAGCATCAAGACCAGAAACAGGAGGAAACAGCTGACCTGACCACGGTGGATGGTTTCAAAATTTGCATGCTGCGACCTTTAAAGCTCACTTATTTAACACTATGTGTGTTTATTGTGAGCAGAACAAAAGCTAACTGTTACCAGTTTTGTCCCATGCTAAACTACCTGACTTTTTTCTGTAACATACATAAAGGTTTTACTGAATAATTAAAGCCTCTTTTACACACGAGCTCTGGACGATGTCTGGAACACACAGCGGGAAATCGTCCTAGTCATAGAAGCATCTCATGGATGAAACTGCTTGATTTCAGAGGCGGGTCAGTGCATACAAAAGACACAACCTGATAGAAAAGCCAGGCTGGAAGAAACAGTTGTTTTTAACAGCACATCGGAACTGTGCATCTAAAAAAAAAAGATAGAAATGTTGTTAACATGCTTATTCACGCTAATTTCAAGACTGAGCATCATGCTCCATGCTGACTGTCCAAATTCCCAAATAATCTGGCCCATTTTACACAAACTATTCTTAATGAGTTTCTCAAGTAATGAAACTTTTAAAGTGATCTATCAAGTTTCGAGAATTGACCATACTGCCAGCAGTGATCACAGTCGAGAGTTCTTGGTAAAAATACAATTTCTTTTCTTTCTTTTTTTTACTGTTTTTGATTCAGAGTCGATTAACTGAGAGGCCTCCTCTCTTTTTATGGAATGCCATTGTTCACATCCACACCTGGAAGAATCTAGTTCACATAATACATGAGAGGATAGAGTTAACTGGACATTCCTTCTGTTACGTACGTCAAATCAAGTGCCTCAAAACTAAGATACCCTGACTGTATAAAGAAGGTTTGCTAGTGCTAAGGAAAGCATTACCTGCAAACCTGCTGTAAAAATCCTAATGGAAACCAAAATCTCAGAGGTGAAAAGTACCCACCATGTTTTTTCTTCCTTCTCATCATTACCCAATATAGTGTTCTATTCTCTGCCACAGTAAGTATTAAAGATATTAAAGCCACTGGCTATATATTCATCATTCCTAACCACATTGTCTTCCGCAGCTCTCTGTTTATGAGGCAGCAGCCGAAAATGAAAATATCTTCACGGCACTGGAGCTCAGCTCTTCTGTTTATCCAAAAAAGAAATAAATAAATTTGCCTGAGAAGCCAAGATAGAAAAAAAAAAGCAGGATGCAAAGAGAGAAAACAAACTGTAAGCCTCCCCATCACTTGCTCTCTCTTAGTGGTCTGTCATCTCCTTGCATCTCACTCACACACTTTGATGAGGAAAAGGAGGGAGAAGGTGGGAGGGAGGGAGGGAAGAAAACTTTCTGATGTTTTTCCTATTTAACGTTTCCATTTTATCTCCCTCGCTTTCATGGCTTGGACTGTGGAGGGAGGCGGCGAGGCGTTGCGGGTATTTAATAGGTTTTTCATTTTGAGGAGGCTGAAGAGTTTATCAACAGGAAGTTGTCAGTTTTTCTCTCCACATGTCTGTAATTTAACATTGTTCAGAGGCAGAGGGCCAGTGTCTGAAATGCCCAGGAGGCCCCTGTGTCAACAGTGATTATGCTCTCGGTCAGAAGATAGCCGCTGGGACTTAACTTGGAGTAGTTTGAGTCAGATAACATTTTTGTAGAGGCTGCTTTGAACATAAACCTGTTGGTGTACTGTTGGTGTCTATGAGAAACACATATCAGCATCACAACTTCAAAATACTGTGCGATTACAAAAATTCTTCCATCACCAGTGATTTCCTCTGCTAATCAGAGGGAACCTGAGCCAAACAACGGACTCATCTGCACAGGTAAGCTCGGTTAAGTGAATTAATTATGCAGTCATGAGTGCACTTGTGTCACGAGTATGGAATGTCACCCTGGTTTCTGATATATGGAGGGAGTAAACAAATAAGTCATCAGGGTGCATCAGCTTCTCACAATAAGACCATAATCCACACAGAAACTCCTGATTCCTGCTGTGTGACTCATCCATGTACATGGTAGTTCTTAATCTTCAAACAGGCAGCACAGGAGACATATGCAATTTAAAGCCAGTTAATATACACAATGACAAATGAGTCCAAAAAGAGAGAAAACAAGTAGCAGTCATAGAAGAATGCTTATCCAGAGAAACACTGCTTTTCACAGTTCTCTTTCCTTTGTCTCCTGAAAAGTAAATCACACTCTTTTTTTTTTTTATTTTGAGCTGAATTACATCTGAACTTTTCCCCCTAAAGCTGCTGTAGGAGAAATATGGAAGAATAGCTGTAGTCAGTTTAAATCAAAATAAATAATTAGTAACTGTAAATTGCCCATAGGTGTAAATATGTGTGTGAATGGTTGTCTGTCTGTGTATGTCTCTCTGTGTTGGAGACCTGTACAGGGTGGACCCTGCTTCTTGCCCAATGGCAGCTGGGACTGAGACTGTCCCTCCCCACTTCCTGGTCCTAGTCCTGTTCTTTAGCTTTAACTTTCGTTATCCCTCTTTACTGTTTGCACCTGTTCCCCTCAGTATTTAGGTCCAACCTTCCCCACAGTTCCCTGCCAGATCCTCATCATCTCAGTCCCAGCTAAAGCTCTGAACTCTTGGTATACCTGATCGCAGAAATCCTGACTCGTGTGTATTGGCTTCTGTTTATTTAGTTTAGTTTCTTTAGCCGTTTCCCGCGTGTTCATTCAGGTTTAGTAGTTTACGTTTCACCTCCGTGTCCTATTTCATTTGGTTTTTCTGTTTGTTAGTTTCCTAGTCTTTTCCCGTGTCTTCATTCAGGTTTATGTTTCACATCCTTATTTTATTCCTGAGCCTTTTGTAGTGATTATTATGGTTAACTATGTATCGCTCCCGTTGTCGACATTAGTTCTGTTTGGCATCTTGTTTTCTTTAAGTTAACGTCCCTGCTGTTCTGTCAAGTGGATGGTTTGTGTTAGTCTTTTACCTGCCGTGAGCCTGTTTCTTTGTTCCCTCCTGCTACGAGCAATTTCTGTTTGTCATTAAGTTCTTATCAATAAACGCTTTTTGTTAGTTCAGTCCCTCTCACAGTCTCCTCACTTGGGTCCACCCTCACCCTAATTGTGATAGAAATGTTTAGTTGAGTCAAGACTTTCAACTTTTCTGGTCTGATGGTTTAAGCTGCTCTCAATTACTGGACTTTTGTGATAATTGTTGTCTATAGGGAAATTTGACTATCAATCTATTTACAGAAGATGATCCCATGGCAAAAAAGAGTTTAGCTGAGGTTAAGGTTAGTTCACTGTTAGGGTTTGTTAATTGTTTGTGATGTGTCTATGTACTGATGATGTCATTAGTAACATGTAGCTTTGATAGTTTGCCTTTGATAGATGCCTTTGTAGTTTACCTTTAAAGTCTGTTGACAGTGGTCAAGGAAACAATGCAACGCTATATTATCATTATGTGATGAATTGCATTTCACATTGGCCTATTACTTATAAGGAGTTGTTTTTCCTGCATTGACTCTTACTCTCTATCTGCTTTGATCTCTGTTTTCCAATAAATAGTGTGGACAAGGAAGAGCCTGGTGGAGTTGGCTGAGTGCGGGTGAAGTGTTAAGTCACTAAGACCCTGCCGGGCTCCCCTTGATCAAGTAAAAGACAAAAGTCGACTCGTTTTGTTCTTTCACCGTTGTTGAACTGTATTTCCAGGTGTAATCAGCGCTGTTGTGGTTGTCAGAACCCAACATTTACAAAGGTATAAAAGTACATGTTTAGAGTGTCCTGATGATGTGCATGAATCACTATAGTCCATACATACACAGTTTTGGTTTTAGTATCATGTGATAGACCATAACAAAGACTGCTGTTCTTAGTCATGAACTTTTGGGCGGTGACCTTGTTGACATGCCGCAGAGGTATGTAAATACAGCCAACACCTTCAGCTAATCAGAGAGCAGCCCAACCACATTTGTACACACACGTCTCAAAAATGTGTTTCCATTCCCTGCACGGTGAGCCTCCCTCGTCTGGTGCTCTGATATGGCATGGTGCAGACAATCCAGACACCCAGCTCCACCCCTCTCTTTGTGTGGATGAATGAAAGGTTAAAAAAAGGAACAAAAGAAGCAGCTTTAAAATCACTTAATCCCTTCACCATTCCTCTGTAACCGGCTTTACCTCCCTACCCTCTGTAGCTCATGTGTGAATTTTCTCTTTATAATAACATAACCCAAAATCATCATCCTACTTTCATCTATGTTTCAGCTCCTAGGTGACATTTCAGTGTGTCAAATGGTGACACTCTTCTTAAAGGACCACTCCCCAGTGACTGCAAGATGATGAACTATTTGCTTTTGGTCATTGTTTGCACAGTGTTACATGGCTATTAAGTGTTATCAGGTGTTACTAGTAGAGGACGTGCATTACGTTTTTTTATCTTGACTCACTCAGGTATAAAGAAGCATCTATCAGTAAAATACACACCTGAAATATATGCTCATAAGAACCCTTCACTGGCTTGAGTTTTGAAGAGCAGGGCCACATGATTAGTGAAAAGGCCATGAAAAGGCCAATTTGCAATTAAAATATGACCTACAACTACTCAACTACTGGAACTTGTTTTACAATATCTATAGGGGCTGTTTGCACCTTATGTTGCTGACCTTTGGTTCTAAAAATTACATTCCTATGCAACTACGCTACAGCCACAATTACACTTCTGTAGTTTTCAGGCCGAAGGAACATTTTCATTGTGCTTACAACTGTCTTTTTTGTGTGTTTGCACTGCAAGAATAAAGGACGATGATATGATCATGGTTCCTAGAACTATGTCTTTGTCTGGCATTTTTTTAGCTTTTATTTCAGGGTAGATACTCTTCCAGTACAATAGGAACCATGTGCTATGGTGGGCGTCATGTGGGTGACTGTGGTGCAGGAAGGTGGTTGTGGTTGTCCACCAATCTCACAGTTGTTGGTTCAACCCCCACCTCCTCCAATCACATGTCGAAGTGTCCTTGTTCTTGAGCAAGACACTGACACTGCTCCCGGTGAGTGTTGGTCAGCTGCATAGCAGCTCCCCCATTGGTGTATGAGTATGTGTGTGAATGGGTGAATAAAAAGCAGTGTAAAGTGCTTTGAGTGCCAATAGGTAGAAAAGCGCTATATAAGTGCAGGACATTTAATGTTTACAATGACTGGATAACACTAACTTAGGTTTAGGGAAGAAAAGCCTCTTGGTTAAGGTTAAAGAAAAATTGTGGTTTTGTTTAAAAGTAGGCAAATAGTTTGAAGTCACTATTTTGTCTAGTAACATTTAATTGATGGGTCCAGTATTCATGTATTTGCAATCTGGAAATAAATATTTACATATAAAAAAGTGGTTTTGGCAGTCACTAGCGTTATTATAAAATCCTCCAACAGGTCTTGACAAAGCGTCTGTATTTGATGGCGTGGGAATAAGAACTGGTTGCCTACCTTTGACATGACATTGGTAGATTTGGGTTTTAGTAGGTTTTAGGCAGAAAAACTAATTGCTTAAAGTTCCATAAAATGTGGTTTGGGTAAAAAGGAAAAAAACTATGTGCTGCATTTGTGATGAGATGTGTTCATATAATAACAGACAAGCTGATAATTGGGTACAATTTCTGCTTCAAAGATATTATAACGCTGAAGCAATCTAATGCTATTGTGCTTCTGAGAAACATGATCTTTTCTGAGATGGATGGTTAAAAAGAGCAGAACTAAAGTCATGTCACCATCACGTGTCAATCAAGCTCACTGACACTAAATCAAGGGGTGCATCAGTGCAGGTGTCCCTCCCTCCTGCTGCCCACGATGACCCGGGGGCTGTCAGTCATCCTGTTGTCATGGGACTAGCCTTCTCTTGAACTGCTCAACTAGCTTTGTTACCAGAGTCACACCAGCATCATTAGAAGGATGTCAGTCCTCACCATATTGGACCCCTGAGGAGCCACTGCATCGTTTGAAGTTCACTGCTGCTGCTGCAATGGTGAGACTCAGCCCCCAAAACATGTGTGCGCAAACACACACACACACACACACACACACACAGCTCAGTCTTTGCTCTCCTCCTCGCAAGATACTGTTTTGTAATATAGAAAAATTTTCATCCTGACACAAGCTAGATCCCAACACATTTTAACATTATTAGCAGCTGACATTTATTTTGTTGTTTTTTTTCTGTTTTTTTTTACATACAAACAGCATGGAACAGACTTGGTTGGACCACCCGACAGTTTAACGAATACCCTAGAAACCAAACCGTTGCAATTATGCTGAAATTACTGGCCACATAAGCTCCATGTGAGTTTTTACTCTTTGATTTGAACACCTTTGGGGCTTTGCAATGTGCACCATGTGATGCCGTTACAGTTTTTAAAATTGGTAACAAGCACTGGTCAATACTGAAACCATTTTTTCAACACTCTTTACACAGTCTGCATTACAGACACGCATCTCAACAGTTCACCTCAACTCCAAAACACTCACACCCTCTCTTCTGCATTTGGCCACATGTTTGTGTCAACATCACATCTTATGTCTTCTCTGGCAATGCATCTTGGGAAGAATCTTTTACAATGTCAATTCCAACCCTGGCAGACTTCAGGAGAAATATGCATAGCATCCAGTAAGGACAGCTGGTCATGTAGAGAGTGGTCAAAAACTCTTCTATAGGGTTCGGGAAGGGCGAATATGGAGGTAAGAAAAATGTTTGGATATGCAGCAAACCAGTTAGTGACTGCAGCAGAGTGGTGGAATGTCAGATTGTGACTGTGGTGCAGGAAGGCAGAGCGGTTGTCCGCCAATTGCAGTTGTTGTTGTTCAATCCCCGGCTCCTCCGGTCACATGTTGAAGTGTCCTTGAGCAAAACACTGAACCCCAACTAAGTTGCTCCCGGTGAGTGTTGGCCAGCTGCGTAGCAGCTCCCCCATCGGTGTGTGTGTGATTGTGTGTGTGAATAGGAAGCAGTATAAAGTGCTTTGAGTGCCAATAGGTAGGAAAGTGCTATATAAGTGCAGAACATTTACCATTTACATTAGGCCATACAACTACCAATATTGTCTTCCTTGCCCTTTGACCTCTCCCCTTGACTGACACAAGTTGATTATGAAGGTCATCCAAGAGAGGCCTCTCTGTGTTGTAGGGACCACTGAGTGGTTTGTACAAATAGCAAAGGATCATTGGAGAGGGCTGCACACGTTCTAATGTTTGCTTCTTCTCTGGCCTGGCACATCCATAGTCGCCCACTGCCCAGTGACATTTCTTCATTCCTGTGTTTTTGCCAGGTTGAATCCGACTTCTACAAAATCGATATATGTGGAGTTGGACCTACCTCCATTTCTATTACCATCTAAAATAAAGTAAATCTACATCAAGGCACATTATGTATTGCTATATATGTTTATTCTGTTTATTGAACAGACATCTTGCCTGGACATATCGATAACAGAGTTCTTTCCCACGTTCCCCTTATCTGCTTGCTAATGAGCCAAACACAGGTCAGTAGGTTTTCAGCTGTAGACTGCACTCTGCAATATTTTTGATATGATTTTCTATAGATTTCAATGTGGCTGCAGCAGAAATCCATGTTTTTTTTTCCTGTTTTGATTGTGTTTCTAACTGTTTTGAACAAAGTATGTAAGCATTTGAAAAATGTGCTGCAAAAGTATAGTTGTATGAGCCAACCAAGGGGGTTAGTTTAGTTACTTGTTTTATGTAATGTTTGCTGTGTGTGTGATGTAATTGTTTATATAATGTGTCTATGTACTGATGATGTCTTTAGTGACATCATATGGCTTTGATAGTTTGCCTTTGATGATTGCCTTTGTAGATTACCTTTAAGTTTGTTGACCAGTGGTCAAGGAAACAATGCAATGCTAAGGGTTTGTTAAGGAGAGATTCAGTTTTAGCTCAGCTACTGAAGGGTGTAAACGTGACACAGTAACTGGAGCATAGGAACTCTGACTACAAGAAAGGTGTGGACTGCAACAAGGTGGAAGAAAAGGGTTCTGTGTGTAGCTGTAGAGGCACACGGTTTCTTACCGAGTTCTACGAGTCCTGCAAGTCCTGTGAGTTCAGACATACTTTGGGAAACTTGTTTGATGAAACAGCTAGTGAGCGTGCTTGTGAGATCACTGTGCTTAAAGTTGTATGTACAATTGATCTGTCATTGGCTAAGTTGAGAAGCAAGTACAATAAATGTTCAATGTTTGTCTAACAACAATCTCTGGAGTGAAGTATGTGCTGAAGAGTCAGGAGCGTTAGATTCGAGTAAGATCACCTCTACATTAGTAAGAAACCCTCTCTACACGGGCTAAGCACTATTAAGAGACTGATGGAAAGACGGGTTGCTTCAGATGTTGATCCAGACAGCGTGATGGACCAACAGGCAAGGCCAAGCAGCGAAGCCACTGAGGAGGCCTCACAGGTGGTACATGAAGATGCTTTGCGGAGTCTGAAGAACAAAAGAAAGGCCAAGTTAGAGCAGCTGCTGAGACAAAGGAGCAAGATCCACCAGTTCATGGATGAAGAATGCTATTCGGTAGTGGAGGACAGGATGCTACCAGCGTTCTACCAGCTGCTTAAAGAGTTATGTGATATAAATGACTCACTCAAGGAAACTTACCAAGAGCGTAAGCTTGAAGATGACATGAAGATCGATCAAGATTGGTTCGATACGAGGCTGTCTGCACTCAGGGGCGTGGCGACGACATCGCATGTCGGTTAACAGAGGTACGCCAACGTCGTGAGGAAGCACGTAAGGCAAATGAGAGCATTGCTCCCGAGGACAGTGTGTCTGTAGCATCCACAAGGAGATCTAGGAAATCTAGAACAAGTTCTGTCACATCTTCAGCTACAAAGGCATGCCTTAAGGCCGAAATAGAAAGAGCTGAGCTATTAGCAAGGGCAGAAGCGTTAAAGCAAAGACACGCAATAGAGCAGGAAGAAGCTAAGCGTAGGGCAGCGATAGAGCAGGAAGAAGCTAGGCTTAGGGCATTAAGGGTGCAGGAGGAGGCTAAATTTAAGGCAGAAAAGAAGAATTGGAAATGAGCGCGCTCTTGCAGCTGCTAAAGCACGAAGTCAGATCATGAGTAAACGTGCAGGCCTCACTGAGTCACGTGGTCCAAATGTTGGCACTGATGACTTCCATCTTAGTCAGGCAAAGACGACGTATGCTGGGGAAGAGGTACCTGTTGTGGGTAGTGTGGCTGTTCAGATTGAAAGGGCAAGAGAAGAAGCTGTAAAGGGGTACAGATTAGGGTACAGTACGGATTACAGTGGGGAAGTAACGACTGGGGCTCGCGGCTGTGATACCCAAGCAAGGGCTGTTAAACAGCTTCCAGGATCAATGTTTAGTGGTGCTCAGTGTCAAACCGACCGTACTGAAGTTCTGGATAAACAACTCAGGGTTTATACTAACCCTCCTCAAGCGATTCCTATCTTTAGTGGAGATCCTTTAGACTATGATGTTTTCATCAAAGCGTTTGAAAACTCAGTGAAGAATAGCGGGGGGGATAACAGTCAGCGACTCTATCTGCTGCACCAGCACACGAGAGGACAACCTAAGGAGATTGTGCAAAGTTGCTTTAGCATGCAACCAGACGAAGGATATCACAGGGCCAGGTTTCTTTTAAAGAAGCACTTTGGTAATGAATATACAGTTGCAGCAGCCTACATGGAAAAGGTTTTGAATTGGCAAACAATTAAGGATGAAGATGGCAAAGCCCTCTATTCATTCGCTCTTTTTCTAACCAATTGTGTGAGCTCCATGGACTGTATGGCAGAGCTTAATACTACAATCAGCATACGAACAATTATTTCCAAGCTTCCATATAAGTTGAGAGAGAAATGGAGGATGTGGCTCATGACCTGAATGAAAACCACAACCGTAGAGCTACGTTTGCAGATGTAGTTAAGTTTATCACTGATGTATCAGAGAAATCACTGCATCCTTGCTACGGGGACTTGGGAAGACTTAAGGAACACTTAAAAGGGCCTGCAGCTGCCTTTGGGAAAGTAAGTGGAATGAAAAGGAGTTTTACCACTACTGCAAAGCAAGTTACTACTCAAAGGGATGCAAGTATAGAGCCTGGTTTTAGTAAGACAAGCCCTTCCAATACCACCAAAGCATCACCCAAGCCTATCACTACCATCAAGGCCTCACAAGAGTCTTGTCTCTTTTGCCACGAGGGACACACATTCGACCATTGTCAAAAACTACAGAATACGCCTTACAAAGAGAAGATAGAGTTTCTCAGGAAGGAAGGTTTATGTTTCAGATGTTTAAAATCATCCACACAATACAGGATGAGCGAGGTTTGGTCCGCCAGGTTCGTATCAAAACGAGGACCAACGAGTTCGATAGACCCATAACCAAGGTCTGTCTTCTCCAGGAATCAGAGTGAGACAGTGGTAAAGACTGATCTCCTACGGTGTATTAAGTGCTGGTAACCTCTGGCACCAGAAGAAAGAAGAAAGAACACCATAGAAGAATAGTCATGATGTTTATGGATTTTTGTTTTATTATTGTATTGTTTTTGTTTTGTGTAAAGTAATTTAGTAATTGTTTCCAACATTAAATGTCTAATATTGGAGCACAATTAGGGCCCGGGTGTGTATGAGCCAACCAAGGGGGTTAGTTTAGTTACTTGTTTTATGTAATGTTTGCTGTGTGTGTGATGTAATTGTTTATATAATGTGTCTATGTACTGATGATGTCTTTAGTGACATCATATGGCTTTGATAGTTTGCCTTTGATGGTTGCCTTTGTAGATTACCTTTAAGTTTGTTGACCAGTGGTCAAGGAAACAATGCAATGCTAAGGGTTTGTTAAGGAGAGATTCAGTTTTAGCTCAGCTACTGAAGGGTGTAAACGTGACACAGTAACTGGAGCATAGGAACTCTGACTACAAGAAAGGTGTGGACTGCAACAAGGTGGAAGAAAAGGGTTCTGTGTGTAGCTGTAGAGGCACACGGTTTCTTACCGAGTTCTCACGAGTCCTGCAAGTCCTGTGAGTTCAGACATACTTTGGGAAACTTGTTTGATGAAACAGCTAGTGAACGTGCTTGTGAGATCACTGTGCTTAAAGTTGTATGTACAATTGATCTGTCATTGGCTAAGTTGAGAAGCAAGTACAATAAATGTTCAATGTTTGTCTAACAACAATCTCTGGAGTGAAGTATGTGCTGAAGAGTCAGGAGCGTTAGATTCGAGTAAGATCACCTCTACATTAGTAAGAAACCCTCTCTACAGGGCTAAGCACTATTAAGAGACTGATGGAAAGACGGGTTGCTTCAGATGTTGATCCAGACAGCGTGATGGACCAACAGGCAAGGCCAAGCAGCGAAGCCACTGAGGAGGCCTCACAGGTGGTACATGAAGATGCTTTGCGAGTCTGAAGAACAAAAGAAAGGCCAAGTTAGAGCAGCTGCTGAGACAAAGGAGCAAGATCCACCAGTTCATGGATGAAGAATGCTATTCGGTAGTGGAGGACAGGATGCTACCAGCGTTCTACCAGCTGCTTAAAGAGTTATGTGATATAAATGACTCACTCAAGGAAACTTACCAAGAGCGTAAGCTTGAAGATGACATGAAGATCGATCAAGATTGGTTCGATCTGAGGCTGTCTGCACTCAGGGGCGTGGCGGCGACATCGCATGTCGGTTAACAGAGGTACGCCAACGTCGTGAGGAAGCACGTAAGGCAAATGAGAGCATTGCTCCGAGGACAGTGTGTCTGTAGCATCCACAAGGAGATCTAGGAAATCTAGAACAAGTTCTGTCACATCTTCAGCTACAAAGGCATGCCTTAAGGCCGAAATAGAAAGAGCTGAGCTACTAGCAAGGGCAGAAGCGTTAAAGCAAAGACACGCAATAGAGCAGGAAGAAGCTAGCGTAGGGCAGCGATAGAGCAGGAAGAAGCTAGGCTTAGGGCATTAAGGGTGCAGGAGGAGGCTAAATTTAAGGCAGAAAAGAAGAATTGGAAATGAGCGCGCTCTTGCAGCTGCTAAAGCACGAAGTCAGATCATGAGTAAACGTGCAGGCCTCACTGAGTCACGTGGTCCAAATGTTGGCACTGATGACTTCCATCTTAGTCAGGCAAAGACGACGTATGCTGGGGAAGAGGTACCTGTTGTGGGTAGTGTGGCTGTTCAGATTGAAAGGGCAAGAGAAGAAGCTGTAAAGGGTACAGATTAGGGTACAGTCACGGATTACAGTGGGAAGTAACGACTGGGGCTCGCGGCTGTGATACCCAAGCAAGGGCTGTTAAACAGCTTCCAGGATCAATGTTTAGTGGTGCTCAGTGTCAAACCGACCGTACTGAAGTTCTGGATAAACAACTCAGGGTTTATACTAACCCTCCTCAAGCGATTCCTATCTTTAGTGGAGATCCTTTAGACTATGATGTTTTCATCAAAGCGTTTGAAAACTCAGTGAAGAATAGCGGGGGGGATAACAGTCAGCGACTCTATCTGCTGCACCAGCACACGAGAGGACAACCTAAGGAGATTGTGCAAAGTTGCTTTAGCATGCAACCAGACGAAGGATATCACAGGGCCAGGTTTCTTTTAAAGAAGCACTTTGGTAATGAATATACAGTTGCAGCAGCCTACATGGAAAAGGTTTTGAATTGGCAAACAATTAAGGATGAAGATGGCAAAGCCCTCTATTCATTCGCTCTTTTTCTAACCAATTGTGTGAGCTCCATGGACTGTATGGCAGAGCTTAATACTACAATCAGCATACGAACAATTATTTCCAAGCTTCCATATAAGTTGAGAGAGAAATGGAGGATGTGGCTCATGACCTGAATGAAAACCACAACCGTAGAGCTACGTTTGCAGATGTAGTTAAGTTTATCACTGATGTATCAGAGAAATCACTGCATCCTTGCTACGGGGACTTGGGAAGACTTAAGGAACACTTAAAAGGGCCTGCAGCTGCCTTTGGGAAAGTAAGTGGAATGAAAAGGAGTTTTACCACTACTGCAAAGCAAGTTACTACTCAAAGGGATGCAAGTATAGAGCCTGGTTTTAGTAAGACAAGCCCTTCCAATACCACCAACGCATCACCCAAGCCTATCACTACCATCAAGGCCTCACAAGAGTCTTGTCTCTTTTGCCACGAGGGACACACATTCGACCATTGTCAAAAACTACAGAATACGCCTTACAAAGAGAAGATAGAGTTTCTCAGGAAGGAAGGTTTATGTTTCAGATGTTTAAAATCATCCACACAATACAGGATGAGCGAGGTTTGGTCCGCCAGGTTCGTATCAAGACGAGGACCAACGAGTTAGATAGACCCATAACCAAGGTCTGTCTTCTCCAGGAATCAGAGTGAGACAGTGGTAAAGACTGATCTCCTACGGTGTGTTAAGTGCTGGTAACCTCTGGCACCAGAAGAAAGAAGAAAGAACACCATAGAAGAATAGTCATGATGTTTATGGATTTTTGTTTTATTATTGTATTGTTTTTGTTTTGTGTAAAGTAATTTAGTAATTGTTTCCAACATTAAATGTCTAATATTGGAGCACAATTAGGGCCCGGGTGTGTATGAGCCAACCAAGGGGGTTAGTTTAGTTACTTGTTTTATGTAATGTTTGCTGTGTGTGTGATGTAATTGTTTATATAATGTGTCTATGTACTGATGATGTCTTTAGTGACATCATATGGCTTTGATAGTTTGCCTTTGATGATTGCCTTTGTAGATTACCTTTAAGTTTGTTGACCAGTGGTCAAGGAAACAATGCAATGCTAAGGGTTTGTTAAGGAGAGATTCAGTTTTAGCTCAGCTACTGAAGGGTGTAAACGTGACACAGTAACTGGAGCATAGGAACTCTGACTACAAGAAAGGTGTGGACTGCAACAAGGTGGAAGAAAAGGGTTCTGTGTGTAGCTGTAGAGGCACACGGTTTCTTACCGAGTTCTACGAGTCCTGCAAGTCCTGTGAGTTCAGACATACTTTGGGAAACTTGTTTGATGAAACAGCTAGTGAGCGTGCTTGTGAGATCACTGTGCTTAAAGTTGTATGTACAATTGATCTGTCATTGGCTAAGTTGAGAAGCAAGTACAATAAATGTTCAATGTTTGTCTAACAACAATCTCTGGAGTGAAGTATGTGCTGAAGAGTCAGGAGCGTTAGATTCGAGTAAGATCACCTCTACAATAGTGTTTTGCATGGGATGGTCTCTGAGTTCATACATTTTGGTGATTCACAGTTTGCTTCACACGGACTTCTGTTTTGCTGACTGTGTGAAGAGTTTTGTCAGTTTGACTTCAGTTTTGACCAATGGTTGCAATTGAAATAAACTGTATTTTTAAGCTATACTTAAAAAGATCCTAAGGGGATGGTTTGATATTTTTGGAATCATGTAGCTTTTACTTTCTTGCTGAGAGTGACATGCAGAAATCAGAACCACACTTATATCTGTCCAATAAATATAAAACTTGAGCTGAGTGACACTTACTTAATTTAGCTTAGCCGAGCTGTAAACAGTTGTATCTTGCTTTGAGTATGTAACTTTTTTGCTAAAAACTTTGGCAGAAATATGCTCCAAAATGTATCTGAATGTGGAAATGTGCAGGTTTTGATTCCCATTCATTGAACAGACCACTGATCACTGATCACACCTTGTGCTTGGATTGCAGTGTAAAGTCAGCCTTTCACTGTTCCAAACCTCATGCATGAAGAGAAAAGGAATTCTTTTGGAACCACAACCCCACCAATCAGCTTCGTGTAGCCTCAACTTCCCCTCATTTCCAAAAGTGGATTGACCTTCTTACTCCAGTTCAGCACCACAGAGCCAGTCCCTTATTGTCATCTAAGGTGGGAGACAAAAAACAATCAAAACAATGTTTTCCATTTGTCGTGGTTGGAGCAAAATGGATTCAACAAACAATATAGATCAAAGCTAATCAATAATCCATTGTTGATTGGTGCCTGGGCTCCTGTGAGCAGCATCTTACTATTCCTCCAATTTATTCAGGGTAATCCAAGTGCAAGAAGCAACAACCTAAAAGTACACAGGAAAGGAAGGAAGGGCAGCCATGATGTAAAAGCAAGTAAAAGGTGACTTTGTTAGAACTCGTATGTCTGTACTCACACAGCTGAGGATTTCAGACATAACACAACAATGGCACTGCTGCGCTCTGAAACCTATTATTTCCAATTAGTTGTGTCCAGCGGGCAAAATGGACAAGCTGCACATTGCACTGCTTGGCAACCTCGTGCACACAGAGTTCAAAGTTCAGTTTAGTTAAACTTTGACCACTGCACGCTGTATAATACCCGCAGGACCAGTAGGAGTGAACAATGCAGTCAGGCATGAAAGTCAAAATTTGAGAACCAGCTATGTCTGAATTCCAGGATTTGACAAGTCTAAAGAGACTCTGGCAGGAAGCTGGACCACAGAAACACATTTAGGTACAAAGGTAGGCAGGTCAGGTGGAGTATTGATTTGTAGCTAGGAAACAGATTTGTTTTTTCTAAATATCTCCTACAGACCTAACGAGGTAAAGAATTATTCATTCACATATTTTATTAGTACAAAAGATGTTTCACATATAGTGACTATACAGCTAGATGTTTTCAAAACTACCTATTGTGCACTGAACAGAGTAGTCAGTGTAGCACATGTTGCTTTTCATTGGAAAGTCCCTAGAACATGTGCAATGCAGGTTCAACTGCCAACAATTAAAATTCAGATTTTTAAGAGACTGTAAATAAACGTTAGACACATCAGCACTGTCTAAAGCTACAGTATGTTTTTTTTTTGTCCTTTCAGTTTATCCCGTGAGTTCAGAGTCACCACAGCGGATCATTGTCCGCATGTTGATTTGGCACAGTTTTTAAGCCGGATGCCCTTCCTGACACAACCCTCCCCACTTTCTACCGGGCTTGGACCAGCACTGCACAGTTGGACTGTCAGGGGTTCAGTATCTTGCCCAGGGACACTTCAACATATAGCTGGGACCGGGGATCAAACCACTGACCCTGTGGTCCGTGGACAACTGCCTTTACCAACTGAACTACAGCAGCCCCCACTAAAGCTAAAGCTACAGTATGTAACTTTATTATTTAACTTTATTTATCAATTTTAAGATTTTTAATAATTAATCACATACAAAATATCCAGTTAAAAATTTAAACTGATTAATCACACATTCTGGGGGTTCAGTATATTGGCCACCTGGTTACCGTAGGGTCGGTGGTTCACAGCCCAACTCCCCCTTGCCCTGAACCCCTAAACTACCCATCCCCTGCTGCTGAGGCTGAGCAGGCAGCACAGGTCTGTTGAAGATTGGTGAGGGTTGTGTCAGGAAAAGGCTCCATCTATGTCAAATCAACATGCACCTCATGTGGAAAAAAGGAATGTTCTGTGGTGTTTGAAAAACTTATGATGCTGATGTGATTTTGAATTTTTTTCTTAGCATATTAGTGTTAATATACATACTGTATAATATATATACTGTTAATGCCATAATTGCAAATTGGAATTTTCTGATTCTGAAATAGGAAATGCTGAACTTTAATGTCTATTTTAATTATTTACTGATTCACTCATCTGCCAAAATTTATTTGAATTAAAATTTCTTTCAGACATTTTACAGCAAAAAATGATGTATCAGGTTAATTTAATCACATTAATCTCAGAGCATGTAATTAAATTATTTGTTATAATCACTTGACAGACCTTATTTTAAGTAAAAATATGTTCCATACTTATCTTCAGAGGAGGCATGAACTGCACCTTTCCACATTAACACTCACAGAAGAGCCCTAGTAGCTGTGCACAGGTATTTAGTTTTATTGTAAAGTTCTGAGAAACCAATCAGTGAATTTCAATTATTTCTGCTTGGTTATATTGCTTTGCGGTATTTTTTATTGGTGTTGTTATTGGCATGCAAATATAACTCTATATAAACCTAACACAATAATGTTGCATATTTGGCTACTACAAAAAATGTCAGAATCAAAGTCAAGGAGTGTATATAAAAAGAAAAAAGTGCAAAACTTTGCATTGTGCTTAAGATATTAATGAAAAAATGACTTTAATAAAAAAACATTTGTAATAGATAGTTTTGTATTAAATTATATGTAGCTGTTGTAGAGGGGGAAATGCTTTGTTTTATTTTTGTAAAAAATAGGGGGGCACTAACTTTTGACTGTACATCGTGTCTGTCCTGCTAAGGGCTTTAAAAATACAATTACTGCTCTATCATGCACGATAACACACTGCATAATGTTAAATTGTGTTGAATCAATGTCCTAATTAGGTCACAGTGGAAAATTCCAGGTGTTGATACAGGTTGGGAAAACTCATAATTGAAGTCATTGTGTTTTAAAAGATCTCATCGCTCTCATTAGAGATGTCAGTGTCACCCGGTCACATTTGTGTTTTAGAATCTTTTCCACATGACTACAATCAATTTAGTTGTCCAGGTTCAGGGTCACATTATTCCTTCCATTTCTGGCTGTACTTGCCACTTCTCTCTGTCAAGAGTTTTTTAGTCACGTTTATCAGCATTTTGGTTATTTCCTAAAATTCAGTGGTGCATGACTAAAGCACAAATGTTCTCATCCAGGTCTATATGAGGCTTTTGGGGATGATGAAAGAGACAAATTAACAAAGCGACTCAATTTCATTTGCATTGTTTTAATGGGAGAGTGGATGGGGTTTTGCATACATACATATAAATGGATGAATTAGCTCTTTGGGCTCAAAGACCGAAAGCCTTAGTGACAGGTTTGGTCCATTGTGGTGGAGATAGAGAAATGAGGAGCGAGTCCAAAAACAATAGCTTGCTTTTCTTGCCTTGCGCCCCAGCCGGATCATCTGCACTGATCCGTATGATTGGCTGATGATAAGGTGTCTAATGCGCGCACACGGGAGGGGAGAGCCGGGATACGGTGCTAATCACAAACAGGATGGCGGACGACTGGATTGTATATTATGGTGGAATAATGAGAGGATACACAGTGGATGACAAAGAGGGGAGATAAGGTTGATTTGGAAAAGAAAAGAGAAGAGATCTGAGCATGAAGGAGGAATTTCTTGTGACTTTAAAATGTGCCATCAGAGACGGCTTAACTGTTTAGGGGAAGCCACAGCAACTGTTGCCCACCCCCCTTTTGTCCATCCATCCATTGTCTTTCCTGTGTTGTAATGACAGCAGGCTCAACAAGGTGCTTTAGTTTCTCTCCCAGCCATGTTCGTGAATGTTCCGGGGCCTTCCAGCTAAAAGTGTCCATGTTTTAAACCTACACTAAACCTACAAACTACTTTGGATCTGTTCCATGCTGTTCATTCTGTGGTTTTATTGTTTTTGTAATATTTGCTTATGTATTTAATTAATTATCTCTTATCACTTTGTCGTTGTCTCTTCTGTTCATAATGTGTGTTTTATTTTTTCTTCTGTTTTATTTGTTTTGTTGTGTGTTCATTGTATTAGTCACCTTTTTAACATTTGTTGTCTTATCAATCATCTGTAAAATAAACAGCTTTCAAACAGCTTGGTGGCCGGGGCGGGGCTACACCTGGCCGGGCGGGATTCAATCCCGTGGCCTTCTGCATCCTAACCCGATGCTCTATCCATTGAGACACCAGGCCTGATCTGTAAGGCACTTTGTTCATATAGCAGCTTTCATACTGTCTCATACAAATACCGTTTGAATTAATAGTTTGGTTGACTTGCATATTGTTTTTGTACCAGTAGTGTTTGTAGTAGTGATGGGAGGTCCCGACAGCTCCCTAATGGCTCCTAATTTAGTATCACTTGGAGCCTTATATTTTAACCTAATTTAGCAATTATGTGTTTGTGTGCTGGTTAGCAATTTTTTATTCAGTGTTTTCATAAAAGCCTTGTTTTTTTTTTTATTATAAAAAATGCACAGTTAATATTGTTTAACACTTGAATCAAACCTTAGAATAACCAACTGAACACAGAAGCCATTAAACAAATCAAGTAAATAAAGTCCAAAGTCTTAACATTATGACACATAACAATAAATGATAAAAATGAGCTCAAATTAGACTCTTTACGTCAAGTATTCAACACATTCCTAGTCTACCTACTATTTGTTGTCATTGCTGCCTGGGTCAAGACCTCTGTGGGTAATTCATGAAAGAGCTTGGAAAACATTCATACACATTTTCAACAGCCCTGAAAGCAAATTGATTAACATGTTCAGTTTTGTTAAAATGGTTTGAGTTGTCAGCATTAAATGACAACACTGGTGGAATAAATAATCCAAGGGACACGAAGTTTTGAAGTTTTCTTCATTTAAGTGAATAGAACATTAGCGCACAGTCAAACATTAGTTGAGGTACAAAAAATTCATGAGGCTCTTGCAAACAGCAAGAGCTTGATCAAGTGAGCCAGTGTCTCCCACCAAAGTGATGCCATTTCTCAGGCTGCCAGTCTTAATATCTAGTAGCCCAAGATAGGAACTCTAGACAGATACAAGCAACTAGTACGGATGTCAAACTAAACAAGGGTGCGGTCAACACCACTGCCACTTATTGATAGGCAATATCAATATGAGAAAAATGTGCAATTTAATGCAAACCGATACAGCAGCTCTGCCGTCAGCTCTACTTTAACAATGTTAGAATCTCTCAGCTTTTGGTGTACAACTTTCAGAATGGTGATAATTCTACTCTGTGTTTATTATTGAGGTCAAAGTGGGTAGTTGAGTTGTACTGGAGTGCGTTGTAAAAAGACGCTGTTCTAATGTTTTCGCCACCCTATTAAAAATTATGAGGAGGCACCAAGATTACTGCTCTTAAAAAAGTCAAATCACATTATGAAGTGGATTTGGACACCTGATCTTCTATAGATGTCACTAGGTATCCACCGCAATTGATTCTTTGAAAATTTTATGTACAATGTATTTCCATGGAATACTCACAATGGAACTCCTGTGCTTTTGTTATATTTCCAAAACCCTATGCACAGATCTTCACTTCCCCCTGACTGTTCTACATATGGGAATCAATCTAGCTGTAGCATGAGACTCCAGATCAATCCATCCAGTACAAGGATAAGTCGTGAAGAATATCTCTGCGGAAAACAATGTTTTAAAGATGTAACATGCTGTAACTTTGAAGTGAAACTAGCTGGGTTTGCACACATTATTCTGTTGAGTTAGGCCTCTTTTATTAAGTACACAAACAAGTCTTTCTTCTCTTGCTGGAGTTCACAGAACCCAAAATTCATTTGTGTTGTCAGCCATAAGATGAAATGGTGAGCTGCTCCACTGAGAATAATTTGGAGACAAACTGGAGAGTTATGCCACGTTTACACCAAATATGGGGATTTGGAGTTTATTCAATCTCCAACGCTCCCATAAATAACCGTATCCAGTCAGATTTCAGTTATCCTCCAGGAAAACTGAGATTTTTTCCAAGCCAATAGTAGAAACAACACCAAACAAGTGAGGCCTAATGGGTAAAAGAAGACAAATTATGGTAGGATGACAGGTTATGAAAAACCCTAATAAACAAACTGTGTGACTCAGAATCTCATTTGTGTTTAAAAGCACTGGCTCTTTGAATCTGGAAAATTTCCACTGGAGCTTACAAAGGAAAAAAAAAAGTTGTTTACCCCAAATTAGGTTAAATATTTTATTATGGATCTAAAAGATTCTAGTCATTAAATGTGCCTGAATTAATGAGAGATGCTTTCTGGGAAATGCAACACAAAAATCTCACTGACTGTGAGTGCAGCACTTTGAGGTTTGGATAGCACCAACCAGTAACACTGCCGTGAACAAACTCAGGTTGTAATAAACCAACTTCTATAAACTATGACAGCATTACAGCTTCCAGAACTACCAATATAAGACTTGTTGTTGGATTAGCAGATGCTATTTTGGGGCTAGAAGAACAAAATGCAAATATAACATTGTCGTATTTTCACTTTATGAAGTCTGCAGGAAACTTGAGAGCAAATAATCTCATGTTTATTCATGAAGCATATACAGATACATTTTTGCAGTGATTTGGAGATGTGTTTCTGGGCACCTGATAAATGTCGCTTCAGTGTTTCCTGACTTTTAGCTCTGGTTTTGGTCTCCACCATCTTGTGATGCAACCAATTTTCTCCTATTTCCGGATTGAAATCTCTAGCTCGTTAGAGGTTTACAGAACTTTATCTTCCTGCAGTTTTATACTGAGCAGTGGGGTTTTAAAGCTTTGTAACTACAAAAAGCTGCCTGCTGTTGCTGAAAACAAAGTAGAGGAAAGGGGTGACACCTTACACAAAACAAAGTTCAAATTGTCGCTTTTGCTGCCATTAAGTAAGGTCTAATGCATTTAATAGTAATATATTGATAACCATGTTAGAACCGCTCACTGTCCGTCCCTCACCTCCTGACCCTGGCTCCCTGATCTGATTCGTGAACAATGCACCAACCTCACAACTGCTAATGTGGCACGAGTCCAAAATCCCATCTGCCCTGGCTCAATATCAGAGCCTGCTTGCATCTTTTTCTCATAGCATCGCCAAGGCGGAAATGGAATGCTACCTGGACAAGGTTAACATCACCACTGACACCAGGAAGCTGTTTTCCACTTTGAAATTGGTCCTCTACCCCCATCTACCTTCCCTTACACCTCTGTCACTGCTGATGACATTGTCAGCTTCTTCACTAACAAGGTGGCAGCCATTAGCTCACAGTTCTCCAAACCAGATGGAGACATCCTGCTTACTTTATTAAGCTGCACATCACTCTTCCAGTTCTCCACTATGACTGAGGATGACACATCCACCTTAAACTGTCCTAGCACCTATTCACTGCATCCCATCCCCTCCACTCTCTTACAACCAACTAAATCCACACACATCCCAGCCACTACCCAAGTCAATAATACAGCTCTCACAACAGGCATCTTTACCACCACATTTAAACAGGGTCCAGTTACCCCGTCCCTTTTTGAAAATTGGAGACCTGTCTCTCTTTTCATTCAAGTCTTCTCCTTGATGTCAACCAGTCCGGCTTGAGGAGTGGTCATTCTACAGAGCGGCACTCCTGATGGTTGTGGAATCCCTGTGCCTCAGTCTATCTGGCTTCGGTCATACTTATCTGGACGAATCTTTAAGGTTTCTTGACAAAGGCAAATTTCTAAATCTTACTGCCTCTCCACTGGTGTGCTGCAGGGTCAGTTCATGGTCCCCTTCTTTTCTCTGTTTGTACCACATCCCTTGGTTCTATCATTCACCTATATAGCGTTTCCTACAGTTTCTATGCTGATGACACACAGCTCTTTCTTTCTGTTCCTGTCCCTTTTCCATTCCAGGACAAAACACATCTTTCTTTAGGCTGTTTCTTGTTGCAATGTCATGCCAGACTGAGTTTACTCTATGAAAATGTTTTATTGGAACGACAGCGACACAAACCTACACAAACACACACACAGAATCAAAGAGAAGGGAAGGAAACATTACAAACTGGATTTGGTGTGAGAAAACAGCTCTAGGGAATAAAGAAGGCACTTCAAACTGCAAAACATGACAAGAAGAAAGTATTTAAAATAGTTAAGATGATAAGATAGAAACAAGAGAACCTGTGTTATTCTTGTTATTTTATTGAATAAGGAAAATGTTCTTTTCTTATTACAAGCAGATCCCAAGTTTTCATGGTGCCTGACAGGAAAAAATTGTGCTGTTGGCCACAGCGGATTCTGAAAAAGACTGGAAATGGCAAATGCAATGAAACTTTGTGTGTGTTTCTGTGTGTGGTGGAACTTTCCCCACTTTCTGATTCACCAATTTATCCGTCCAATGTCTGACAGGTTGGTGTCTGACAGTCTGTGGCTATGGCTGACTGAGCTCCACCACTGATCCTCTCTCTACTCCTGACCAGCGCTGGCACAATCTAATCTATGCTAGACACATACAGCAACTGAGACCGTGTAGTGGGATGGATAAATAATTGGTGTGTGTGTGTGTGTGTGTGTGTGTGTGCTTGCTGGACAGCGAGCTGTCTGTCTAAATTTAAGGACAGTCCAACGTGATTACAAGACCTCCTCACCTCTAATGACTTGACTTTCCTCTTGTGGAACTGGATCAGAAACCTGCCAATCACCCTGGAGAAGCCAAAGTCTGGACACTGGACCATTAGCACAGTCTTATTATCACACCCTGAGTAAAGAGCAAGCAAAGGTGATTCTCACTTAAATTGTTCAAATATTTGAATATCCTATCCACATAAAGCAAAGCCTGCCCAACTTAAGAATACTTACAATACGTTTCTTGTTGTTGTGTGATGTCTCAGACAACTCTGACAGGTCAGTGGTCAAAGTTCACCTTTGTTTGACTCCATCTTGAGAATTTATAGTAGCCAAAAACATTGTTGCAAGCTCAGGACTCAGCTCAGGAACAAACTCAGGAACTAAAATTTCCAGTGTGTGGAAAGAAAAAAAAAGCATTAAAGTGATTAAGGCTGAATCCCAATACTTCCCCTTAGCCATAGTTTTAACCCTTTGCATTTTCACATTTTTATATTCACATTCATATTCTATATTGTATTTAATTCTTTTGGGATACACAGTAGTTCAAAGCAGTGCAGGTAGGCAGGGTAACTTTAGAAGAATTGATTTCTCCTAACTTGCTGTTGCTAGTGCTTTGCAAAGCAACACTTTTAGCTTGTGTGTATTGGCAGTGGTGAAGGTGTTTACAGTGGTTCCCTCATCTTTTATCTTGGAAAGGGCTCCTTAGTAAAAGACACAGCTCAGTTTAGATGAAGCATAGGTGCCTTGATGGGATGTTCCTGTTCAAACTCTGTAACCAGTGTTTAGTATGTTGTTTATCCACTGCATGGTACCGACTTGACTCTACTTGCCTTTTTTTTTTTGCTTTTCATTTAGCAAAACCAATGATAGATAGTAGCTGGTAGTTGTTTTTTTTTTTTTTGCCATGATCTCAGTCAAGGTTTCAAGTGCAAAGAGGAAATGTTGAGTTCAGTTGAGCTGGTACAATGTGATTAAAAAAAGCCGATAATTATGTTTTTAAGAAGGATGGAACCCATTTATGAAACTTACAAAAAATGCTGCAAACACAGTGTGTGTCTAGAAACAATAAGGCTCTGGTATGTTATTTATCGATTGACGTGAGGTGTCTTTAGTGTTTTCAGTGCCGAGGCTGCAGTTTGTACATGTGTGATATGTAAACAGCAGTTTGCTAGGGCACACAGAGGTCACTATTAACATAATGAGACTCTTATATTTCCCCAGCCGACATTATATTCATTTACAGACAGTAAAACACCGGCCATTAAATAGAAACCGAGTTATAGAATAAATAATTCACATGAAATGAGATCAAAGCATGATTATTCAATTTGTATTAACAGAGTGTGTTTAAAAGTTTTTTCGTTTGCTGATCCTGGCATTCAACACTTCACTTCAGATACTCTTCCAGTAGAGAGAATATAGATCTTTTTATGAGCTGTAATGGACTCCAGCATTAACATCTGCATTGTGTTACTTGAATGTAGAATGAAAACATTCCTGCAATAATTTTGATATACACACGAGCATAGAAAGCTGGTGAAAACAGAGACATGCAAATCCCAGAACAAAGTGTTCTTGTTTTGTTCTCTTCTTTCTTCCTTTCTTTTAATAGATGTGTCTTAGGAGATCGTAAGTGAGATCATTGCTCATAGTGGCATTTTTGCAGATATTAGCCCAGTATAACCTACTTAAAATTTCAATAGGCTCTCTGGGAGGTGCAATGTGACCCGGTTGTGTACACTCATACATATAGATAATGTGCATCAAAGAGGAGGTGGGAGAGAGACACTGAGTTAAATATATATCATGTCCCTCCAGGAATTTGCAATGTTGCAATGGCAACAATTAATTCAACCAATCCTACATTAATTCTGTGTGATCTTGCAGTTTAAAACATCATAAAAACATTGCAACAGGCATCACAAACTTCTGCAAAATCCGACAATATAGGCCATAGCATTCACAAACGTCAAAAACCCTAGAGAGTGAGGGAGGATCTTAAAACCGCAGGTCGTAAGTAAAATGACAGGAGGGACTTTTATGTATGTAGGATGTGAAAGGAAAGATTAAAAGACAAATAGTGAGTATTTTTTGTCACTAGGATACTTTTATGTTTATTTTTGGTCGGTTTAAATATTTATCTCTTTGTGATCATTTTTCATCTGTAATCAATCTATGTGTCATGTTTTTTGTTTCTTTGGGATCATTTTACATCTCTCTCTGATCATTTTGTCTCTGAAAACCACAGAGCTTTGCTAAAACAAAAAGATTTAACACTCATTTCATACAGAGGCTCTGAATGACCTCTTCAATCTCTGGACCAGTACATTTCATTTCTCTCAGAAATTACAGCCTATGATGTCGTCTGCTATGTTATGATATACATTTGGAAGCTTGGGGTGGCTGTAGCTCAGTTGGTAGAGTTGAACCACAGCGTCAGTCGTCAGCTAAATACCTCTGCCGTGGTTCTAGTCACCACAGTGGTATTTATTGGCCTCACCACATTGATCAAGGATAAAAAAATCTCACCTACGGATTTGACATGAAGTTTGTACAGACATTCATGCTCCCCCAGAGGATTTTTCTCAACGACTCTTTTAGCCTCTGACTTTCCTTCTAGGGCCCCAAGATTCTCAAATATGTCAATAATTTAGTGCATGTTTCAATCTCAATTAATCTGTAGGTTCTTTCGGCAGACAGAAGATATTAAAACATAAACAAAAAGTTAGTGATCATTGCTCTTGATGTTTAAAACTTTACTCTACCAAAACAGTGACGATAAAATATAACCAAAACAGTATATATATAATCTTTATAGTCTTTATATAATATAATCTCTGTCTTCTTTGCCCACTGAGACACAATCATCAGAAGATACAATTTATGTTTTTGATGCTTTTCATCAGTTATTTATATCCCTGAAATCATCTTTTCACTGTCATTTTACTCAGTATGTGTGTGTATTAATGAGGTTTGAAGCAGTTTAGTTGAATTTAAATGTGTTTACTCTTTTTGTACAGTTTGTTTGGCCTGATGAGACAATGAAATTTGAATCTGAATGGCTTCAAATAACTGAAAAAGTCTCCTGTGAGAAAGTTGGTGGTTTATGGGAAGTGATGTGTGAATGGAGGGCAAAAGTTCATGGGAGGTTTCCCTCTGTGGCTCTTATATCAATTTCTTTGACTTCTTCATAACTTTCCATAACAAACTACAAGTACTTGGTAGGGTATTCTACTCTTCCACTCTTTCAACAAAAAAGGGAAAAAAGATTTCTCTGTAAATCTCCTTTATATTCTTCAACTTACCCTGAGAATTACTGAACACTCCTGATTTTTCACTGTCTTCATTTACACTTCTCATTATACCCTGTTTTAGAAATGTTATGAGCAATGGGAAACCTGGCGAGGAAGCACAGCGCAAGCAGAAAAGTGGGGAGGAGGAAGAAAACAAAGGCGGGCCTGTGCAGCTCACAGTGATAGCATCACTAGTCAAAGGCCTGGTCTGTCTCCTCCGACTCTCTGAAGCCCAGCCAGGGTGAGAGAGAGAGAGAGAGAGAGAGAAACAGAGAGAGATGGATGAAACAAAACACAGAGCACAAAGAGATGAGACAAGGCATGATGGTGATGACATGTAGACTTCATTAATTATCTTTATTCTATTTGAATGTGATCTCAGTTGCTGGGCTGTCAAGTGGAAAAGCTGTCTCTCAGCTTTAGCGAATACTAGCTACGTAGCTTACAAGCTACTAATAGCAAACGTATTGAAAGGTGGTAATTAAACAAATTTATAATAGTATTAAAAGCAACATATGCTTAAAGCTGTTTCCACTGTATTACGTCAAGGTTGAAATAAATTCTAGCAAACAGTGAAGACTCAGAGCAAAATTGGCAAAAATGCTACTAGCACTTAATTAAATGGGTATGTCCAAGATAAAAGCACTAATTTATAATTACAATACACTTTTTTTTTTTTTTGAAAAATGTACTTTACTATGAGTTGTGTTGAAATAATAATGTTGATAATTACAGACTCAAACTTTTGCCGTAAAATTAAATTGAAGTCGTGGTAACTTACATCCATTTCACATAAAACAAGTAGAAACTGTGTGTTCCAGGACACACTGTGCATGGCACAGATATATAAAATACATTTTAAAGGTGGGAAAAATTTGCTTTACAAAGACATTCTATTATTTGAATGTGTTGTAGCCTACAGTTCTAGTTGACTGATTAATAAAGCGTAACACAAACTTGATAGAATCTGTGTTCCTGCCACACATGCTGCTTGTATTTAGCCATGGAAAATGACCATCCTTGCCTTGTGTCAGTGCCCACATCAAATATATCAATTGTGAACATCTCACTACTTTCTCCTAAAAATTCAGTTTCTATACAAGATACTATACAACACAAAATGCCTTCTTTTGCAAACAATGAAACTGTAACCAGATTCTGTCTTCTATAACATAATGACGATAGGCTGACAAGTCACTCTTACCTTGATATTGAACATATCCTTATCATTTTCCCAGGTAACTTATTTTCTGTCAGGTTTCAGAGAATTTATTTGGATGTTGGACAAAATTAATTTGCCGTTCAGTTGTGTATTGATGTTTGAGCTTTCTGCTTAACTTGTTTTGCTTTGCACGATGGTTTTTGTCTGTTTACTTGTGTGTGTGATATGTATGTAATCTGTAGATGCTGAGTTAAAGAATCATTATCTGTTCAGATAACCAGAAACAAAAGTCAACTCATGAATCTTTTCCCCGACTGTCCTCTTTTTTCTCTCCCTATGGTGCAAAGCAGGGTGGGGGCATGAAAAGGATCCTTGGATACATGAAAACCTTAACGCCAAACTCCCAAGAAAGTGTTTTCTCTCCTCCTGCAGAAAACTAATGATTTGAAGCCTGAACTAACCATCAGCTTCCTAATTGTTTTGCCTCAGCTTGAGTCACTGTGCTGCCCAACGTTTGACTATCTCTGCTCCGTCATCTTTGATATTGGCAGACAAAGAACTCTGTTTATCCCTGCCAAAATGTATGCTCTCTGCAAAACCAATTAAATGCCCATTTACTCAATTGCTCCAACAATGTGCACCCACACATGATGCACGCACACACTGGACAATTTAGTTTAATAATGCATAGCAAGATGACGGCCATTTCCTCTCTAAAGTCACAATGGGAACACATTTAGCAATTTCTGCTTGCAAGAAGAATCCCATACCATACCCGAACCATCTGCTCCTGTCCTCTCTAAAATATTTGATGCTGCTTCAACAAGACTCTCAGATTGGAGTTACTAATGTCCCTCACAATCTGGCAACCAGGCTTTGAGAACAGTTTTTATTTTTTGTATGCATGGACCTACAACTGTGGAATTCACCAAACAAAGTTATTGGCAGGACAAGAGGAGACTGTCTGATCCCTTGTGGCCACAGTGTTAATAGTTATACACTGTCTGCACTCTTTACCTGGCTCCACAGGGCTCAGAAGGACAATAAGGAGACGAATAATCCTTGTAATTAAGTTTAAGCTGAGAGGTACTCCAACGAGGAGGTCTCCTCTTCTTCATGCTCTGTCAATCCATCAAACACAGCCCCACACAGGTTTGCGAGAAGGGGCTAAGTGTGCATACACTCACATGTGCTTGCATTGGGGCGTGTAGGGTGTCAAGCATGTGTGCTCACATACTGGGGTTTTACTGGGAGGGACACCCCCTCTCTGAACTATAATAGTGTATGTGTGTCTGTGGACGTCATTTTGTTGGTGCTGACCTTTGTTTGTCTCTTAGTGACTACTTGCATTTTAAAATACAGCATCAGGCTAGAAAAGTACAACATGCTGATGAAAAGATACGTAAGTGCATCTTTAGGGTTTTAGGTGATAGGAATCTACAATCTATAATATTCTAAGACCTTTCATTATAAGCTGCAACAAAACAAATTATAATCCAAATGTATCATATTCACTGAAATGAGACACTCTGCATGTAAAGTAGTTTTACTTTGGCCACATTAGGTATATTATATATATGTGCCATGCTTTTGCTAGAATAACATCTTGAATGCAGGACAGTGGTATTTCTACTTTAACTTAAGTAAATAAATGGAGTATTTCTTCCAACACTACTAAAAACAATGTGAAAATGTAGAAGAGGTGTCTTCTACTGATGAGCCTGCAGAGAATTATTACCTGTGCCCGCAGCTCTCCTCGGTTTTAATGGGTTTTATGGTGAGTTTTAAGCCATTTTACAGTTTTGGCTTGTTCTTGCTCCTTTTATAGTGTTGATTTTGATTTTGCCGGCAGTTTTATTTTAATTTGACACACAGTTGAGTGTTCCAAACAGACTTCTAACTATTTTAACCCATCTAATATATATATAAAGGGATTTCTAGACTTCTAATAAAAAGGGATTTTTTTTGGCCATGTATGGACATAAACAATTTTCTAATTTTTAAGATGGAGAAATATCTCTGAGATGTGTGACACACATAGGAATGCATTTTCATATCCAAAATAATTACATTCCAGTCATAAACATTGCTTCTGCTTCCAATGTATGTTTAAGACTTCCAGACACACAAACACACATATATTCAAATATGACAATCTTTTATTACTAAAACAAAGAAGGTGCAGTGTTGGGAAGAAACAGATTCACCTGCTAAGGACTTTAGATTGCTCTGTACTGGAGCATATCCTCAATCTTAAAAATAGCACAGTGAGTCTGTATCATTATGGTGTCAACGTAATTGTTAATAGACAATGAAAATGTCACATGAAAACAGGCAGATTGGACCTTTAATTCTCAATAATTCAAAGTCATAGTTTCTTCAAGTGCTGGTGAATTGCTGATATAGCAATAAAAATCATACGCACAGCCACCAGTATAGATGTTAACTGGTTGGAGAGGATGTGCATGTATTTAAAAAAGGTAAGAGTTTGTGGGTGTATGTAAATGTGTGCAGGCAGATGAACCTCACGGAGGATGTACTGTTTGCACAGTGTGACCATATGCTTCCCACATTGATTGGGTTCCTCTGCATAGTTGCAGCAGCTTATTCATACATCTCTACTAATAATGTGCACCTTATGTTTGCATAGAGACACACCCACAGAGCCTTGTGTGTGGGGGGGCGTCTTGGTTTTTGAGTCTTAGTCTCAGTGTGCCATCTGTATACATTATGTGTGTGTGCGGTTGAAGTGTAAAGTGGGTTTTTTTTTATGAGTGGTTCTGTGTCGTAGGAGTAAGTTGATGCTGGTGGACAGATAAGAGACTCTTCAGACAAAGCCGCCCTTTGTGAGCCAGGACTGCTCTCAGCTTCTGCAAGACGATCTGCCGCGGCCCCCTGGAGCATGAAAAGCTTGCCGTGTCGCAAACCGAGCAGAACAAAGTGGCTCCAGACCCGCTTACAAGAGCCAGGAGCCACTTCCGTACACTGGGGACAGGGCCGGAGCAAGGAGGACAGGATGGGTCGAAGGACTTTGGTTCTTCAAACAATAGCAGAACAAAATATATAGTAAGCCTCTATGGCTATGGGTGCAGACTAAATGCCTCAACTACTATTGAATGGACTGCCATGAAATTATGAGCATATTCAATTCAATTCAATTCAACTTTATTTATACAGCGCCAATTCACAACAAAGTCATCTCAAGGCACTTTACAGACTAAAGTCAAAACTATAAAGATGTATAGAGAGAACCCAACAATTCCCCTGGAGCAAGTCATAGGCAACAGTGGAGAGGAAAAACTCCCTTTAACGGAAGAAACCTCCAGCAGAACCAGGCATATGTGTTGTTTAAATTTATAAGACAACTCACCATTTGTTAGATTAGCAAAAAGTATTTTTAAATGAAAACACACATCCTTTGTTTCCACAAATGAGCAAAAATGAACAAATCTACTGCAATTATCGGATCATACTGTAGTTTGTAAAATAAAGTGTGTCGAAGTGGTTAATGACAAAATAACCTGCATGCTAAAGCCTGAGCCCACCTGCTTTGGAATATGACACCATTTGATTGCTGTTATCTGTTGTTACCAGCACTATATCAGGTATCTACTTCATGTCCTAGCAGGTACAATAGGTCATTAGAATGCGATTTTATGTGTCACAATATGATTGGTGTGTAAAACAAACAAACAAACAAACACACATACAAACAAACAAACACACACACAAACACACACACACACAAAAAGAGCCACAAGCTGGTGGACTATGTGTAGCATAGCTGTGTGGATGATCACAACTTATAATGACCGTACATAACATGATAATGTGCTACCTGATCTTTTTGAAGCTATTGGACAAGCTGTGGTGCAAAGGAGGGAGAACACTATACCAGGATTCAAATCCCAGATGAGACTAATTATATACTAATAGAGTTGAGATTGATGGTACAGTGGGACTTTTTTTTAAAGAGATGCGTGATGTAGATGAGAGCAGCCAAAGGGCATTTAGTTTTCACAGCAAAGAGTGAAACTTTGTGTACAAGTGAGATGAAAAGAGATCTGAGTGTAGACCAGAAAGATGTGGATTCAGAGTGGGTGTGAGAGTACAATTAAAAGTTCTATTGTGAAAGTGAACTTTAAGTTTTACAGGCCACGAATATGGCCTATATAATGTATAATGAAATAAATTTCCATCATTTCTTTACTTTCCTGCAGCATTCTCCCATTATGGAGCACAGGTTATCTGCTCTTCCTTCTGATTCTGCTGTGGGCTGACATGTTGCCATTGCTTTCTTCTAAGTCTAAGTTAAAAATTTACAGAAGTTGGAATAAAGACAAATCAGAACAAAAAAATCTAAAAAAAAAAGTATTTTACCAGTAGCCTATAAAACAGTATTATTTTCAATGATGATGAACATAAAAAAAATACCTCAACATGATATTACCTGTGAACTGTGTGAACTATACATCAAACAGATGTACTGTTGATTTGCGAATTCCAATTTTGATGTTGAAAGGCAAAAGAAAGTCAAATGTTCCAGGTTACTATCAGTCTTTGCAGTCCAATTACCCACAGGGTGAGTTATTTCTAGATGCCCTGTCAAGGAAATCAGACATCTTGAATATGCACGATTTGTTTGGGAGAGAGGTGGAAAATAAGGAAAAGGAAAAGTCTCTTTATTGAAATTGTTATAGATCAACCTTTTTTGTCCTTGGGCACATATACATCTTGTACGTACATGTTAGAATGAAATTATTTCTCTGCATTTAACCCATGATGAATTTGTTGTGAATTGGCGCTATATCAATAAAGTTGAATTGAATTCTATAGCAGGACATCCTTGCAGGTTGTTGTCAGTTTAGTAGTATGGATTCATATATTTTCTAGGGGGGAGTGGAAGTTGAATGTTGAGGGAGCATCTGTAGCTTGTGCACTAAAAAATGCAGGTTCCATCAAGACACCCACAAGAGGAATAACAAGTGACACTCCACCTCCAGTGAAGTGCAGAGCAATCTCCAGGCCACCCCCTGAGATCAGGTTTGGCCCTGGATACCACAGGCCTTTTCTCAGTGAAGCTAAAACAGCCAAAAGATGCCATGATGCTGCAGCAAATGAAAAACAAAGTACGTCTGCATGCTAGGTCTTGTGGCTGTGTGCCCTGGATGCTTTGCCAATTTCAATAGAAGATAGATGGGAAGTGGAGATGAGATGGGTGTGATGATGTGAGAGGATGATAGCAAATCAGAGGGGGGGAAATAACATTTGTACAACCACAGACAACATTTTTACTTCTGTTTAGTTCAACATACTGTAGTTGGCATTTTTTTGTGTGTTTAGCACCTGTTAAATGATGGAAACATTTTTTTTTTTCAGTGAAACTAAAGAGACAATGCTACTTTCTGAGAGAAAGTGTTTGAAGAGCCATGGACAATATTTCTCTGTCTTTTAATAGAAAATGCTAGAAACTCTGCAGTTCATTGGTCAGGTTTGTTTAAAAGTATTAGAATATGTTAAAATGTGATAAAACCAGATTAGCAGCATTGAAAATGTTTTTATTTCATAGTTTTCACACAGAATATTATTTTCTGCTATTGGTTTGTTAAATACATGTTTTTTGGTTCAACGGTCAAATCCATGGTGTCTGCTGAGTGCACATGTTTGTATCTCCATGAAAACAAACAAACAAAAAAAAAAAACATAAAAAACAATTCAATTGCTTTGTTTTTTTCATGTTTTTTTTAAATCTAGAGACGAATAAAAACACTCAAGAAAAAAATCTTGACTGAGGTTCTCATAATTCATACATGAAAGGGTCACATGCCACTGTGGCGCAGGAAGGTAGAGCTGTTGTTGGTTCAATCCCCGGCTCCTCTGGTCACGTGTTGAAGTGTCCTTGAGCAAGAAATTAAGGATGTTTCAAAAGATACATATATTTGTAGTCATTCATACAAATTATATATTACAGACATTTAATAAATAATATTAATAAAATAGTTAAAATGAAATTAAATGCCAAAAGTTACAGCAAATGCAGTAGAAAGTGCTATTTTCTAATTTGTATTAAAATGTGGTCAGATCTTCATCCAAAGTAAAATTATGAACAAACACAATCAATTTTAACTAATAACACACTGATCCAACGAGTCCCCCAAACTAAAGCCAAATAAAAGTTATTTGTCACAGAAGCATTTGATGAACAAGTGTTTTTTGGTGGTCAAAAATTTGATTTTTGTGTGAATTAATAAAAATAAATTCTCATACAAATCACGCTTTTTACATCTTCTCCAATTCTGAGGTTAAAAAAAGGTTAAAATGCAACATGGTGCAACACATCTAACATTCAGTGCACACATGGTTATTTTGTACTTCATTTCCACCCTCAGAGCAGACATCTGAGTGCATTGTGTTGCCTTGATATAGACTTCTGCAAAGTGATGGTGGAGGATGTTGTAAGTAGCTTTTACCACATCACCAGCAGACTAACTGCAGCTCTAACAAACGAGGGGTTAAGCAACACACACTGCAGCGTTTCACAAAATGTTTCTAAATCAGGCGGCACAAACACACTCTGTGTGTTAAAATACCAGCATCTCCTCAGTGTTTTGAGTAAAGATGACTCCTAATCCTGCAGAACACACATCTACTTTAAAGTAAAGCAAGGTGCTTTACTTTGTCATCATACATACAAGGTGTATAAGGAAACTGCATCAGATAATCAGATGGAGGGTCCTGAGGTGCTGCCACTATGAGCCCACCTGACCTGGTCCCTAAGACATGCTTTTAGCAGTAGGGGAAGCTGGAGCACCCAGAGGAAACCTACCCAAACACAACATGTGGACTCCACAAAGAAAGGCCCTGTCCATTCCAGGAATCGAACCAATTCCGGTCTTGCTGTGAGGCAAGAGTGCTAACCACTCTTGCTAGCTCTCTCGCTGCCCATTTATTTATTTTTTAAGTTAGCTTTTTCATTTATTCAGTGATATTTGGCAGTAAATATATAAAAGATGCCTATTAAGTAACCAACTCACAAGAAATCAATTTTTTCTTTTATATGTTCGGTTAAGTTTCTATCAAGCATAACATTTCACAAAACAGCAAAAGATATCTACTAACTTAAAAGAAGCCTTAGAATGAATCCCATCACAGCTGTGGGCCCCACGAAGAATCATTTGAGACATTATGCTCTCTGAGTCTTAGGAATGTTTTATTTTTATCACATTCAATCTAGACCAGTGGATCAGAATCTGGACTAGTGTGCCTGCTTTTTTTGATTTTGTCACAAAGCCTGAAAATACATTATGGCAAGTAAAGTGTACTGCCTTAAAGTATAGCCACCTGTTTTCCATGGAAATGTCATCAGTTTCATACAGTAAAAGGGTTTTATTTAAGCCTGCAAATGTGGTGCCCTAAGTCTCATAAACATGCTCACATGCACACTGAAATACACACACAGACTGATATGGCAGTGCACTCGAATGAAAACATGCACACGAAATAAGACACACATGTGGAGACACAAAGCTGCATACGCACAAATTGGATCGACACAAATGTGGATTCATTCAGACCAAAACATTTGAATAGGTTTATATATGCAGTGTCTTGCAGCTATGCTGAAACAAACAAATCAACAGTGTCCATGTGAGAGTGGTAAGGGTCAAGTGTGTGTGTGTGCAGTAAATGGAGCACGGCTCCGTGGCTGTGGAGAACTATAATGCTTAGGGGCTTGTTTTGCTGCTGCCTACTGTCCTGATCTCTCTTTGAACTTTGCCATCACGCAGCCTCTCAGCAAAACACACAGTGTAACTTTGTTGTGTAGGAGAGTTGGAGATAAAGTAAGACAAAGAAAGAGGAAAAAGAAATATATAAGGGAGGAACAGAGGGTGAGTCCAAAGAAGGATGTTATCTTGAAAGGTTTCAAAAGCACTGACATATGTTGCCATGTGTTTTCTGGCATGTTGGCATTTGGATGGTGCAGGGAATCAGTGTCATTTCATCACCACAAAAAATCATTTTATTATCACATACTATAACGACATAAAATTGAGGATGAACCCTTTTGTTTGTAAATAAGTAGCGATAAATTGCCTATAACTTGTTCCTCATTAGCCTGTTATTGTTATTAGCAGTTAATTTGTGCTGTTAGTAGTTAGTGCCGTGTTCCTGCACAATCTAAGTTCTGAAAGCAAACTGTGATTTATTTACTTTTTGTAAAGCTGACAAACTGAAGCTCCTAAAACGTCATGTCATGTTAAACTAACTCTGATGATTGACAACTAAACCGAATCGCTGACATGTCTATGCAGCTGGAAGGTGCACAGCATTACAATTTGGCGCTAAATGCCCCTTATCAGTGGGGGAGCTCAGCTTGTGGTTAAGATTGGGATGCAGGATATACAGTTAGCATCAACTGTGAAAGTCCTGTTCTTTCAGAAAGCTCACTAGCTACATTCTAACCGAGGGGATTGAGTTTAGATGTGAGTTTTTAGCCAGCTATGCTGAGTTTAGGAGCATGTCATTTTGTTTAATTTAAAGCTTGATGAGTAAAACACATAAATGCGTGTGCAAAGTTTGGAAAGTGTTTTGCTACCTGAGCTAATGTTTCACTTCAGATCAGACCAAATCTTAGTCTGTGGTAACTCTGAGAGTAGGAGTAAGAGTAATTTAGAAAGGAAAATGTACTTAAGTTAGAATCAAATATAGTCACATTACTTTTAATGAACAGTAATAATTTCTAAATGTACTTTTGACCACTGTTCCAACTAGCTCAGCTTTTTCTGCAGTTTCAAAAGGATAACAGCTTCTGTTCTTCTGAGTGCAATTACTCATTAAATACTTTTTTTTTGTACTTTGTGAAAATATGAAATGAGTTGTTGAGGTTTCACTTTTTGTAGTTGACACATACATATGCATACATGACATGTGACAAATGTCTTTTCAAAATGTTTTGACTGCAACTTCATTAAGGCATGCTTAACATAGGAATGTGCTATGTTTACAAATATAAATAAGTAATTTAAAAATAGAAAAAGCATTTCCATAATGAAAATGCACTGTGCTGAAAAGACTTTCCAAGAAAAGCTGAAAAAACAGTTGAGAAATAGCTTTCAAAGCCAGCTAGCCTTAAAAACTTCTAAGGCAATGATGTGATCTCACTGAGAATGTCATCGATTACATCATCAAATCAATAATTTAGTATAAAAGACATTTATAAGCTTCATGAACTGAACGTTTTGAAGTTTGAACTGTGTTTCTAGCTGAAAGTGTGCTGAAGTACTTGGGCAGCAAAAACATACAGAAGATGGAAATCAGAATAATCATAATAATAATAAAGATTAGGAGATCATTATTAGATGCTGATCACAAAAGGACAAATTACAGCAGACCAAGCTGTGAGAATGACACATACCATTTTAGGAAGATTCAACAATAATTTACTGTGATACTTTTTACAGTACACTCTTCACAGAGTTAGGTCCAGGAACTGTGTAATTTATACTTAGATTACAGAATCTAAATTAAAGAAAAGAAAGTAAAGAAAATGACTGATGTAGAACATGGTGATGGAGAACGCCTACTGCTAAAATGCCACGCACTGTTAATTTACAGTTTTTGTCAGATTATGTTTTAACATGTCATTCACCTTTCTAATCCTTTGATCTAGAAAGTTTAAGATGCCATTTGTTTCTACATTTAATTACTTTATGGCTAAATACATATGGGCACCCTAAAAACCAAATGTTAGTACACTGTCGATGAGTAGTTTGCATGTTTCTTGGTATCTGGGTGTTGGTCAAAAAGAGGGGAACAGTAGGAAAGGAAAAGACCAAACGAGCAAGAGAGGTCTGATGTCTTGTGGTGAACTAAAAGACAGGGCAGGAGATGAAAGACTCGCATCTGCAAAGGAAAGACAACTGAAAAAAAAAAAAAGCCAGAGCACTGGATTGGAACCAGTGTGGGATATCATTGAGGAGCAGCCCCCTCCACCATTTCGACCCTCTGCACCTGAAAAAAGAACACTTTCCTTTTTGTGCTAAAACAGAAAGGAGCATCTCAGAGTTGAGAGATTATGTAAGACAATAACCTTTGGAAAGAAAGGGTAGTTCATTTATCACATGTGACAGTCATGCAGGTTATAAAGGCAGTTTAACATTTTAGAGAATTAAATGAGAAACTTGATATGTCTCATATTTTTGAATTACAGTGCTGTGGTCAGAATGTGGTTAGCCCAGCTTCACATAAAGGCTAGTCGGGCTGTTCAAAAGTACACACGCTGACAATTGGGAAATGGATTGTGTTCCTCAATGTATATGAAAACAAAATAAAAGACCAAAATTCCAATATTGACCTGATGATGTTCTTAATGAAGGGAACAAATAGCAATCCATTCACCCATTGACCCGTATTTCAGTAGAAATGGTCAAATATGAGGTACAAAAGACCACATCTTTTGGAGGTATGAAGGTCTTACAGCCAAAAATGTAATGAAATAATACTAATTTAAGTTTTACCAAAATATCTAATCTTGCAGTACAGCATCCATGTGACTTCAGCATATTATTATTTGTATGTTCGTAAAACTTGTGAAAACTTGACTAGATTTAAACATTAAACAAAACTACAAATGCTCTTTATTTTTAAGGCTATGGTGTTGTTCCCTTTGGGGTATATTATTATTAGAAATGTATTCCATTAGATGTCAGAAGAGCATGGCGGAGTGGGAGGAGGGATGGCTGGTCTGAGCAGATTGAATTAATGTTGAATATCAAGGTACTGATATCTTAAGATGCATTATGTTCGCATAATAACACATTTGTGGTTGCAGTTTAGTGGCTTAGGAACATTGCTTTTGGACAAGAGGGTTGGTGTTTACATACCAAATAAGTAAAAAGTTATCTTTCCGATGTTGGCGTTGCAGAAGAAGAATCACAGGACCACCAACGCCATTTGACTTTAACCTCTAAGGGACCTAAATATTGGACATTGTTGTGATATTTAAGTATGAATGACAGCTGTTTCAGCTGATCACTGAAATCATAAGGATTCATCTTCTGGAGACCGTGAAAGTCTGTACATAATTCAGTGCATTAAACAAAGTGGTTGACCAACCTGCCAACAGACGGATATCATTATATTTATATTCATCTCCAGCCACTGGCCAGATTACTAGGGCCGCAGAGTACAGGTTGTAGTTGTACTTACTTTTACAGTGATACTTAAGCTGACAATCTGACCGGGAATAGACTTTAGATGCTGCACACTGTCAATGTGTCAGGAAACAATTGTAGCACATGACTCCCTCTAAAACCACAAATTGGTGTTTTTACAGTTCAGCTCATGCACAATATGTTAATTAGTCAACAAGATGTCGTTGGGATGAACTATTTCCACTCGTTATGCTAAGCTATGCTAACCCCATCCTGATCCAGCTCTGTACTTAGCTCAAAGACATGAGATTGACATAATATTTAAGTGCTTCTGGGGCTGAATGCTAATGGATGTTTGTTGTATCTTTTAGTCTACAAGTGTGTGTTTTGTAAGATGCTTACAGGAGTGGAAGGCTTGTCTTCTCACACACACACACACACACACAAACAAGGGCAGAAGAGCGTTGTGGGAAAACGTGAGAAAGAAAAAAGTATGTGCGTAAAGAAAATGTTTGGAGTGTCTTATCTGACATGTCTCTTTTCTGCATTCCTGTCATCTAGTGATGTGCTCGGTCAAAGGAAAACGGCGGAAATAAGTTTTTGGCTCATCTGTGTCTTTCTGCCCTTGAAGGTTGCATATCAGGGGTTTCAACCTGTGCACCATCTACTCGCTATTTTAACTTTGGGATCAATCAAATGTAATTGAATTTTATCTAATCTAACCTAATTTACATGGCCACTATCTCTGTCGTGTGTCTGTCTCTCAATGTGCACACGCAAGGTCGTCCAGTCCCTGAACTCTTTATGTGCCTCCATCATTTCGTTTTGCTGTCTTTCTCTCTCTGGCTGTTTCTGGGTCTCACTTAAAAATACAAACCATACAATGTTCACTTGCCATAGTGCTTACATTTATTTTATGCTCCTAAAATTCCATTAAGTGAGGGTCATACCTAAAAAGTATATATCAAATACGATCTGCAACTTTTGCCCAATAGAGAAACAAAAACTGTAAGTAGAGTTGACTTTATATGAGCCGATACTGTGCATTTGAAAAGCACCATATGGCCGAACCTGGACTCACTACAGAGTGGACTCCCAGGGGGAGCTCGGAGTAGAGCTATAGGGCCATCAGAAGAGTTGAGGTGGTTCGGTGGCATCTTATCAGGATGCCACCTGTCCACCGTCCGTGGGAGGTTTTCCAGGCATGTCCAACTTTAAGTAGACCCCTAGGCCAACCCAGAACATGCTGAAGAGTGTGGCTGGAGGAGAAGGGGACACTTAACACTGCTGCAACAACAACCCGAATTCAGATAAGCAGCAGAAAAAGTGATGGATAAACTAAAATAAACATAAGAACTTGATATTTATGAAGTTTAGTGTTTTAGATATATACATTTTTTCTACCACAAGAGCTGTTGGAAAACAGTGAGTGACCAAACCCGTCTCCTAAATGATGTTCCTATGCAACTAAACTGCAAACCTGGTTACACTCAAGGAGGTTGGAGGCTGGAGTAGATGGAGGGCATGTAAAGTGCAGGAGTCTGGTGTATGTTCAGATTTAAGCAACAACCACTTTTATTGAGTTAAAGAAGATATTATGGCTTTGTTTATAATAAGACTGCATTACTGTATTGCCACATGGGCGACTGTGGTGCAGGAAGGTAGAGCGGTTGTTCACCAATCTCACAGTTGTTGGTTCAATCCCTGGCTCCTCCAGTCACATGTCAAAGTGTCCTTGAGCAAGACACTGAACCCCAACTTAGTTGCTCCTGATGAGCATTGGCTCATTGGCTCAGCTCCCCCATCAGTGTGTGAATGGGTGAATAAGAAGCAGTGTAAAGTGCTTTGAGTGCCAATAGGTAGAAAAGCACTATATAAGTGCAGAACATTTACCACAGACCACTGTCTTCCTCTAACCTTAACCAAGTGCTCTAGCTGACCATTATGTTCAGAATCAACGTATCATTATGTTAATAGAAAATGTCACCTATGTTCCCTACGAAATGAATTTGGGTTTGCAGTTCAGCGCAACAGAAAAGTTACTTTATGACACAGAGTTGAATCAGTTCAAAAAAAGGTAGATATAATTAGAAATGTTTGTTACCACCAGCCAGTGGCCACAAATGCAAATCACCAGATAATGGCACACTTGATTTCCCTTCATTTCTGAAGATTCTCTGGAGTCATTTTAAAGGCCCTCGAAGCGTAATTTTTCAATTACTTTCTTACTTAGGGTGATGAGGTGCTACGTGGAAACATAATTTTCTGTTGAAGTTTGAACAGCTTTGATTATTTGGCTTGTCATATTTCTAGAAATTTGTTTTTGCTCTCTGCTCTTCTCACTAGTCAAGCAGTTGAAAAAAACCAACACGTTCTCATCCCACAGTGTCAGGGAAAGACGCTGCGGTGTATCATACTGACCCCACAGTTACACTTTCGCATTATTATTGGACAATTTAGGAGTGTTACCGTTCAACGCCACAGGAGCAACGTTACATAAACACAAAACTGCGTTAGGGAAAACAACTTCAGGGTAAAGTTACGTAAAGAGACAACCTGCGTTAGGAATAAGCACTAAAACGTCAGTGTAAAGTTAAGTAACACACGTACTTCCTTACTGCAGTAACCATGTGGGTCACATTGTGTAACGATCATCGTCAAAGCGCACATCATCTCGCACTAGAGTTGAACCCTGGTCTCTTGTGGAAAAGACTTAGGTGTTGTTGCTGTTAAGCATCAGCATGTATCATAAAAAGACTGGATGCCTCAGGAATGACTAAGTGGTGAAAATCCTTATTTCATGGATTTCCATGCACCGGTCAGGGTTTAGCAATACTTTATCCAAAGTGTATGGAAATTACCATGGTGGGAGGTTTGCTCAAGTTGTCAAATTCACGTCAATAAAATATGATCAACCCACACTCACAGTGATAAAGCAGAATTTTGGTGTCAAACTCACAGCTAAGAACAACTTCCCCAAAACTTACTTTTACAAACTTGCGAAAATTACTTTTACAACCAGGTTATTAGGAGTTTTGTAACATTATTAGAGCACCTGAGACACTGTGCTGAAAAAGGGGGAATTCCATTTCTCTTAAGTGGAGCTTCTTATTCGTAAGATCAAGAGTGCATGGTCTCACTGTTAATCCAGAGAGATAGGGATGTCAAAATGTTCCCACACTGTTATACATCTATACCTATGAGGAACCTCCCTGAAATATTGCAGTGGAGCTGCTAAGTCTACACTTTCCACTAATGTCCTTCATTTCTAACATTCACATTTGTCCTTTGCAGAGTAACCAGGTCTTTCAAGGACAGAAAACCGAGACGACGTAGACATACCAGGAGAGAGCCAGGGGAGCAGCATATGAAAGAGGAGGAGTGTAGTGATAACTCCACAGAGATGCACCCCCTCCCCCTCCCCCTCCCACACATTGGTTGCCATAGGGACCAGCCAGGGCTGCAGATTGCTCCATGGGGTGGCCAGGGGTCCGGCTGAGATCAGAGAGTCTGACTGTCGTCTTTTGGTAAACTCCACCCCATTCCACCCCCACCACAAACCCGCTTTCCTCCTTCACACACACACACACACACACACACACACACAACCTTGTGTCCAACCGCACCCCGATGTGCCTGCATTGATATCATACTCCAGTAAACACTTATTCCAAACCCGCATTTATTCATTCAGCTCTACACAAAGGTGAAATCTCTGTGGGTTCTGATGTGTGTATGGCCAAGGCTTCAAAGTCAAAAATCAAAACAGACATGTTCATGCAGAAACAAAAGGGAAATGTAGTGGTTGGTTATTTCACTTTTCCCTTCAGTGTGCAGGAAAAAACCCTATGTCCCCATTAAAAGCTGTCATAAATGTGCCTTTCGAAAGCTGATATCACTGTAAGTAGAATCAAAGTGGTGAGTATATGATGCTTCTTTTTAAATATTGTTGATATACTGTGTGTTTGTATTGTTGGTTTTATTGTAATCATCATTCCAATAACTATAGTCTATATTTTTAAACCTACAGTCTGGACAACCTCTTCCAGTGTGTGTGTGAGTGTGTGTGTGAATGGGTGAATAAGAAGCAGTGTAAAGCGCTTTAAGTGCCAATAGGTAGAAAAGCGCTATATAAGTGCAGAACATTTACCAATTAGCTCCTTGACGATCTTTGAAAATAAGTGGCATTATTGTGCCTTTAGGGCTACAACAGTTTTGTCACACAGGGTACTTAGTTGTACCCTTGTGGTAATAGCTGTACTCATCATTCAGCACTTTGCCACTTGGGTGCAAATATGTCATTGCTTTTCATTTCAACTTAGTCAGTGATACTTAAATTGTTGACTTAAGAAAATGTTCATATCTTCAAATGTACATAATCCTTAGTCCGGCTCGTTAGTCCTGTACTGGTTAGATTCAGGCAAGAAAAGCGCTGACATCAGGGTTAGGGTAAGATCATGGATGTGCTTAAAAGTGATAGAACACGTTCTGTGTTAAAACTGTTCGATTTTCCTCTATTACACTGGCCCTTGATCTTCCTCTGACGCTAACCAGCTCATGTTCCTGCCTGATCACAATTCTAAAATGCTTTAATGATGCTGTAGTCAAACAAACTGGACATTGTACTGCAGCTTTATGGCAAAAAACAAAACTAGATATTTTGCTGCAAAATAAGATATTTTGGCGAACAAAAATATGTTACCTGGTAACATTTCTTTGATGTGTTCACTGTCAACTCACCATTTACGTTACAAGACGGCATATTATGTTTACAGGAAATGTAGTGTGGTTGGAATTACGTTTTCCAGGAAGAAATAATCGCGTTTGAAGTTTAGTTGTATAGTTATCTTTCGAGTTTCTCTATAAATTGAAAGGAAAACACACGCTGGACTCAAAGCTCAAAGCTGTTCACACACACACACACACACACACACACACACACACACACACACACACATGTGCAAAGATCCAGCAGGAGTCCAGAAGGAGAATAAAGGGAAAAGGAAGACACCAATGAAATAATAAGAAAAGACTGTGAGAAAAAGAGGGCTGTAATTGCAATTCATTTCCAGCCTGGGCCCCTGGGGTACCATGAGTGCATTTGATCCCAAAGGCGAGTGAGTGTGGAAATGGAGAGGTTCAGTCATATGTATGCAGGGAGAGAGAGAGAGAGAAAGAGGAGGCAGAGAGACGGAGGAAAGCCTTTTTAATATTCCAGGCCATGGGTTGAGATGAGAGACTGCTCTCATACCTTCAGGTTCATGAGCATAATGAGATTTTTATTTTGCTGAGTGCATTCTGTGAGTCAGTGTGTGTGTGTGTGTGTCTGTCTCTCTGTCACACGTGCACAAGACACTTTCTGATTAGCTGTGTGTGCACGTGAGCCTGTGTGTGTGTGTTTGCTGTAAACCTCTCCCCCTGAGGGCCTATATATTTAAGCATTTGTGACACTGCTTTGTGTGACTGTGTGTGTGTGGATACTTGTGTCAGTTAGGGACTCATTACTCAACACTTCTCCCTCAGCTCACATGACATTCATTGACTACAATTGACTTACGTCTCACAATAAACACTCATAACATTAGCACACTTCCATAGACAGTAAACTTCCTTATCATCATTCCCGACGGGGCTTTTCCCAAAACACTATCTCCTACTATTCTCACTCTCCTAAGGGCTGAAAAATGATCGGCCACACACCACAGGACATGACTTTCACGCATCCAGTCGATGTGTGTGTGTGTGTGTGTGTGTGTGTGTGGTATATTTCTGCACACTGTCTACAGACTGTCTCTTGTGTGCATTTGTTTTGAATCACATGCTGTGTTCTTTGTCAAAAGGGACAAAAACCAACACGAGTCATATTCCTCTGTGGTAAGAAGTGCACTGCTAATCCATTTGTCTGCGTGTACAGGTGCACATGGATGTACGTTATCTGTAGGAAAAATCCTGTTTAATCCAAAGTTGGAGATTTTTTCCACACTTTCAATGCACCTTTAAAGAGCATTGTACTCATGAGGGGAAATTATTTGGTAACAAAGCCACTTTTGCTAAAAATGTGTTCAATGGGTGGAGAAGCACAAGCGTAAAAATGTAGGCAAACTAAAACCGTTTTCCTACGCAGTCATGACTCATGACCCCCTTTTGACTCAGTCTTGACTTGTCCTGAATTTTGATGGAAGGCACAGTTTTAATGTTTGCTTGGGATTTCTTTCTACTTCAGAAATCAACAAAATGTGGAGTTTGCCTGGGGGGTGTCCAAACTTTTGACCTTCTGTACTTGTTGTGCAGACTTTCTGAGGAGTTATTAGTGACATTTTCAGATGTGTTCATTTTCTAAAAAAGAGGTTTGAATAATCTGTTGTTTACAACCTATGTGACCATCTGACCATTTGCTGTGTCTTTCACCATCCAACTTTGCTTTGTTGCCTTGTCCCCAGATCCTGGGAAATACTGTTAGGCGTTGCTGTATCAGTGGAGGTGGGGAATAAAGTCTGTAGTGAGTCTCACAGGTCTCATAAGTCAAAGTAAAGAGAAAAAAGAGTCAGCAACTTAGTTGTAGAAGGGAAAAAGCATTGACCAATAAGCTGTTACATCAAAAACAACCATGTCCTTTGGTTTGTGACTGAGAATATGTTTTTCTTCAGAGACAGGCTGTTTTCACTCTGCTCTTTATCATTATATACATATCAATATTCTAGTTTAGGAGAATAATGAAAGCGAGACTTGAAGACCTCAAAGATGCAAAACCTTCATCTACACTCAGCTGTTGTCAGCTGAAAACACTATGATCTTCTGCCACACTGAGGAGAACCAGCAAACCCACATGGTGACAGTGAACATGTGGGTTTAGTTTATAAAAGTGAGTTTAGTGGTGAGAAACAGTAAACAGCGAAATAAGACTACAAACACAAATAAAGTGGTTTCTTAGTGACAGAGGCCACTGACATTTTTTAAGCCGAACTTAAGTGCTAAGTGGCCTTTTGAACGTAAGATCTGCCTTCATTGCCTTCAAGTTCTGTGATGTTGGCTGGGTGTGTTTCTGTGTTTGTGTGTGTGTACATGTGTGGCTGTGAGGGAACATTCCGGGATGAATTTGTGAGGATCACCAGCAAAATGCTCTGATGTCCTCAAAGAGCTCTGTATGGTTCTAACTGAGAATATACATTTCTGTGTGATGGTTGAAGTTATGGTGTGAGGCAGGAGCTTGTACTGTGCAGTTTTCCCCTGAGGCAAATAATTGATTAAAATAAATTAGAATCTTGAGGTGTGTGTGTCGTTGATGTGCTCTCTCCACACCTGGCTGTTCTGTACCTAATCAAACAGCAGCATCTAACTCTGTCTCTTCCATTAATTCTTCTTCTCCACAGCTGCAATGCTCCTCTTCTTCCTCCTCCTGGGATGACTTCTTATTTTCATTTTCATCCTCATGTTCTCTGCTTCAAATCCACTTTCCATCTTAATTATTCACCTTCATTTCCCCCTCTCAGCCCTGCAGTCACCTACGTGTGGTTCGACCTCTGCTCCCCTTGTTTTTGTCTCCAGAGGTTGTGGTGGTGGTGGTGGTGATGAGAGTGATCTCGGCGTTTCATCAATCCTCTACCAGACTTTGAATAATTACGCCTGCATGACTGTGTTACCCATGCATGTGAAGCCCCTAATCCCCTGACACTGTGTAAAGTAAACCATCGCCCCGGCTGCCCTTGCTGACCCTGTACCTCCCCCTCAAACCCTGTTTAACCCTCCATTGGTAGGCAGCCTTTTTAACCCCAACTCACACCCGTGACAAACTAGGATTCCTCTCTCAGCACCCACCTCCCTGCAACATCGTCCTTTTTTACAAAGTCTGCAGTGTGTGTTTTCTAAATGCAGTTTTAGTAGTGAGATTATTAAATCACATCACTGGGGTTCAGAGATTTCAATGTGTTCCCATGTAAGAACAACAAAATCCAAATTTTGCTGCCCTGCTTGATGTCGACTCTTCTCCTCATGGAAACTTGTGTACGAATACAGACAAAAATGTTTTCTTAGCATTCATTACTCCATCATTACTCCACATTTCTCTCCTTTTATCTTTGAATTTTCCATCTCACTCTCCTCTCTCCACACTCTATCTTTCCACACTCCCTCTGCCCTCACGCTATTTCTCAGTGTCTCCCTCCATCACGCTGCCATTTGTCTTTCCCCCACATCTCCTCTCTTTCACCAGCTTGGTTTATTTTAACTTCGCTGACTCCCCACTCGCCCCGTTTCCATCTCTTCCACCCACACAGCGAAGCCTGTGAGAGTGGCCCACCCTGAGGTGGTGCATCGCTGCATTAGCATGAATGCTCTCTGCACTACTTTTCTTAATCAATAGTTTGCCTGTTGACTATTTACCCAACCAGTGGTGATGATAAGGAAAGAAACTATGGTTTTCCAATTCCTTTCTCTGCCGCTGCATCTTTACGTCCAGCCTGCTGTGTTTCATATATTCATATATACATATTAGACAGCAGAGACATAGCAGAGAGCTGCCTCCAGATGAAGACTTCCACTCCAATGTGTTTACCCCCAAATTAGTGTAAACAGGACTCTGTGAAGTCTCAGCTTCCAGTGTTCGGCTGAGTCACCGTGAGCAGACGCTCAGCACCTGTTTGTGTTTACCAGCAGCTCAGATATTAGTTCCCTCCTTGTATAAAATCACTCTGAGTAAACAGGAGGGACGCTACACCCTGCTGACCTCACATGATTTCTCTTTGGTTTGTATATAGTGGTTGGACGGCTGTGGAAATAAAGTGATTAGCATTCAGTGGCTTTCACCCATGCTGTGAGTACATAGACATGAATAACTGGAATAATGTAGCTGTAGCAACACACACCAAATTTGGATGTCTTGCTCTCTCTGATATTCTTTTGCATGAGAGAAAGAAATGTCTAATTTATTCGTTCTGATTGCTGCACCCTTCTAAGTCCTACTACAATGCAAATTCACAGTCGTGTCCTCTTCTGTACATGCATGCTGTGTTCTCTCTGTGGCTGGCAGCAGGCTCCATGTTAACTAAATGCTAGAAATATTGTCTTTGAGTACAGGAACCTTTCCATGATTTTTTAAGATGAAAACAGCTGAATAAATCAAGTGGCGCAGTCTCTGCTGCTCTGTCTTCTGAATGACTTTGTCTCTGGCTATTGTACAGTGTGTAAAAAAAGGGATTTCTCTATACAGGTATTTGTATTCACGCTGTCACTGATCCTGTTAACATTACCCTGTGATCACACCCATCAGTGATGCCACAGTATGCTGACATTTCCTGGGGTACAACTTCTACATGCCTTCAGCATAGTTGGAAGTGCTTTTTCAACAAATCACATCTTGCTTCCTACAGTTTTAGGGACTTTTCCACAGGAGACCAGGTTTTGACTTTAATGCAAGTTGCTTTAATGATGATCAGTAAACGTGGCGCACGTTGTTACTTTATTAAGGAAGTACATGTGTGACATTGTCACTGTTTGCCACTGTCATGTAATTTTCTTCCTTACCCTGAAGTTTTTGTGTCTAACCCCAACCATTGTTGTCCCTTATAATGTAAATAAAGTTGTTTTCCATAACCCTAATGCAGTTTTTGTGTGTATATAAAGTCGTTCCCGTAGCATCAAAAGGAGACACTGCTGGAGTGTCCAGTACTGACTGACCTTAAAGTGTACCGGTACCATCAATACTGGACACCGTTTTTCTGAGGTTGTCAAATAGTGGCGCTCCTGGAGCATCCCATAGTAACACCAAAGGGTACCCATGGCATCAATACGATACACCAAAGGACGTAAAAAAAAAAAAAATGGCACAATGTAATGTCATTATCTGAAGCTGTGGGTTGTTTTGAATATACAGTATGAATGAATGTATCTTTCTGCTTCTGAAAAAAAATTATGACATAATCAAGGATGTTTTTTCAGTTCAGACAATGTCACCTGGTTGCTAAGATAGAAGAGAGGTTGTAGTCTTGGTCGCTGTTATCAGTTCTTGTCAGTCCATAATTTTGATTAAATAGGTGACCTACTACATCCTAGTCCTGTAACATGAGTAGGTTCTTATCATGTGTTATGGTGCCTGACCATTATATTTGTAACAAAATACAGTAGTGGGACAGAATACCTCTCTAAAGTCTCAATTCTTATTACACTTGTTATACACCACATCACACTCATCACATTCAAATCCTGTTGTTAAAAATAAATACATTTCAGTGAAAAAACTTATAATTATCTTACGGTAAAAAGAGCAACTTCACAGATTTTCAACTTGCTTCTAGCTGGAAAACACCTTTGGATGACATCATCTGGAGGAGTTCTCACTTCAGATGATGTCATCATGAGGAGTTTTGGAGAAGCAGATCATCTAAGACAGACAATTCGACTGTTATCACACCATTCACTGGTGTGTTATAACTTTTTAACAACCAATAAATATGCTTTGGTAAGTAAACCTTCTAGCTGATGGTTCTCTGATAATGAGGTGTAGCAGCTGTAGTTAGTATTACAGAACCAGGGGTCACAGAGGAAGTTGGGTGGGCATCAAAGCAGTCAACTTATAGTAGACAGCAGTTCATTTCTTTGAATGGACAGTAACTGTGTGCCTTTAGAATTTTAAACCACATGCTAATCGTTTCCTACACCTGTCCCTAAGGTACCTAACCATAACCACATTTGGTTTGTTTGTGAAGCTAGTTGTAGAACTGCATTCTTTTTGTAACCATGGAGGACTCATGAGATATGTGGAAGAAGATGTATTAAGCACCTTTGTGCCTCCAGAAAGAGCTCTGTGGAATAAAGTCATGTCACCTGAGTCAGCGGCAGATTGGGCCGAAGAGTACAAGTCTAAAAATGAAAAAACAAATCAAAACAAACAAAAAAAACCAAACATAAAATCAAGTGAGCTTATGAGACCTCTGTAGCCTGCTCCTCATCTCTGCTTGAGGCAGATTCTGTTAGTGGAGTGTATCAGTGAATCCGTTGAGCACTCTCTTTAGGCTCCTGCTGCACTTGCAGATGTCAGAGGAACACTTGGACACTTTACTTGGATTCAGTTGAAGCCTCCACACAAAAAGATCAGATAAACCAGTGTGGCTACTCAAGCAAGGTTTCATTTTATTGAAGTTATTATTTTAATTCAAACCATTCCCATAAATGTTGGGACTTTCTAAATGTAAATAAAACAGCAATTTTTCTTCTCCGTTCCCAAATGTTTGCAGTGTGGTTGAGAAGTGGTGATGCAGCATAGAGGTCATGCCCCTGTCCCAACTGTTTCGATAATTAAATATCTTTTTATAACTTATAGTATATTGTCTTTGAATGTAAAAGATGACACATTAAAGCCAGAGCTCATATTTTTAACATGATCCCAGAATGAGCTCTGAAATCAGATGGAAAAGTACCCAAAAGGCCTCTTTACTGTGTTGTGCAAACCTCATATGTGTCGGTTTTATCTAATGAATCGATTTGCAATCACACAACCACTTAAGACTTGTCAGTTTGTGTCTGTGTTGCTGTGTTTTAGCTGTCACACAGGGGCTTGTAATATTAGGGCAGTGCGGGTGAGTTAATTTCATAACTGTGGAACAAAACCTCAAACAGTGCTCTTGCCACTGGCACTGTGAATAGAAATCGCCCTCTAATGACCGAAACCAAGTCTTCTTTACCCCTGAAGTTGGCACATATCATCCTTTTGTCTCCTAAATTTACCTCTGAGACCTCGTTTCATATTTAAAGTGGCAGATTTAAGTGCGATACAGCCTGACAGCCTTAAAAATGATTTGACACAACAATGGTAAGAAAACAGTGGTGATAGTAAAACAAAGATGTCTCTCGGAAAAACACCATTATCTCCAGTGCTGATAAAAATATTCATAGACAAGCATTTATGAATTGAAGAGCGAGATGAAATTGCCCCTGAGCCTCGGCTCTTAGCCTGCAGTCTTGGGTTTAGATTAGTTTTGCATTTTGCTCGTTATCATTCAAAATCAAACAAGTGTATCAGCCTCTGTCCTTTTTGAATTGGAGCCAGATCCAAGTGCAGCTCAGTCTGATCCTGCTGGTATCAGTGTGTTTTCTGTGCTGTGTGTCTGCTGGTTTACACAAGTCACCCCAGGGGGAGGAGGGTGTGCATTTGTTGGTTTTTCTTTTTCTTCTGCATGGTCTGACCCTGTGTTCAGATTGAGAGCTAATTATGCACTATGTTAGTATATATGTGTGAGTACATTGGTGTGTGCGTCTGTGTCTGCAGTGCAGATTGCCCACGGCTGTGTGTGTGTGTGCATGTGTAGGTGTGTGTTGGTTAGTGGTGGTGGTGGTGGTGGGGGGGTCCTTGGGATACACCTGACCTGGGCAAGCCTGCCAGCGTGAAAGGCGCCGGCATCTGACTGGCACTGCGCCCACACACACACACACACACACACACACACACTTCACTTGGGGAAGGGAATAGAGAGCAGTCAAGGGATGAAAGATGACAGCAAACATATATAGATACAGTCTATGCACATTATGCATGCAGTTACACAGGCAAATAGAAACACGCATACAGATTGGAGAGACATTTTGCACTTTGCACTGAAAAAGAAACGAACTCTGTATGTAGCGACTTAAAAATATGTAGATGCACATTGTGAACACACACAAACTATTGCCAAGAAAAACAGGAACTCAGTCACTATGGAAACCCACTACTTCATCTCTAACCACAGCTGTTTCTTTTTTGTAGCCCTCTTTTTACCTCACCCCCTCTCAGCAGTAGCTGCCAATTGTCCATATTTCCTGTTTTTTTTTTTTTTTTTTTACTTTTCCTCCACCTCACTCATGTCTCTCCTTGCTAGCCATTATTTCTGTTATACGTTTTCTTCAGCCAGGTCCAACTTTATTGCTTTTCTTAATCCTTGTGTCAAATGTCCAAACCTATTGATTGTTCTGATATATAGGAATATTATAGAAAATCCGGACTTAAAAACCAGACTGAAATTTTTGCCTTCTTTGTTTTGCAACAGTATTTTAACTCATGATATATTGCAGATATGGCTGTACCTCTTATCTTTTCTGGCTCAACAGATTTTTTTTTTTTTGGCACTAGAAGCCAGCAGTCTTCCATCCATAGCTTTTTTAAAAGGCATGACCAGAAAGGTCACTGAGGGTCAGTAAGTTAGAAAGGGCCAGGTTAAGAGCTTACAGGAGCATCTGGACAGGCAGAAAAACAGGGCCCAGCAGCACTCCACATTCAGACAGTATGTCAATAGATCCACCTGTGGGGCCAGTGGTCCGGGGCATGACTGGCTACATGGAGGGTCTGAGGATCAGGCTGATCCTCCCTGCTGGTGGCCTTACCTAGAATTCAGACAAATACAGTTCCTTGAATGAAGAGGAAGGGGCCCCACAGTTAATCCCACGTGTGCATTTATGTGCTTCTTTATGAAAACATGCATGTGCATTAACATGTTCTGTAAATTTAAAGCACACGTAAAAGATTTGAGATCAAAGCACCAACTCTCCCAAGAGCTTTTTCTAAAGCCTGTAAATCTTTCACATGTCTAAAGATTCTGATCCATATACAACAAGCTTCAAAGGCATATAATCAGTCCTAATCGCCTAATTAAAGTGATGAAATAATTTTACTAATCAGTATTCATGATTTTTGGTTCAAGAACAGTCAACAATTCAAATTGAAACTGTGATGCAAATTCAGTTAAATGCCAAAGAAATTAATTAATTGTTATATGAACAAAGTGCACTGGAGGATGCTAAAACCTATTATTTTGTAATATGATACATCGGATATCGATTTATTTTCCCCTCCCTAGTATTTGATGTTGGTGTGTGTGTGTGTGTGTGTGTGTTCATAAAGGAGGGCTCTGTTCTCTTAGCAGAACCACAGCTAGGATTGTTTGACAGCTTCCTCAAACAGCAGAGCTTTTGCTGCCAAATCTACCTGCAACCATTTGCTACAAATACTTGACAGAAATATTTCTGAATACACTCAATGAAAAATACAGTCAGCTTCGTTGTTTAAAGGCAAAGTTGGATTCGGTGAGGCTTGAATTCCCCAAACCACAGAATTAGCTAAGCAGCTAAAACCGTCATCCAAGCACGTGACCAATGTCTTATTGAAATACACCTTTGAAATAGTTTGCAAAAAATCAAATAAAAGTTTGACCTGTGAATCACAGATTAATTTCTATTCAGCACTAGGCAGTTTGAAGGAAAGATTAAAAAACAATATAATAACTGACACAGACAACTTAAGAGGACTTCATATATAAAACACTAAGACGGAGCTCAAAGTGAGCAGCAGAGAAAAACAAAATTTAATGATCCAAAAAGCACCTGAGGCAGGGCAACAATTGACTCATTGACAGTGCTGAACAATCCAGACACACACATTTGCATACTCAGGTGCAACAGAGCACATTTTGCATTTGCATTTTTACTCTTTGCTGTAGCAGACAATGGAAGATTTGCAACGTGCTGTCACATGCGCGATATCAAGTAGACACTATGTGCCAGATTGTTTTCAGTCTTCTTTTTTTCCTTTCGGCTGTTCCTATTTCAGTGCTACATAATTTTCTTTGGTTATTACCTAAAGATGTTGGTAACTTAATGTATTTTTTTTTAAAGTTAGATGGGACGATTATGTAAATGCACAAATGATGTTTTAGAAAAGCTATTTACCTAACATATCAGTACCCAAAGGGCCTTACACTGCTTCTCATTCACCCATTCACACCCATAATCACACACACTGATGGGGGAGCTGGGCTCCATTTACTGGGAGCAGCTAACATGAGGCTCATTGTGTTGCTTAACGACATTTCAGCAAGTGACAAGAAGTGCAGAGAATAGAACCAACAACCCTGGGATTGGTGGACGACTGCTCTTCCTAACAAATTAAGCCTTAAATCTTTACCGATTATAATATTACAACGAATAAGCATGCTGCAAAACTTGAAATTCTCTGATTGGTTAGAACAGTGAGCCTCAACTCAAAATTGCTGTGGGCTGGTGATGACAGCACCTTTTCCCAAGAAAAAGTCTCCCTATGAAGGTTCAAACACACGGACACAAAAACATAATTGTTGCTCACACAACAATAACATGCACTCTGAAGTCATATCAGTTTAAATACTGTAAATTTTGTTTTTTACTGATTGTATTGACAATTTTATCTACATTTCAAAGTCACAAATCAAAGACCAGTGACAACTTATCAAAAAGTTAAACCTAAAAATCATTTAAGCTAAATTGATTGAATGTCAGTCAGAAAAATAACAATGACTATGATGCCAACACACCATATTAAAGTCACAGTTATGAATAATTTAGCTTGTTATTCTAAATTGCCCTTGGGTATCATGGTATTTTTATTGCAGCCATTTAAACCATAAGTAAATAACATATCACACATATTAGACACATTCACAGTACTATTGTTCTGTACTTAACATTTTTTACTGTTACTTAATACATTTTGGTGCATATCAACTGCGTTATTGGGTGGTTTTACCCATTAATTGTGGTAATGCTGTCATGCCCCATTGTTTTAAACATTTACATAATATAGCCTAATGGCTGTCACACACGCACACAGAGGGACACAAACACTACAGGGACCACACACACTATTTTGTATTTTTGCAGATGACATGTGAAATACCCATCAGCCGCACAAACTGACACACACCCACACATTCTGTCTTTCTCTCTGCAGCACACAAACTAAGTGAAGTAGATAAAGAGAGACCATCCTATCTCTATCCATCACATCCATAAAATACAAGTGGAGAGAAATTGCTCTGCCTCCCGGCCACCAACTCCTACCTACTGTCTCACACTTTCAGTCAAGCTGTGTCTCTACTTATCTCGTTCCTTTGATGTGTGCGTTTCTGCTGGCATGTGTAGATGTGTGTGTGAGCGTAACATGAGGCTGCTCCAACTCTGCAAGTCCAGACAGGGCGTTCGTCCCTACAGCAAAGTGAGAAAAGATGAGAGGGAATGGAAGCAAGGACGAAGCAGAGATGACATGCCACTCATTTGTGATTCATTCCTCCTCTCTGGGCGAGCAGAACACACCAAAGCTGTACCAAAGTTTCCCTTTGATTGATGTTTATTCCCACTATTGCAAATGCTAAAGATTCACTTTTTGAAGGTAATTCATGCAAGATATTTAGAGATTGGTCTATTTACTGAGAGACAGCAACACATTCATGTGTGATTATTCATCCATGCTAACGTGTACTTAACACTGACTAAATTCTGCACTTTAGTTGCATTGAAATGTCACTTTAAAGAGGCGGATACACACTCACCAAACAAGATGATCACTGGATGATTATGTTCCAATTCAACATGTTTTTCAAAACTATGACTGGGGAAGTTACCATGCACTAGCCTAAACCCAGGGGCCCGTGTTTGCTCAGTATCCACCGATGCTTGTGCATATGACAAATACTGCGATCATACTGTGGCTTTCATCATCACAGTTGTGGGTGTGTCTATATGAACCTATGAGGAAAAGTTATATAAAAATGTCTGAATGACAAAAGGCATTGACTGACTTCAGCAATGTGTTAAAGCGATCTGCTTACAATAATTCCATGCCTGAAATGTAGCTCAACTGATTGAATACAGAAAAGTCAGTAAACTATAATATTTGGGGATCTGTTCAAAAAGCAAAAAAAACTTGTAACATCCCAAATGAAATAAAACGTAGCCCAACCACGTTTTGCTATGTTTTACTTCACATAACTGCCAAAAACGGCAGGTTTACGAGGGTGTGGGTTTAGCTTACTTTTATTTGTGTCATGCACAAGTGCCCAACCCACTTGAGCTTAAGACCATGAATCTTGTTGCATCTGTGACATAGCTACAAGCTTAACCAAGAGCATAAAACCATTAAAATACAAACAAAACCGTCTGTAAACTGTACAACATAAGAAGCTCCTTTTCTAAGACACAATTAAAGTTTCTCATAGTCACTAATCCAGAAAAGCTCATCATAAATTGTGAACATTTTACAAAAGAACACAGCCCTTGACTCATAATAATGTACTATAGAAAAATAAAATGGAATTCATTCTTAATCTAACCAAGATTACATAACAAGCTGAGTCTTCTCCACAGAGAGACAGTCTACTAAACAAGCCGGTTTCTGTAGCTAAACTACACATCTGTCTTCTACTACATTTCTGCTCTACATTATAGATGTTTTTTTAATGAAACAATTCATTTTTAATTTAGGTTTGTACCACACCTCTCTAGACCAACGTTCCTTATACATCAGACACAGCTTGGACTGTGCATCAGAAATACATTGTCTTATTTCACAAGTCTGTTCCAATGTTGAATTGTCTCCTACAAATTTGCAAGCAGAACGTACGATCTTTGCATGAGTATCAACATAAGTGCTTTACCTGCTGAGTTAGCTAGAACACTGATACCATCCTTAACAGTGAGATGCTCATCTAAGATAAAACCCAAATATTTGCACTAGCCAGTATATAACAACACAGTTAAATCAAGCTAAAATATGAAATTTCTTCTGATTTCTGGGTGTAGAAGCGTTATTAGGCGACTGTGGCGCAGGAAGGTGGAGCAGTTTTCCACCAATCTTGCAGTTGTTGGTTTGATCCCCGGCTCCTCCGGTCACATGTCAAAGTGTCCTTGACGAAGACACTGAACCCCAACTTAGTTGCTCCTGGTGAGCGTTGGCCAGCTGCATAGCAGCTCCCCCACTGGTGTGTGTGACTGTGAGTGCGAATGGGTGAATAGGAAGCAGTGTAAAGTGCTTTGAGTCCCAATAGGTCAAAAAGTGCTATGTAAGTGCAGACTGTTTACATTATCTGTGAGCTTACCTCCAACTTCCTGTACTGTCACACACTGCGACTGGACACCGTGACTCCGATAAGTTCCCAGTGTGTGGACTAAACAATTAGTGTGCTCCATTTCCTCCACTGTTCTGTCCCTGCTGCATTGCTGCAAAGTTTACCTTCGCACTGCATCTACAAGGTCAGAAAGATAAATGTAAAGCTAAAATCTACCTTTCATTGGTGGAGGATGGAAGCTTCTATTGAAAATCACAGCACAGCACATGTTCATCTGTTCCACAAGTCAGCTTCTCCATCGTGTCTGTTACACTCCATGACTCCACTTATCAGTCGCTTACCGCAACCACCGGGTGACCTATTCAACAACACGCCTACTTCAGAATCTGACAGCTGATCATTAAAATACTCAGGTCATAAATGAGACTGGCACATTCTCGCCCACACATAATTTCCATATTTTTGACAAACCTTTGTTTGCTCTCGCAAAGTTTCCTAAATACTTAATTGAAGCTTGTACATTTGTTTGTACAGTGTAGACACTGTACAAACAAATGTACAAGCAGTGACTATTACAGATGGTGTGCACAAAAGTGTAGAGGAGCTTGTGTGTGATCCCTCATAGGAACCACTGAGCCTGAAGTTTAAAAGCTTGTATTAAGTATTTGCATTTGGTGTTTTGTAAAACATATGTTAATGTCTAAAGGGCAACTGTCACCAACCTAGCTTAAAGGTAAATCTTGTGTGTGACAGATAATAACCATGCACATTTGCCTGTAGTAATAAAGCAAATTCCTCAAACTATACAATATCTCCAGCTGACTGATATGATAACATCACAGTTCCAGCCTGTTCTGTCTGCGTGTCCCAGGCTCATCGTGGTGGTCAGGGGTGAAGTGGCGTAAAGAGGTAAGACGAGATAGGATCAGGCTCAGCCGGATGAAGCCTTTCACATATTAATCTGCTGCGTCTTGGTGGAATAGTCCAGCCAAGGCCTTGATTAAGGATTCATAGAGTATTAGGCCGCTATCGCTATGGCTATATATCAACCTGCTTTATCAATGTCTTGTCTTGGCTTAAGCCAGCGATTTAAATCCCAGGTGAATAGGTATTTGTGGGTGTGATTATGTGTGACAGTGTGAGATTAACAGTGCATAATGAATTTGGTCAGTGTTATAGATCTTTTCTGATTCTGTGTATCTGTAACGGGGCAGCTGTGATATTGACATGCAGACACTTATGTATATTTTGATCTCAATGAAAGGCAGGATCATTCCCAAATTTTTAAGCTTCAATGGAACAAAAACTAATCATTTAAATTCCCTCCCTAAGTGAATTTAGAATAGGTTGAAATGACAACTTAAGCTTCTTCAGTGACCCAATCTTGTGTGTGGTCTGTCTTGCTGAGGTCAATTAAAAAGGCAAAGGTCAACCGAGTCGCTGTCATTGTGTTACAAGATCTGTCACCAAAGCGATGAGGTTCCATATTCCTCCTAATGAGAAGACAGTTGACAGTGGTTAGACCTTTGGTAGGTTCAAATCTGATTGGAATCAGACCTTTACTCCGGCTGCCTACTGTATAAGAGAGGATTATGAAAAACCTGGCATGAAATAATAACATCTTGATGTTAGGAAGGTAAATGTCAGCCTTTTGCATATGAGAATTTGAATATGAATGAATGCGGTTTGCTGAATATTTCCCTGGAGTAGGAAATCGAGCAGGAAAAACAAATGTCAAGCTTTCTGAGAGGTTCAGAATTCAGCAAAAATAGCTATCTGTTTCCAGCAGGTTGTGGCAGTCTGGCAGTGAGGCCTCATCTTCCTGTATAATGCCCCCAAATTTCCCTGCAGATTGAATAGAAGTCCTTGTTCTTGAACACCAAATGTTTTGGATAGCAGTTCTATTAAGAAAGAAGATTTAGTATGTCCAGATGGTTGCGCCATTTATTCTTGGCTGGAAGTATAAACCTCTCTCTCTCTCTTTTTTCTTTTTTGTAAAACATTGTAACTGTAATTGGCTGCAAATACGATCTCCTTTATGAGAAGCGCGCTCTGCCTTCGTTGGTTCAAACCATTGTTTGATCAAGTTTTATGTAAGTATTTTAAAAAATGTACAAATGGAATAAAATTGGCCTGTGGCAACCATATCTCAGAAATGAAATTTATGAAACAATCTATGGACCTGTGCCTCAAACTCAAGACTGTCCAGTATAACCTGCCAAGTCAAAGAGTTTTGGTTTAATTGCGTTTAGGAAACTTAAAAGCGCAAAGGGGGAAGGGATGGATTTGACTGCTCAAAAATCAACATCTGACGTTAACATCCCTGGTTAAACAGTTACCTACAGTAGCAACCTAGTATTATAAAACCAAGGGCTATCATATCATCAGCAAGCTGTATTATTATGTGGAGTAACAAGGCTTTGTGTGGGAGCCAGTGAAACAAGTGGCAGATGCAGCCACCCAGCAGCAGTACTCTTGGATTTGGAGGTTTATTTGAGAAGACTTTACGAACCCCACTGGTGTGTCATCATTCAGAAATTCTTATGTGTTAGTGAAACAAATGGGTGGAAAATATGAGCAATAATCCAGTCTTTGTGTTACTGTATGTATTTACATTTCCTAAAGACATTTTTTACACAGAAAGTTCAGAATGCATGACTCAAAATCACCCTTCCTATCGTGAGCTCTGCACAGATGACGCACCAGGTCATCAGAACAGAACCTGCCTTAACGGCATCAAAATAATCAGTGACCCTGTTATAGTTTTTTAGTAACGTGTATTAAACATAATTTCAACTAAGTTACTGACTAAAAATAAGAAGCCTGCTTTTGGTACTCAGTGTTTAAACTGTTACTACACATCAGAGTTTGCCTTGTAAACTGTAAATGTGCAGTGTAAACTCAGTATGTGTAGGAATTATCTCTGAGGACAGGGACAAGCCTGAAGACTAGCTAACACCTACAAAGACAGGAGAGCTCACTCTTAAAACCTGTCATAGATTTCTAGTTTATGACAATGTTCAGTCCCTTATGACTTACTTACTCATGTTTAAGGCATCAGTCGCGTTGCTGATCAACACTCTGACCTTTCAGTGTAGTACAATACAACCCTGATGCTTCAATATTTGATGCCTAAAGCAATGATGTGCTATGTGAAGTGAAAAGGTCTCATAGGAAGGTGGATGATACAAGACACAGGACTTTTCCACAGGAGACAAGGGTTTGAGTCTAGTGTGAGATGTTATGGGCTTTATTGATAATTGTAACACTACGTTACACACATGGTTGCTACGGTAAGGAAATAATTTACCTAGTGACTAAACCTTACCCTGAAGTATAAAATCATTCCCATGGCATTAAATAGTGGCGCTTCTGCAGCGTCCGGTAGTACCACAGGGAACCTGTGGCATCCATATGGTTTGCCAAAGGAAATGTCATTATCTGATGCCGTGAGATGAGAATGTGTTGGAAAGGCACAAATGCTTAATGACCAAGAAACCGTCTACATGCGTGTTCTTTTGTCAAAACAAACATGAAAACAACATGAAAGGGGGGCTGGATCCTATTCCAGCTGTCATCAGGCAACAGGTGGGTGTAGAAATGTTATTGGGAGACTGCGGTGCTCCTGGTGAGCGTTGGCCCCCATCGGTGAGTGTGAATGGGTGAATAAGAAGCAGCGTGAAGCGCTTTGAGTGCCAATAGGTAGAAAAGTGCTATATAAGTGCAGACCATTTACAAATGATGCCATAATTATTCATCTCAGTGAGATTTTGCTACTTTTGGGAGTCTAATTGTTTGCTCTTCCTTCAAACTGTTGAGCTGCTGGCTTGTTAAAAGACAAGTCAAAGTAGCAAAGATGCATTGGTTGAAATGGAACAGTAGGGAACCTGATGCAGTAAAGAGAATGTGGATTCTGTATATTGTGGATGTAAGCTCAGGCTGCACTGCCATTTCATATTTGCCTGTAGCTCTCTCCAGAGGCTCGATTGTCTGCTTTGTTTGAGCTTTTTATTAGACAGTCATACACACTCTGGTGAGGCTGCACAGATTTTTCACACTCTCACAGCTCACAGAATCAAAAGCCTGAACACCAAATCCTCACAGCACAGCTGGGCTCGATCACTGACATCACTTTAAGCACTTGTGTTATACACTCGCTTCCTCAACATCCTCCTCTCTCCCTGTGTCTCTCCACCTCTCTCTGTTGATTTAATACCTCATCTCTCACAACTGGATTCAGCAATACTCATAACAAAGAGAACAAATCTCTGTTGTGGCTGGATGTCTCATCAGGCATTACAATGCTGCTCAATTATACCCTTTGTAAGTGTGTTTGGGTGTGTGTGTGAGTGTGTGTGTATGTTTGCAGCACTTGAACAGAGTGGCTCTCTGATTGGGTTTAAATTGTGCACATGCATGTGTGTTTTAGTTTTGCACAAATATTTTGTAACATCTCTTAATGAAGAGGTCTATTTTTCGCCTGTGTGTTTGATACTGTACCTCAGTCCAGGTGTACGGTGACTCTACGGGAACAATGAGGATTGTGTGCGTGTGTGTCCATTTCACCAGCGTGCCACTGGTAAGGGCAACCAGTAATCAAGTCTGCTTGCCATTCTTTAGTGCAAACTACTCCTGTAACTTAAGAGCGACGTAAAACTAGGACAAGACACATGGAACACACACACACACACAAACAACCCAGCATCAAGCTGGCAGTGCGTATGTGTGTTTATGCTTTTAATTTATTGAAGTGGCTGCTCAGGTGAATGGACAAACACACACAGCTTAGCAGACCTGTGTGTGTGTGTGTGTGGGATCAGGCTTGGCGACAGTCTGCGCCATGTTACCTGAGTGCCAGAGTGGAGACAGGGAGTGTGTGAGAACCAGAGTGAACTGAGGGTGGGTGTGGGAACCTGTCATTCTGTGAGGAAGACTCAGCTCCTGTTACCACAGAATCAGGCTTTGCTGTAACACAAACTTCACTCTCCTTTTCTTTGCCTAAACACACACACACACACACACACACTTCTAAAATATACACATACTTTCATCAGACACATAGTCTTAAATGGGCAGGAGGCTTTTTGTTATGGCAGACAGTCTAGTCAGATTAAGCAGGATGTTGAATTGAGTCTTAACCAATGGATACACTATATTTTTTTCATGCTTATCAGTTTTTGCTGCATTTTTCCCCCCAGAAATTTCAAATGTTTTGAGCTCAAATAGCCTGTTACACTGTGGCACAGGAAGGTAGAGCGGTTGTCCACCAATCTCACAGTTGTTGGTTCAGTCCCCGGCTCCTCCGGTCACATGTCAAAGTGTCCTTGAGCAAGACACTGAACCCCAACTTAGTTGCTCCCGGTGAGTGTTGGCCAGCTGCATAGCAGCTCCCCCATCAGTGTATGAGTGTGTGTGTGATTGTGAGTGTGAATGGGTGAATAAGAAGCAGTGTAAAGCGCTTTGAGTGCAAATAGGTAGAAAAGCGCTATATAAGTGCAGACCATTTACAAGGTTTAAACATGCAATTGAAAGTTTACTGTACCCTCATGTGCAAACAGTGGATGGGCTGGGAAAAGGAGATGGACTGATATCATTACCACTGGTCTAAATACATGATAAACAAAAACAGTATGCACCTAAAAGAGAGCAACTGGATGCATTTGCTATCCAGGTTTCTCCTAATACCGGTACACGTTGAGCATGTGTGACTATAAATTATCTGAAGTTGGTTTCAATGTCAAAAAAATCACTAGGCCAGACGGGCACTGAGCAGGACCAAGACGAGTTACTGTATGAGAGGTTTTGCCTTTTGCCTTTGTTCTGTTTGACTGTGTTAAAATGTTAGTTTAGTTTGCTTGCAAGGCATCAGTGTGCTCCAGCTTCTTCTCTGTCAGAAACCCATCTTCTGTTAGTTTTATATTATGTGGATGTTATATTTAAAAGTAAATTATATTGTTCTTGTATGTACAAGAAGCATAGTCATGTAATCAGCAACAGTTTAAATGAATGTGACTGGAAACTAATTGTTTTCACAAATTGTGGTCTTATCAATCTACCAGCAGTTTCACATCACATGGGGCAGTGCAATTTTACTGTCAGCTCAGTAATCAAACAATGTGTATGATTTAATTTTAGCCCACCTGAATCCCCTTTCACAAGTTCCAACCTGCAAAAATTGGACCCAACCATGTGTGCAAAAAACACAGTGAATTAATACATACAGACAGAAAACAGACAAGAAATATGACTGCAAAAGTACGACAATATAGACTTAACCAAACTGTGGAATTAAACTCTAAGTGCACTGGTTAAAAGGCAACGTGGAATTGACTTGTTATCACAATGACTGCTCAACTGTGAAATCCAAGTCATTTTTAAAGTTGCATAGAAATATCTATAGATCCCAGCTTTAAACTGACTGTAATCTTGGTTACATGTCAACCTGAGGTGTAATGAAGCAGTGAAAGCTCACGTAGCTTTGCATTATATACTTAATTAGAGGCTGTATTCAAAGCAGTTCAGGTAAATCATTGTATACACAGAAGAAATTAGTCAGAGGGAAACCAGTCAACAACACTCGTCCACACAGACTGACGATACCCCGGTATGGAGTTTGTGTGAGCGTGAATGAAACAGGCCTTGGGTCAGTGAGAGGATGCACCTCTGTGTGAGTGACTTTCCTTTTTCATTTCCACTTCTATCAGCAGCCAGCCAGTAAAAGAAAGAAGAAATTAACTCTTCATTATTTCCAGAGCAGCGATCACATTTGGGAAAATTAGTGACATTGACCAGGTTAATTCCTTTTGCACAGAAGCTCAGATCTGCTTGAGTTTTATCTACTGAAGCACACAATCAGATGACACACAGGGCTCTGATGAGTTCATCACATCCACCTGTTATAAAAATGTCTGTGCGTCATTTTTCCTTTAAGAAACTGGAGTGAAAATCTAGAGCACAATCAGGATGGAGGTGCCCTGTCATGGTCAGCTGCTATGCATAACAAAAGTAGAGTTGGGATTGAAGTTCTATTAATATCTCAAATGAGGCTGGTGGAATTTACTGCTGGGAATACACAATGTCTGTTTGGCAATGCTGTTGCTGGCTCCTGCTAAATGTTCTGTTAATGTTTCCTTTACACTAAAAATTTAAGTGGTAAATGTGATTCAACATCGGGGAAAGTCCGAGCATGTCAAAACCCTCTCATACCACAGGATCCTTTAAGTCAAGAATTGGTTGTAACCAAGCTGGATTCAGGTAAGCTAACACCGATTCACCTGATTATCCAGTGGTGTGACTCCAGCCTTAGTGAGAAAGTGTCAAAAATCAGATTTGTAGTCTAACCATCAAAGGCAAGATCAGGCACAGGAAGTGACTACAGCATCGGAAGATCAGTACATCAGGCTTTGTTCACTGAGAGATAGAAAAGCAACCTCATCACAGATTTGCTGCATTTGCTAAATTAAGAACAGGGCTCACTGTAGATATAATTGCTGAGATAATTTTTGCACCATGTAGAGTCTGGAAAAAAAAGCAACAATGCAGCTTAGAGCAGCAGATGCCTTTGGTTTTACAGCTGAATATGTTCCATTCTGCTTCTTATTTAAAAAAAAAAATAACATTTATTCTTTCACTTAATATTAACCCAACCAACCCAAACAAATGTGGTATCACTCCTAATAGTGCACCACAGCACTTCCTCACATGACAAAATCAAACAAAAGCAATGCCGGTGGGTGTAGTGTGTGTGTATAGGTGTGTGTGTGTGTGTGTGTGTGTGTGTCCTCTATCTCTGCTGGTTTGCACTGTTTCCTGTAGCTAAAGATACATGATGAAGAGGCAGTACCTCTAACAACTCTCAAGCTTATCTTCACACAAAGTAATGAGCTTACAGTGTTGGCTATTATCACTAAGCCACAGTAGGACCCTACCCTGGGCATGTGCCCCTTCAAGTCGAATGGGCACGACACCTTCGATAACCCTCTCCCCTATCTCACTTTCCATCCAATTCACATCTGATTGGACTTCCAATCATTAGCTCATATCCCCCGCCTGGGGTCTTAGTATTTAGAATTATGTTTTTGAATACAAACATGACATCATCACATTCATCTTCAATAAAACCACACTCGTGTATTTCAAATAGCGGGGCCAAAACATTAGAACCAACTCTTCTTATAATGCACTCCAGTACGACTCCACTACCCACCATGACCTCAGTAATAAACACATAGTAAAATCATCACCTTTCTGGAAGTTTCAAGCTGTATTGCATTGCGTTAGGTTGCTCGGCAGATCTGACAATTTCACTATGTGTGAATGTATATGAGAACCGAAGGCGTGATGATAAAACACCTGACACAGACGACATATGGGTAATTCCTTCAGAAGAGTCATGGGGCCTTGGTGCCCTCTTTCACTAGTCTCCTTCTTACATTCTCACTCACTTTTTCAGGATGGTTTGCTGGAGGCAGATTTAACTCTGCTTAGAGCCATATTCCCTTCATTTCTTTATTCCAGTGCATATTCAGTGACAAAAGATCTTTAGTGACATAGAAATTATTCTACTATACATCCCCTGACTTCTGCTTTTCAATACATGTTCACACCTTTGGAATGTTCTTTTTTTGCTCTTCGTGGTACAGTTTTTAGCCGGGATAATGATACAGCAGTAACTGGACCTTCGGGATACAAGTGTAGCCTATTTATCCTGCAGCCACTTGAAACACATTCACTGCACTCACTCCATTTACATAATAATGTGACTTCTTCCAACTGGCAGCACCAGCGATGATTTAGGGGAGACGTGGAAAATGCTTCTCATATCAATTCTTCTTGACTCTACATTAATTTGTATTTGTTTATTTTTTCTGCTCTCACTTTGACACTGGACTCCAAAGCCAAAATAATAATAATAAAAAAGCTAAAATCAACCAAGGTTCGATACTCTAAAGGGATAAAAGGTGACAACTTCCAAGGGCATGTGTACGAGTGTCTGCACTTGTACTTGTCCCTGTACATATTTTTCTATGTGCCAGGCCTTGATGGCTGTGTGGGTTCATACATCTTTCATGGCACCCCCACTGACTGACTGACAGAGATTACATGCATGACCACAGCCTGCACATACCGCTTGCACGCTCGCCGGCCTTCTCCACTCTGCTTAGCAGCTCCGCCACCATCTATCCATACCAATGCTGCAGGAAAATCATTACTCTGAAGCTCCTCTCTCTTCCACAGTCCATATTCATGAAGCATTTTGAGTGAATGGGAGTGAGCAAGCGAAACAGCCAGGGCCGACTAAATCTGCTCTGCTGGCTTTGATGTTTGGGGAGATTCCATTGTAATTGTTCTGGAGGAAGGCGATGGTTTCAGCATGGCATCTTTAATCCACTAGAGGAGGGCCTAATTATTCAATTGCTTCAATCAATGCCTCCGATTGTTCTGCGTGATGTGGCATGACTCTGCACTGGAATAAAGATTTTTTTTTTTCAACAGTTTCAGAGATGAACTAGAGATATGATTGCATTAATATCATTGAAATTAAGTTTGTAATTGGGACTGTACATAAAATCATGGTTAATTACCGCGTGATAATCCAGGAGTCTATACAGCAGAAAGAAAATGAAGAACTTTATTGTTACCCTGGCAACTTTTAAGGTGGGTGTAAGACACCTGTGTTTCAAACAATTTTGATGCCTTTTGGCAGCACAGTGGTGGAGTAGTTAGCACTGCTGCCTCACAGCTAAAAGGTCCCCTGTTCGAATCCCTGGCTGGCTGTGGCCTTTCTGTGTGCTTATATGCGTACTGCAGGTGTGAATGGTTGTCTATCTGTGTATGTCTCTTTATGTTGGCCCTGAGATAAAATGGACACCTGGCCAGGTCTCTCGCCCAGTGACAGCTAGGATAGGCTTCAAATACCCCGACCCTGAACAGGATAAGTGGCTACAGATACAGATTCACATTCACAGCTTTGGGAAATTTGGAGTCACCAATCAACCTTACATGCATGTTTTGCGCCGGATGCCCTTCCTGACTACAGGAACCCTCCCCAATTTGTAACGGGCCAGCACTGCACGGAGTGGGGATGAGCTGTTGGGGGTTTAGAGTCTTACCCAGGGACAATTCGACATGTGACCCTATGGTCGGTGGGTGGACACTTTACCAACTGAGCCACTGCCGCCCCCACAATTTTTTAAAGACTAGTTTGTATTAATTTATAAGAATGGCCGACAGCTCAAAGGTTCCAGTCAAAGCAGGACGGTGAGGACATTTCTGTGTGGACTTTTCCTGTTCTTAAATACTGTTAGGTTAACTGGTGACTCTAAGTTTGTGTATGGGAGGGTAGATGCTTTCTATATGTCTTTAAACCAGGGGTCTGCAACACGTCGCGCAAAGCCGCCGCTGGTACCCATACCAGGAAGAGAATACAATGGAAAGAAATGCATACAGACACACTAAAGGCAAAAATAAAAACTAAAATATTATTTATATTATATATTATATAAATATTGTGTAATATAATATTATATAATATGAGAGTTTGTAAAGGTTCACAAAAACAGCAAACAACATCAATTTGGGTTGAAATAAGCTGACATATCAATCATCAAGAATAAATATTACAACACATTAGTAGCTCTCGGCCATTTCCATTTTGTAAAAGTAGCTCTCAAGGGGAAAATGGTTGGAGACCCCTGCTTTAAACCATATAGATGGACTTTGGTCTTTGCCCAACGGCATGGTGTCCTCACGGTGTCCTCATGAAACCTCTAATGTCATCACATTTGTGATCTTACTTACCAGTACACTTACAAGACAAGCATAAATAGGTCTATAGTCTTTATGTGTTTTAGAGAATAAAGGTTTGGAGTCCCCCTATCAAATTCACACACAAACAAAGAGGAGACTTTTCATTAGAGAGAGCAAAAGGCTGCATATTTTCACTGTGTTTGGTAACATGACACACCTACAGCGAAGGGTGAGAAGAAGTGGGTTGTGGTGCCACTTTGAAGCCGTGGAAAGTTTTACCGAAAGAATAAAGGGTCTTATAACAGCAGACTGTCAGTGGTCCTCATTTAAATGGTAAATGGTCCAACTGATACTGAAGTGTGGTATTTAGCAGTGCAGATTTAAATCCCTTGAGCGGCACAAGGTAAATGTAATGTTCTACACTTATATAGCACTTTTCATTCACCCATTCGCACTCACACTCATACACCGATGGGGGAGCTGCTATGCAGCGGGCCAACGCTCACCGGGAGCAACTAAGTTGGGGTTCAGTGTCTTGCTCAAAGACACTTTAACATGTGACCGGAGGAGCTGGGGATTGAACCAACAACTGTGGGATTGGCGGACAACTGCTCTACGTTCCTGCGCAGTTCCCCCACTGATCCTCAGCACTTTTCACTTAATTGCACATTTAGCGTGGTGCATCGGTAGAAAAGAACTATCTACTATATTTACTTGGTACAGGTACATTTGCAGCATTAAACCTCATACGTGATCACATGCCAAAGCCTAAGATTGTGGTTTTTATGCTAATATCCTCCTCCTCACCTGATCCCCTGCTCTTTTCAGTTAATTGCACAGTACTTACCTACCTCCACAGAGATGCTCAGTATCTCTGGAGTCCTCACAACCATACTAAAGCATGACCGAAACATTTTGCAGAGTCTCCACAATCCTCACTGCAATTGATCAGTGGCCTTACATTAAGCAGATTTTACAAAGGATGCTTTTCAGTAAATTATTGTGGTATTATCTGTCTTCATTGACCTCTGCACCTCTCACCTGATGCATCTCATTCATCTCATGTCTCCCCTTTCCAGACAACATGCACAGGACCTGGAAATGCTTGCAATTAGTGGTAGTCGAGCGAGCCATCGTGTGAATCACTAAGTGGCTCTTAATTATACAAGGCTTTTAAAGTTGAACAACACTTGAGGCCTCCTAAAAAGCATCGTTTCAGCTAACGGTCTGTTTTGCTTTAAAATATAGATGGAGTTGTTGTGTTTTCTCCACCAGGCACTAGCACTAAGATATAATCTGTTTCTTTTTGATGTATGGTGGAGTTGGGGTTAAAGAAGATGCTTTGTGAGTGTGAGCCAGTATATGGGGAGGCTTTGCACTCTCTGATATATTTAATAGATCCTATGCAGAGAATCGCCGTATCACCCTCTGTATCTACTCTAAATCCTCTACTGACAATTCCATGCTGTGCTTTTGCTGAAGTTGAAGAAAAAAACTGACTTCAAATGCAGAATCATGAAGCAATAAACTGTTTAAATATGAATGAGACTAGTGTGAATGCCTCGGCTGTGATATTTAGACAAGAACCCATCCCTCTGTACTTATGCTGTGTCTTTAGCAGTAGCTCAAGGGAATATTGCCATGGTTCTGCTATTTTGCACGGTTGAAATTCTCTAAAACATTTGTCTGAGCAAGCTCACTGAACACCCTGCAGAAACTCTGTATCTTCATCTCCAGCCTTTTATTGTAATTAATGTTTTTTGTTATTTAAAATTGCTGAACACTGGTTTGGAAGAACTTGGCTTTTCGAACTTGTGCACAGCATTTCTTTCTTTTCTGTTTACACACTTTCTTGTCTGCATCAACCCCTAGATCGCTAGCGTAAAGCTTCCACCCTCATCCACATAACTGCAATGGACAGTGTAGTTCGCTCTGTGAACTACTCTACAGTGAGCGGACTGTAAAATATCAAGCAAAAATCAAGCATACTCTCAAAATGTATTCTTGAACCTGGAAATAGTAGTTTGACAAAACAAGCCCCCGTTCAGTGTCTACTTTACATAGTCCAGGGAAGATGGTTAAAGTTTCAGGAACCAAATCCATTTTAAGTTGTGAATGTTAAAGTGTCTAAAGGTGAACTAATGCTTGTCTGTGGATACAAAAAAATAAAAAATAAAAATAAAAAATACAAGGCTTAAACTGTGAACATGTGGCTATTGTTAATGCCAAAAACATCAGGGCTAGTGTAGGATTAGACACTAAATGGTGGCCTGGTAGAGAATCCTGGGATGCAGACATCTGCAGGATAAAATTGCATCCCTGGTCCTTGGTACCCATCAGGGACACACCTGGGCTCGGATTTGAAACGTGTAAGTGAAAATGTATATGTGCTCAATGGCGACCAATGTTCGCTACAGCAGCTAGTTGTTGCCAAATAATTTTAGGTAGCTTTTAGTCGATTTGGGCTACAAATTACCTACTACAGATTTTACAATTAGGTTATAGTAAAGCAGCTTAATGTCAAAGGACTAAGCTATAGGAAAAAGCAAAGGATGTGGTAGCTTTTACAATTCAGAATAGATGTTTGATTCAATGTTTTGGCTCTTCTGGAACTCCTTCCAAACATTTCCTTAACAGATGTGCTCAGAAACTTGGTTTGTGAAAAACTAGGAATAGCATGAACTCACCGGATGGTAAAAAAGCTGCCTAGTGACTGATAAGTCGGGGAGTTGTAGAGTAAGAAGAAGAAAACAAACTTATTCTGGAAGGTTCTACTAAATCAAAACAACCCAAGTAAAATTAAAGATGGCACGAGATATTAGTTTCTCACAGCCAGCTAGAGAGCAGCTCAGCAGCAGAGCTCTCAGGTCTGGCACAGAGGCCCTTAACAAGAAATTAACTAATTTGCATCCATTTCTATTGCAATTTACCTCCTCTTCTGAGTCCAGTATCACCAAACTGTAAATTGAAAATGTATAGATTTTGCAGGGGCATGCTAGATGGAGGTCTAACGGAGGTTTCTGGGTTGTTGTTGGCATTGTATTTAGGGTTCATAAGCTTGGGAATCAGTGCATATTAATGTTCAGGCCCACCCTAGATTCCAGTATTTACACTACTGCTCTATCCTGGAAACATGGCCCACTTCTTCGACAGTACAGTAACCTCAGTATGGACTGCCAAGAGCTCCATCTGACAAAGCAAACACACACACACACACACACACACACACACACACAAGCTCATGTGCAAGCACACAGCACACTTCAAGTTCATGCATGAATAAGTCAAAAGAGGCAAACACTAAATTACAAGCAGAAACTATTGCAGTTACACACTCAGTGATGCCCACACAGTGAACAGCAGCAACTGGCAGCTAAAACCAAATCCTCTCAGCTCTCCCCTGATGTTAGCGAATGTAGGGAATGAGGAGAGAAAGAACAGAGAGGAAGAAAGAAATGTGGAGGACAGTAAATGGGTTGATCAAGGAACCAATGGGGGGGACAGTGGTAGATAATTATTAGTAGCAAATGAGAAGGGAATCCAATGAGTGGGTGGGTCAGTGAATTGGAAATGAGAGCCAGAGAGAAGGATGCATGAAAGAGTGATCAGTGACCTGAAGTGGGAAAGAAGAGACACTAGAGAGTAATGATGGAAGTCAGGCACAAAATGAGAGCTAGAGGGAGGGAAACTTCAATAAGACCTGGGGGAGTGGAACTGCAGGGCGTGGGGGAGATATAGCCAAGAATTATAGGCTGCTATTTACATTAATTATGGTGGATTGGAAAAGGTCGTGGATATGAAAGTACTAATTTTAGAAGTTCAAATTACTGCATATTTTGGGATAAGTGTAGGATGTTTTCATGTTCATTACTTCCTAAATTAAAAATACAATATGGCTCGAATTGATGTAAGGTACAAATGCCAAAATCATGTTTTTTGATAACCTACTTTGTCCCATTTCTACACTCATTTTAATGTAGGACAGGCTAAATCCCATTCATCCTTTTTCTGCTGTATATTCTGAGCATATCACAGGGGTCTCTTCCCAGTTCAGCATACCTGGAAACCAGACTTCTATGCTTTGAGCGTCTTAGCTGTCTCTAAAGGGGAGCACAGTAATCCTTTTTTGACCATTTTATATCCCCGATGGCTTTTTTTTCATTAGCCAAATGTTCATGACCATAGCTGAGGGAATGAATGTATGTATTTATAATATGACAGGTTTGTCTTCTTTATCTGCCTCAACCGTCCAAAACAACAGTTGCTGCTGATGCTGCCCAATGCTTGATGCCCAAACTGCAGCATAACCTTAACTACAGGTTAAGGTTATGCTGCTGGTTCACATTTGAATGCAGACTCCATCAATGCATAGCAAAGGTCAAAGTGATGCAGCCAACAGAACCACATAATCTGCAAAGAGTAGAGAAGCAACTCTTGAATTCCCTTCAGGGGTTCTTAAATGCTAAATAATGTATAAAGAGGTGTGTACAACTTTACCTTAATAAGGAACATTAATAAAGCCTTTAGGAATTTACTGCGGTCGTCTGTTGTTTACCAAAAAATAACTCACAGCTTTTAACCAAAAATTGTTGGTTTTATGTTTCTGTTTGTATACACAACAAAGAGATGCAGCATGTTAATTTGTGAGATTTAGTGATGATAGGTAGGTGTTTCTGGAAACAGGGGGAACAGCCAGCCTGGCTCTATCCAGCCTTTATACTAAGCTAAATAAAAAAATGTTTTATGCCTTCTTTAATGTATAGACATGAGTGGTGTCAATCTTCTCACAGAAAGAAAACAAATAACTTTATTTTCTCTATTGTCAAACTTTTTGTCTGCTAAATCTTACAGTGTGTGGGCCGTCATGGATGTCTTCATTGCTGTCACAGTGTTTAGGAATGCGAATGTGTATTTGACGTAACGTTTAAAAATCTGTTAAACAAAAAAAAACTTTCCTCAAAAGGTAAATCATGCTTGTAACTGAAGCAGTTTATCTAACAGTCTAAGTATTCTATGTAGGAACAGACAGTTTTTAGGTTTTAGTTTGGGTAGTACGTGAACATAAATGCCATTCAACTTCCCATTAACTTCCCTATCAAAATATTTCTCTGCTTTTAGCTGAAAAATGCCTCTAGATGACATAACTGGGATGAACCTTCAGTTCAGATTATGTTATCTTGGTGCTCACACTATGGAGTTTGTATTCAGGTTGTGGTCAACCTGCTTTTGCAGAGCTCCCCAGATGACATAATCAGAACTCCTTATTATGAAATACTCCTTTGGGTGATGTCATCTGAAGGACTTTTTCAGCTAGAATCGGAGACATATTTTAATATGGGGAAGTCAGAGGGAAGTTTAAAAGCATTTACACCCTAAAAAAAGCCACAGAGAGCAAATTGAAATTTAGTCAAGTTAACCTTTAAATGTTTGATTAAATATGCTGAGAATTCTAGTTGTTACAACATATTATTATATTTATTATTATTATTATTATTATGTTGTTTTTTTTTTTACTTAAAGTCTTGAAGTAAACGTTGACAGTTAATTGAAACGTATTCCGTCACATTAATTGGCGTTTGAAGAGTCCAACAACAGCTGCTGGTTCCAGGCGTTAACCTGGATAACAGCTGTAATATCTTAAACAATGTGAAGCAGTGATTAACTAGAGAAATGACACTGAATACAACAGGAGTCAATTAGCGGAGTTGGCACAGTGCCAGCTGTAACAAACACACAATTCCCGAAGCAAAAAGTTACAGAGATTAAAATCAGCATATCATTAGGTAATAACAATAAGGTACATTCCCTACCTTGTGTTCAATTCAATTCAAGTCATATTTTCTCATAAATATTTAAAACGGATAAATTATAATAATAATACATTTATATGAGAAAGAAAAAGTTTAAGCAACTTTTCCAAAACATAGTTGTTTAAACTACAAGTTTGTAGGAGAATTTTCCAATAACACACACACACACACACACACACACATATATATATATATATATATATATATATATATATATATATATATATATATATATATAGCATCCCCTCTTCTTTAACCTCTGTCTGTAAACATCTGGGAAGTGAGGAGACCAGTTGCTGGAGTTTTAGGACAGGAATGTGTCCCATTCTTGTCTGATGTACGATTTTAGCTGCTTCTTTGTTGGCAGATTTTTGTTTTATGATGCACCAAATGTTTTTTATTGGGGAAAGAACTGCAGGCAGGCCAATTCATCAGCACCCGACTCTTCTCCTGATGGATGCAGTATGTGATTGAGCATTGTCTTGCTGAAGTAAGCAAAGCCTTCTCTGAAAGAGACCTTGTCTGGAAGGGAGCACATGTTGCTCTAAAACCTCTTTTCAGCAGTGATGGTGCCTTTCCAAGTGTGTAAGCTGCCCACACCATAGGTATTAATGCACCCCCATACCATCAGACATGCAGACTAGAACTATCAAGTCTGTCCCCTGATAACAAGCTGGATGGTCCCTCTCTCCTCTTTAGTCCACAGAACAAGACATCCATGTTTTCCAAAAAGAATTTCATATTTTGATTCATCTGACCACAGAACAGTTTTCCATTTTGCCTCAGAACATTTTAAATGAGCTCTGACCCAGAGGTGTTTCTTGATCCTTTTCACATGTGGCTTCTTTTTTTGCATGATGCTGCTTTAACTTACATTTGTGGATTGCACAGTGAATGGTGACAGTGATGTCTGGAAGTGTTCCTGAGGCCATGCAGTGATGTCCAGTAGAGAATCATGCCTGTTTTTAATGCAGTGCTGCCTGAAGATCACACACATCTAGTCTTGACTGTCGGCCTTGTCCCTTGCGCACAGATCCCTCCTGATTTTCGGAATCTTTTTGTGATGTTATATACGGGAGATGGTGGGACCGTCAAAGTCTTTGCAATTTTACGATGAGGAACTTTTTTCTGAAATTGTCTCACAAATTTTAGACAGTTTGTCGCAGATTGATGAACCTCTGAACCATCTTTACATTCGAGAGGCTCTGCTTTTCTGAAATGCTTGTTTTATACCCAGTCATGTTACTGACCTGTTGCCAATTACTACTTGTGAAATTCTCCTCCATTTGTTTTCTCATTTGCGGCCTTTACTTTTGCAGCCTTTTGTTGTCCCTGTTCCAGTGTTTTTGAGATGTGTTGCTGCCACCAAATTTAAAATAGGCTATTTTCCAGGAAATGATAAAATATCTCAGTTTCAACATCTGATATGTTGTTTATGTTCTATTGTGAATAAAATATGGGTTGATGAGATTTGCAAATCTTTGCATTCTGTTTTTATGTACATTTTCACATCGTCCCAGTTTTATTTTAACTGGGGTTTTATATATATAGAAAGACAGACATGATTTTTATCCCACGTTTCAGCAACTCTCTGGTAGAAATGTTGGTGTCTTCTCCACTTTTGGTTTTCAGGAGTCATTTTGCAGAAATTGCACCTCTCCTGCAGGTTTCCAGCATACTGTATTAACAGTGACTTCCCAACACCCAGAAGTTATATATATTAACTAAAAAATCTAACATTTCTTCTTGTAAGTGGAGATATAATGTTTCTTACTTTAGGACAGTAAGACCACATATCAGTAGAAAGGTGTCATTTGCAGGTCAGTTAGGGATTCAGGGAGTGTAGTGTCAAATTTGCTTTAACAACACACTGATCCCTAAAGGTACAGTATTGTATGTTAGCTCCATGTCCATGTCCATCCTGCATTATTCAGGATTTTTCTAGAATTTATTTAGTTATTATTGAATATTTTCAATCGAATAAAGCACAGCATATCAGGTTTTGGATACACATGCTAATTAGTAGTCACCTTCACCACTTTTTAAGCTGTTTTATATCAATTGAGAAAGATATCAAGACAACATGTTTGTTTTAGTGTTATGGCCTGTAGATCGAGTCCAGCCATATTTTAGTAATTCAACAAAGAATTCATGAATGTTAATTTAACCCCTTGCTCACTTATTCTTCACTAAGACATGTTCAGCTGGACCTCACAAGGGATTGGACAATTGTGTTCTGTTCAAAAACTAAGTAATGCTGGTTTCTCTAAAAGCTCTTACTTTCTTACCTGTCACATCATACTTTTCCCACCAGTGTAACAGCTTTACTATTATTTTCACTAAATAACAAGTAATTCATTGCTCACTTCACGGGGACAGGTACATTTCTTTCACATTCGGGAATGGCCTCCATCTGATGGCTGCCATGAGAAATCCACAAGACCACATTGCTGTTGCCTTGTCTGAGTTTTAGATTTCTCGCTGATCAAGGCCATTGTTGCTGAATTTGCACACATTTGGCACAACATAATGAAGTGACTTTGGCACTATATGTTGCCAAGACTGAGGTCATATGGCCTTGCAAGACAGTAACTGGACTTGTCCAGTTTCAGGCTGAGTGTTACATAACAGTTCTTCTCTTCAAACTTCATCCAAAATCATATTCCTGCTGCACTGAGGAGAAGAGAGGAAGCACGGCTAACTCTGACCTGAACACACAAAACTCTTTTGGACAGAACCATCGATGTCTTACATGCAGACTGACTGTGTGTGTGTGTGTGTGTGTGTGTGTGTGTTAGAAGGGCATTGCGGGCATATTTGATGCCCACTAGCTGACTCCGATTTAGAGCTGGTGGTAAGATCACACAGTGCACTTTGACAGGCATAACTTGAAAGCAGTGCACACACACACACACACACACACACACACACACACACACACACACACACATTTTTGCTTGCTCTGTATCTTGTAAACACATTCCCACAGAAATGTAAGAATTTTTTATTAAAGATGACTATCACACATCTCTCTCACTGAAAGTGTAAATCATTAAAAAAGATACTATCATAGACAATGGTGAGAGAAATGTGCAGATACCGGTGACTTACAGTTTTTCACCCGTGATGCTCAACATCTCTGTGTCTTTGCAGTTTAACCAAATCAACATTCCACTGCAGTCAACCACATCAAACAAAATCTGGAGAAAAGGCTGTGGTTTTCAGCCTCTTGTGATCTAATATGGGGTGTCCTCTGAGAACAATAAGTATGACATTAATTTTTAAGTAATTTATAACTTGTGTTTGTGCATCAAAGTGCCTTTAGATTTCACTTAAGAGGGAAAACAACATAGTGAAAAGGGGTAGCTTGCAAGACAGTGGGAGACAGCCTGCATTTTCATCTGTGCTAAACAAACTGGTAAATGTGAGGGACAAAATCATTCCATAGGCAAATGATTTTACTAACAGGTGCTAAGGGTGTTCAGCTTTGAGCCCAGGGGTTCTCTTTTGATACAGCATGAAGCAGATTTTTCCTACAGATGGAGGGACTTGCAAGAAAGACATTTAAAGAAAGAGAGAGAGAGACAAAAGAGAGAGACTAGTTGCAATATTTTCTTCCTTTTCTGTCGCGGATAGGTGGAGCCTGCCTTTAACCAACCAGGCCACACCTGAACTGATAAGAGGCATTGTTGAGGCCTAATTTGGCTGCAGCATGGTAGCTGAATAGTGCTTTCTCATGTTGAACCTTTGTGGCACTGTGTATGATCTAAGTATCTGCCATAGTTTAGTTTTGTGTATGTGTGTGTGTGTGTGTGAGAGAGAGTCGTCAAATAGTAAAGGATCTTATTTAAACACACTGGCAAGAATAAAGTTTGGAAACAGGGATGCTCCCAAATTGATCATGTTTACCCTCCCACCCGAATAAGGCAAGTGGCCTGTCATTTTCTGTATAAATTAGAACAAAATGACCTTAATAGCATTGCTGTGTGGAGCCAATCAGGAAGATATCACAATATCCAATGATAGACCTGAAGTATTTTTCAGTAGATGACCTCCCATGATCTAGCAGGTTAACTGTGGTCTTATCATGCCATTAAAGTCTTTTTAAAGGCCCATTACCCAGGATTGAGTAAGCAGGTTATAGTCGGCTTTCTCGGGAAAGCTACGTTTTCCAAAGTTGGGTAGAGGATCAGGGAAACCTAGTTTCCCCAGGTACATTTCTGTTGGAACACTGATTTTTTTTGCCACGTATTTACATAACCAGCTTTCTAATCTGCTTTTTTTTTCCAACTGAGCATGTGTGGAACAAAAGGCTCCAGAATGAATGAAAGAGATAATTAATGGGGCGATGACGCCTCAATTTTAAATTAAAGTCTTCCTAAAGTCAGAAGAAAATGTAACTACCACAAAGTTCCTTGTCGAAGTCTGAAAAAGTCACTTTTCCCCACTGATTGATTGTTTTTTTTTTTTCAGACAGACCTAAGAAAGCTGATTTCTCAGAGTTCCCTGGTTACTTGTGTGCATGGAAATGCAGTCACAGTCACTTCAGATAGGTTCAGTAGGCTCTTATCATGTGCTATGGTGCATTTGACTTGTCGCTAGCTCCATGTTCCTTTTTAACCATGACAACATCAACTCCACCCTGTGCTCATCTCTTTTAAACTGTTTTTTCCTATGACTGCTAGATGTTGTCTTATTATGAGATCACAGAAAGGCAGGTCAGCCAATGAAGTCAAATCTGCTGGGGGAGCTTGAGTTGCCTGTAGAATATTGAAAGTCAGCAGATGAAGACAGATGAATACATGTATGTTGTCAATAGTAAATTCTTCTCTTTCCTTGGGAATAATAATATGGTGGCAAGTGTCTTTTTCTTATTGCCAAACCCCAGTTGTAGACTGTAGTATGTTTCCTGGCTTTTAGTGTCCCCCCTGCATGAGCCCACGTTATTCCTCACACCACCTCCAACACTTCTTTCTTGTCTTCTCCCCTGACTGTCATCCTCCCAAGTTTGTCTTTGGCAGTGCCACTTGACAGGCCTCACGCTGTGGCTCAGAGGAAAGCGGCGCTTTCAGGACCTCTTGCACAAGAGATGATTTACCAGGTTGGCCTTTTGATGTCTCAGTGCATTCCAGCTGCCTTGGGCTCCGTGGTCTTCTTTGTTTTGTCAGGTAGTTAGCTGCAGAAAGTATAAGTTGTGTGCACAACTGGGCAGCCAGAGGAAAATGGGTCTGTGAGAGAGACTTTTTGTTCTTTTACTGTCTCTCACGCTGTCATTTCTCTGCCTTTACCTTCTGTTTGTTGACATCTCCTCCTTTCTCCTCCCTTTGTTGTCTCTCCTTCATCTGTGTTTCTCTTTTTATTCGGACTGACTTCTGTTTGGATCCCCCAACACTGACAGACATGTTTGTTGTCCTCCTTCTCATCTGACTTTATGTTGAATTATCGGTCGTCTCCTTCTTGCTAGTTCAGTGCCGCTTGCTGTTGGCATAATACAGTGACACAGACAATAGCCTCTGCTGTAAGGGAAAATGTAAAGTAGAAAACCTGGATGTGAAACTATTTGATACCATATTATCATTGGCTCCAACTATAGACTTAGCACAAGAGTCCATCCATCACAAGTGAATTAAGTTAAATGTGAATTAAGTTTGCAATAAAGAAAAGCTTCATGGAGCATTATTAGTGAAGGTACAGCTTTATGTTCTTTTTTCCCCAGAAAGGTCATTAACTCAAACTTGTTTCTTCTTGATGGGAACATCAATGAGTTTCCTGTCAGAAACTCTCTTGCCAAGACTTGGCCATAAACAGGCCTTATGAAATACAAAATACTGAAGCACTGAGACACAAATTAGATGAAAACCTACAAGTAACTTAACAAGACCAGGAGTGATGCTTGAGAAAATCTCAAAAACAGGTGGACTCCCAGTTGTTACAGAAGAACTGTAACAAGGGCTCAACAAATTCAAGCATAATAGATTTAACTCCAGGCCTGTGGTAGCAAGACAACAAAAACAATATATTTGTACCAAGACTGATACAAATTTATCATGTTTCTGCAAGAATCGGCTGAATAATGCAGATCCTACAAATGCGAGTACACAGACAATCTAAATAGTAAGGAACGGAAAACAAGACGTACAGTGGGAAAATAAAAGATGTAGAGCTACACAAACAGGCAACATCGTGGGTATTTTCCCTCTGTTTGTCTTGTTTTCCATTTCTTACTATTTGGGTCGTCTGTGTACTAGCTGATGACACACAACTCTTCCTGTCCTTTCCACCAGACGACTCCACTGTCTCATCACACATTTCTGCCTGTCTCTCAAACATCTGTGCCTGAATGAGAGGGAGAAATCTTTAGCTCAACCTCTCCAAGACCGAAGTCCTTGTCTTCCCAGCCAGACCTTCGGTGCAACACAACTTCAGCATCAACACTGGATCTACAGTGATTGTCCCCAATAAGTGGGGTTCATCATCGACAACCAGCTGAGCTTTAAAGATCATATCTCCTCAGTCTCTAGGGTATGCAGGATTGCCCCCTACAACATCCGACCCTACCTCACGGAATATACAACCCAACTCATTGTACAGGCGCTGATCATATCTCGTCTTGATTACTGCAACGATTTGTTAATGGGGTTACTGGTATCCACAATCAAACCCTTGCAGATTATCCAAAATGCGGCAGCAGGCCTAACTTTTAATCAACCAAGTGTGATCATCTCAACAGCTCCTGCTTACCTGAACTCACTCATTCAGGTCTACAATCCTTCCTGTCCCCTGCGGTCTGCCAACGAACGATGTTTGGTGGTCCCAGCACTGCACAAAGACACCAATCAAAATTCTTCAGCGCAACGATCCCACAATGGTGGAACGAGCTACCAAGCTCTCACCGTTGGTGTGCGTCAGCATTTGGATTTGGGATCAGTCACTGTCGGCCCATTGGTGAAAGAAGCTACTTGAATTGGCTGTACAGCTCAGAGTGCACGAGAAGAAACCACAGCATTAACTTGTACCGTTGTAACTTCTCACCAAAGGTATCCTTCATTAGAAAAAGTTAAAACAGTCTGTGGTGAACGACAGTGGTGTGAAAATGAAAGTGTTAGTGTAAAATATATCTTTACAACACTGGACCTTTGATAGATTCAGAATTGATGAAATCCAGTGCCGCAGCTGAACATTCATGAGTCTTAGATCATCATTAAAGTGTATTTTTTTGATAAACAAGGGTTGTAAACTACTGCCATCTTTTCTTATAGTTAAAGTTTGTGTTGAGTAAAAAGATTTGTGGGTACTATAGAAAGCAGGAAAACTTTTTATAAGCACAATTATGACTTATGTGATGTGTGATGACTGTGAAGACCTGTCACTCACGATTCCTTTAATACAGATAAACCTGATAATGACAAAGCAAAGGTACTAGTACTAACTTTATTCCATTCCATTCCATGCTTTTATTTGGTGCTGTGCATTGCTCTGTGCTGCCTGGTGGGCCTCCTAGGTTTGACTGAAAGATCCTGTGACTTGTGGATCATTAGGATCTTGGCTGGGACACTGGCAGATACACATGGGGATATACACGTCACACTTGCACACACATCAGCACACACATATGTTCCTGTTATGCCCATTAAAATTGTCTCCTCAGATCCTGAGACAGCTGCATCAGCAGAACTGGAAGTTCTTTTCTGATCCTCTTTTTGTAGCATACCATCTTCTCAACACACTATAAAATATGTAGAAATGAGCATAACAAAAATCCCACACATGGCCAGACACACATGCTTTTGCTCCATTTGCATTAGATTACTTTTGGATGTTGGATTGAATCTGTGAGGTATCCGGTATACAGCACATGTTCTTTCTGTAACACACAGTACAAATTAACATCACAACAAATTGTAGGTTTTATTGGACACACGTTGCACTGCACTGCATGTATTTTTGGTGGGTGTACCATATAGTATACAGTATTTAGCTTCTCAGTTCTTTAGTGACTAGAAGAATCCACTATCCCGCTCCTAAAAAAGGGCATGCAGTAAAATTGTGTTCTACTAGGAGCTAACAGATGATCAGTTTGCACCTTCTGGAGTCACCTGCCACTTGTGTAATGTGTATCTTGGCTGTGGTGCAGGAAGGTAGAGCGGTTGTCCACCAATCTCACAGTTGTTGGTTCAATCCCTGGCTCCTCTGGTCACATGTCGAAGTGTCCTTGAGCAAGACACTGAACCCCAACTTAGTTGCTCCCGGTGAGTGTTGGCCAGCTGCATAGCAGTTCCCCCATCGGTGTGTGAGTGTGTGTGTGTGATTGTGAGTGTGAATGGGTGAATAAGAAGCAGTGTAAAGCGCTTTGAGTGCCAATAGGTAGAAAAGCGCTATATAAGTGCAGACCATTTACCATTTATCTTCTTCCTTATTGACATGACTTCTACCTCTGGCTCTGCTTTCAACACTATTAACCCAGTTAAATCTTTCCATTAACTACTGGACATGAACACTGATTCCTGACTCTGTCACTGCAGTGCAGTGTCCATAGTTTCCTATGGAATAAGATACAAGGTTAATAACATTTGCTTCACACCTTCTGACCCTCAGTACTGGACCCACAGGAGGTTGTTCTACAACCACAGTTCTTCTGTTAATGCCTGTAAATATGCAGATGACACCTTACTCTGTTTCTCCAGTGCCGTAATTGAAAGTATACTCGCCTCATCTACAAAAGTCTGATAAAACAGAGATGTCGATGACACCATGCTGTGTAGTAATTAAACGTAATTTGGTTGAATTAAACTTGCAACTGAACATATCTTCATCAGAGAAGAAATTGTTTTAACTTGTGCTGTAGCTCTTCACTGGCAAAAACAAAATTCAAATCAAATTTGCAGACAGATGTCAATCACATACAATAACAACATAATCGTGTCCTGCACCAGTTCATCCACAACTATGTGTATGTGTGTCAGTCAGAGAAAAGTGTATTATTGACAAAACACAAATGGCTGATGACCTGGGGCTACTGGAATGTCATGCATGTTGCTTTGAGTTGGACAGAGAAAGAGAAACACTCTCTGATGACTGTGAAGTGCCTGTCAAAGAATCAGTCATCAGGTGAATTACTTTTAGTGAGCAGTGAGAGAGGGTCACAAAAAACAGATGGAGCTGCCCAACAGGGCCAAACAATGTTAAGTGCACTCCTGCATTTTTTCTCTTTTCTTTTTTTGAACACACACCCGCACACACACACACTTGGGTCCAAATTATATTCAGTCTAGTGGGTTTGATAGCTCCACATTGATCCACTAAAGTAAAGCTATCAGCTCTGATTATGTGGCATGGTGAAATTATCAGGGCTTTTACATAATGTGGCCTGTGAACTGTGATACACAGAGACATACTACATGTTTCACTGCTCTTTTCAAACTGCGGTAATTAGATGAGCCTTATAATACAGGCAGTACTTCTCTTTTGATTGGCTTTTTAACTGATGTTTAATGTTGGGCGAGTCTATAGTTTGCTCTCATGCAAGTTAGACAGCTTTACAAAACTAAATACCAAATTTGAATGAAAAGTTAACCTCCCTACTCACAGGCTTGCTGATCTAAGAGCCATGTTTCCATGGTAACAGTCAGTGATGCCTGCTGACTAATGGCACCTATAGACCAAAAAGTGGAAACATGGCATGACTGGTGTGTGGGGATTAATAATTTCAGATAATTTCAGATCAGAGAACACAGTAGCAATGATTCCTTTATAACCCACAGGTGGACTCCAGTCCAACAAACATACAATTAAATACGGACCCGATCCTTTTATTACTTTCCTCCTTGCATGTTCAGTGTGTACAATGACTGTGGTGTTTAAAATGTTATCGACTACTGTTGCTTTTTGTCAAGATAAACACAGGATAAATAGTAGGTATGTGGAAGTGGGTAGATCTAGATAAACTCAAGTTTTTATAACGATAAGATTCAAAAGTTTTTGTGGTGAGTTTGATGCCACCCTACCAGTTATTTCTGACACTGTGCAGAACCGACATTATATTTGAGCTCATTACCCCTACGTGTAACCTTTCAGAAGATGGAAGCAGCATTAAGCAAGCTTGTTTTCAGTGGTTCATATGATTCAAACCTCATGATTCTGTGACGCAATGGAAAATTTCAAGGACTTGAACTTGGGCAATCCTGCACCAAAAGCTACTTTATATATATTTTTAGTTTAAAATAATTAATTTAGCCACAAGTTATTTTTAGCCATTTTAAAATCCATTTTTCATTAGTCAGGTTTGTTTAGGCTCAGCAATAGTGGACATGTGAGAGACTTCTGAAAATGTACGTTATGAAATCGTTACTGTCTGGTTTGGCCTTTTATTCTAACTAAGCCTTTTTTCCTCCAAAAGCTGAGTTTTGTGGAAACCCTCTCCAGAATGGATAGATCTGAAAATACTGTTTTCACAGAACCTTTGGAGAATGATGATGAAAGGTTGCTCAGACAAAGCTGTGAGCTGTGTGGGAGTGAAGTTAAACAGACAACTTTGTGTCATCTCTAACTTTTTCTGCTATATCTTATTGTAAATATCAGAGTTGCCTGATATGTGTGACATTGCAGCAATTTTATGCAGTGAAAATGAGAACATCTCAGTAGATTTAAAGCCCAGTTTATCCCTGATACACTTTGGCTGTGATGCAACATGTTTGCAGATTTTCTGATCTTTATGAAAACAAGCTGAAAATATCTATATGTGGACTATGACTGTTAATGAATATGCTAATTTGTAAATGCTTTGCTTATATTATGGGTCATGGATGACCAACTGAGCAGCAGCCGCCCCATGCTGAATGATGCTGGACTACTTCCATGACCTAGAAACTTTGCAGTGGGAACCAGACTGTTTACACTCTTCAGAACATCTCAGAGCTTAAAAATAACAAATCAGAAAGCAGCGATTGGGCTTGTTATGGAGAAACATAGATGAAAACCACAGTCTCATGCAATAAAATATCCACATATACTATTTTTATCTTTTGGATAATTGATCAAATTCCTTTTCCTTCACTCCCCAAGACACATCTTGAATTCCTGACATTATTGGACCCATGGGATCCCTTTGATAACTCTCATACTAAATGCCAATTTGTTTTAATGTGACCTCCCTCAACCATCTTGTTTTCCAAGTTAGCTAAATCATGCACAAATTAAAGTATTTGCAAACATTAAGTAGCCTAAATTAGACATGAACAACACTGGGAGGCGAAACAATGGGATTATTAACAGGAGAAAAAATGCTGTTCACACATGCCAGGCCATTCACAGACACAGTGCAACAAACATTGTGCAGGTTTCACACATTCCACAGCCCACAGCTAACACAGCATGAGTTCATAGCTGTGAAAACCATCAGAGCTTCCCATTATCCAATGACAGAGGAACCTCTCTTTGGGATCACAATAGCAGATCTGTGTCAAATAGCTGTCACCAGATTCCTAGCATTCGTTTTAACCTGCTTAGAGGGCCAAACAGCTGGGGTTGGCTCCAGTCGAATGATTCATATTGAGATTTTAAAGCAGCTGAACTCGGGCCATTTTGTATATATTTTATTCCACTGATATATAGATCTGTCCTTCCCTGGCACAGTTAAAACTCACTCACCAGAACAACAGCAAAATTGATTTCTCTCATAGATACAATTGTCACCCAGTGCAATCAATAATGTAAGCTCATGTATGTGAAGAAATATGTCTATAGTAATGACTTTACCAATGGTTTCCAAGGTTGCTAATCAATGGTTCATGAACTAATGATTACTACAAAAAAACTGACTGAACCTTCTTCCTGTAGGTTGCACAGAGGCTTTACTGTGTGGTGGGGGAATAAAGTATTCAGCAAATCAAAACTTTGGTCATTAAACATTATTTCCATTGCAGCTATTCACATGAAATTAAATGGAGATATTGGTGCTGCATGTACCTGCTAGTACTTCTGCTCTTTTGAAATGGTTTAGGCATCTGTGAAAGCATCATTTGCTACCAAGCTGTCACGGAAGAAACATCTCATGATGGGTCAAGGCAAATAACTCTTCCAAGTCCTTCCCACCAAGACCACTTTTGAAAACTTATAAAGAATAAAACTAAATAAACAAGTCAATAAACCCTATAATATCCACCGAATGGATATTAACGTCACCTTAATTACAAACCATTAATATGACATGTATATTGTAAATTATTTTCAGCTCCATTTGTTAATGTTAATACTATGATGATATAGAGAGACACATTTAGTTTGAAGAAATTATGGTATCAGACCTTCTCATCATCTTTATTATGTTTTGTCTTGAATTGCTAGAAAATTGAAAAACGTACTTATTCTACATATTGTATATACACACTGTTCTAACCCAATAACTACACCCCACAGACATAATACTGTGCCCGACCAAAGAGATATGTACACATCTGTCTCCCAAATTATAGCAGTCCTGCATATAAAAAAGGTGGACTAGCTCTATGTCTGTCTGTACAGGGTCTGGCTAAAGGTCTCAGTTTTATCCTCTTTATCCAATTCAAGACTCCAAAGTGACAGAAACACGCTATTCGCTTTCAGAATATTACTGTTTACAAAGTAGATGTCCCTGCAATCCATTTGTCCAAAATCAGTTCTGTTGCTGTTTGTCTTACTGATCTAGTCTATAGCCACACAGTGAGAAATTCTCTGGGAAAATTTGTGTTATTTGCTGAAAATGTAACACTGTTGCAACTGGTTGCCTGACAGTGATTTGTTTACCACACAAGTATAAGTGTGTGTAGGTGTGTGCGTATATGATTATGATGGGGAGACAGTTGTCCTGAGATAAGGGGGTTTTGGTGAAGATGGTGGACGAAATCTCCATTTCGTCTCCAATAGCTGCACATTTCCCACTATTCATGCATGTGAGACTGCCAACATAACTAAGTGCATACATTCACTAAAAAAACAGAGTAAAAGAAAACATGTATAAATCCCCAAATGAATAATAATGTAACATGATTTTTTTAAAAGACCAAAATCGATTAAACATAACCAGATATATATTGTTGTCCCACACAATCTTCATTACTGTGAAAGTGTGCCACCTGTATTACCCACAAAGCAACTTTAGTGCAGACATACAGCTAGTGTGGTGCCTCTGGCCTTAAGCAGAGATGATGAGCAGCTCACTATCTTTCCCTACATTCCCAGATTATGTTTCATTTTTGTTCAACTTTAAACTTTTGTTTTTGACTAACGTGACTAAAATGTCTCTATCATCAGAATAATATTCTCACCTTGTGACTTAGCAGCCACATAAGTCTTGATTTATTATTTCATAGGTTAAGGGTTGTCCTGCCTACGTGCCAGTCAGCTGTGACTAAAGGCATAATGTTATCAGATTGTTTGTCTGTCCTATTTTTTTCAATGGCCTCATTGATTTATTGGAGATTGATTATGTAGGTCAAAGGTCAGGGGCACTTTGACCAATCCGAGGCCATATCTCATCATAACCACATTTCACATAAATGTCTAATAATTTAAAATGATGAAGGAAATGACATTTTATATTCAATAGGTCTTTTAACTAAGTCCTCCAACTAACCAATCAACCAACTCTTAAGCAACTTGACTGGTTGGGGAAGGGATAAAACCAGGACATGGTAATCTTAGTACTTGTATTAGTTTTATAGAAAAGAAACTGCAAGTTTTCAGAGAAAGAAGAAGCACAGACAATTTTTTCTTAGTCAGTCCCTCCAAAAAGTCGCGATGTCACAAGAACGTCAATGAATTTAACCAATTTCCATGAATTTTACACAACTTTGCAATTTTAAACATCATAAAAACATCAAAACATGCATCACAAAGTTAGAAAAGTGTTGTGGAATTCAGTATTTTAAACCACCTTAAAAAAAGGTCTGCAACTTCCTGAAGGGACTGCTTAATATATAGAATCACTCTATCCAGATCATGGTGTGGAAAAGCCCCCATCAGTCATGTGCACCTGAAAAACTAAAGGCATGAAAATTCTTCCTCCTAGAATATTTAATTTATGAATATTTCATTTCATGCAGAGATTCTTGTTGAAATTGTAAAAAGCCCACACTAGAAATAAAACTACAGGGAAAAAATATGTGTCAGCAACTTAGACAGTAACACACTGTGGGAGAAAGTGGAAAATGAAATCTTACTACTCATGTTTGGGTGATCAGCTTTGGCATTTTCAGAGGCAAACCTGCAGTAAAAGTCAAAGGTGACTGATTGTCTTCCCTGTCATCTTGAGCTATTCACACACACATATTCAAATTGTAGCTTGCAGCAGACTGCTCATGCTCACAGGAAGTCCCAACAAAGCAGTCCATACTGAATGTCAAAGGGCACTCATCCCTCCCCAGGGAAGATGACTGGCTGGATTTAAATAAACAGTGAAGAAGAACTAAAAGATACACAAACTGACTGACCCTTTGTTAATATTGAATCTGCACTTCATTAGCTAAACTTTGATTGTTTTGCTTATGTTCTGTATGTGTCAGGACACCAGCCTTAACTTACCTCTGAATTTATTCCTGTGACGGTGTGTGAATCTACCTGTTTGTGTCTGTTTGTCCTGTATCTGTAATTGCAATCTTCAAAGACTGTTTCCCGCATGAGAGAGTTTTGATGAAGATGTAGTTTGTTGAGTAGCAGACATTCCTGCCATACCGCACAAGACATGCTAATCATTTCTTCTGAATTACACAGGGCTGATTTGCTGCCATCATGAGTTAGTGTGGGAGTGGATTCAAAGATAAGTTAATGGGAAAGCAATAAAAGTAGTTGGAGGGAAAGCAATTAAACAGGGCAGCAAGAATGCACCATATTGTATAGAAGCAACTGTGAAGATGCCTGAGGTGAGCTGTCTTAAAAGTCTCAAAGCAGAACAAAGTTTCACACAAACGCACACACACGCACGCACACAAACACACACACACACACCATTGGGTGCAAACCTACTAATATGTCTGCAATGAAGAGAAGAAGAAATGCACTTTGTTTCTGGCATGCACTCTCTCAAAATGGCAGGTGTGTTACTGTACATTATATTAGTCATTTACAATGCAGAGTGCAGTTCTCAATTGCAATTCTAAGGTGCAGCATGCCTGATAACTTATTGTTAATGACTTCACAAGCAGTGTTTTTCCAATATTTTCAAGCATTTTAGTCAATAATGTGGAGGTCTTAATACTTTTTAAATACTTTTAGTGGGACAAGAGTGAGTAGTTGAAGACAAATTACCTCTGCAACAGGAGAAGCAAAACAAGTGAGGGAGAAAGACAAATAGCTGTTCAATTTAATTCAATTCAACTTTATTTGTACAGTGCCAATTCACAACAAAGTCATCTCAAGGCACTTTACAGAATAAATTCAAGACTATAAAGATGTATAGAGAGAACCCAACAATTCCTTGAGCAAGCCATAGTCAATAGTGGAGAGGAAAAACTCCCTCAGAACCTCCAGCAGAACCAGGCTCAGGGTGGACGACCTGCCTTGACCGGTTGGGGTGAGTGGAAAGTGAAGAGAGAAAAGAACAGAGCAACAGAAAGAAAAAACAACAAAACATTGGGCAGGTTGGTAGAAAGAGTAGCTGCACGCTGGAAGACACACAGCTTCAAAGCCAGGGACACCTGCAGAAAGGGACAGAGAGAGGGGGACAGAGACAACTATGGGAGAAAACACACAGAGTTAATGTCATACAGTGGTGACAAAAGGGGGGTGAGAGGAGAGATGGTCAGGAGGATGAAAAGGAGCTCAGTGTATTGGGGGGTGGGTCCCCCAGCAGTCTAAGCCTATGGCAGCATAACTATAACTATATGCTTTATTAAAAAGGAAGCTTTTAAGCCTAGACTTAAAAGTAGACAGGGTGTTTGTTTCCCGAATCTGAAATGGGAGCTAGTTCCACAGGAGAGGAGCTTGATAGCTAAAGGCTCTGTCTCCCATTCTACCTTTGGAAATTTTGGGAATCACAAGTAGGCCGGAATTTTGTGATCAAAGTGGTCTACTGGGATGATATGGTGCTATGAGGTCTTCTATATATGATGGAGCCTGACCATTCAGAGCTTTATATGTAAGAAGCAGGGTTTTAAATTCTATTCTAGATTTAATGGCTAGTTCCAGTCAGCACTCTTGCTGCAGCATTTTGGATTAATTGCAGGCTCTTTAGGGAGTTACTGGGGCATCCTGAAAGTAGGGAATTACAGTAGTCCAACCTAGAAGTAACAAATGCAACCTGTTGACGGGTAGTTAGTAGTTTTTCTTGTAATTAAAAACGTAAAATAGATTATACCTTGTTACACAACCTAAAACAATGTTCAATCCAGAAAAACGTCACATTGGTCTTCCTAATAATAATAATAATAATAATAATGAGAAGAAGAACTTTGGAAACCTTTGTGTGAAACTTTTGTAGCACCTTTATCTCTTAACATACATTATCTATCTGTAATCTGAACTCTTGCTTATGAATGTTTCAAAAGCTGCATTTCAGTTGGCATCTATGAATCAGTTTAAATTTGACACAATGTACTCTCCACAGTATTAGTAAAAACTGCCATACCTCAGGTACAGTATCACGTGATACTTAATTATTCTCTGTTCATCAACAAGTGAGGGTTGCAACTCCCTCCACATGCACAGGGCAGAAATGGTAAAGGACTTGGACTTGTATAGTGCTTCTCTCCACCTTAGCTGCAAGACATAGTGCTTTGGAGTGTTCACCCAGTCAGCTTTTAGCTTTAATGTGTTTTTATTCTCAGTGATTAAATTATATGGCACGACTTTCCTTGCTGTCAAATACTGCTACATAGGTCTGAGGGGAAATGCAGTTTGAGTGATTATATCCCTTTGTGATACATGTGGTCGTTTGAATCATTTTTAATACAAAAAAATATTAGTGCTTATTAAAAAAGAGAAACATGCTGATGTTGTTGAGTGGTGCCTATGTAGGTGTGTGTTATTTCTTCCAGGCAGGAAACATTGATCTTTGAGCTCAATAATAACAAAAAGTCGCTCCACAAACTTGAACTGACAGACAGTAAACCTTCTCTGACAGCACACTCACAATCTGACAAAACCCCACCCGCAGCGATTCTAATACTCACCGGCTCGCCTCGAACCGAGCTTTGCTTTTCATAAATCACACACTTTTAACACACAAACTCAATTGTTGCCATTTTTATTGGGAAAGAAGATGTTGTGCGTTAAGCTTTGAGCTTGAGCGCCAGGAAAGCCCAGGCTGACAGGGACAACTCTTATCAGTTTGTAGTGGAGTGTCAGTCTTTGGAGTCGAGCGTGGGTGAAGCACAGCTTAACTAGGACACATGAAATGCATTTCCAGGCAAAGGAGAGCAAGGACAGGCAGGTGAGCTGGATTGGTGTAATATCACAGGAATGGCTCTGGGCCTGGAAGTGTGTTAGTGAGAATGACGTGAGGCAGTGAAGGCTAATACGTTGAAAGGAGCCTTTCTTCTTCAAAGACTTGTGATCACAAGACTGTCTCTCCCTCACTCCTTCACACACACACACACACACACAAAATTAAAAACCAGCTGCGAGCATAAACTCCCATCTTTCAGTGCCCTCTTCCTTTTTCTCTGCTCACCTTTTCTTGCTCTGACACACACAGTCCTCTTGTATTCAGAAAGCTCAAAGTCATAAATGTGGCTCAAGTGAAGTTCTATTCCGGCTCAGCACAGAAAGTGGTGACCCCGAAACCCCTGTAGGTTTTGTAGCCCCTGCTTGAAGAAATCTCTATGTGCCATGAAAGTACCAAAAGCTCTCACCATGGAGTGACACGTATGCACATCTTCTGAAGAACTGTCCATTAGGTATAAAATTGGTTTGACCTAGATCAGAAATAATAATGTTAAACGGGTAAGATTAAGATTTATCATTAGGTGCTTTTTCAGAAATCATAAAAAATCTATTTACTATCCCAAAAACCTAATAAGAATTTGGACAAACAGCATTTAGATTTTCTGCTTTTGGAATAGACGTGAGGACAATTCGGCTGTAGCTTCTGGATCTATCAAAGATGTCTCTATATCATTGATTCCGTGTTTATGTTACCAGATCACGCTGTTTGTCTAAATCTGAGTAAACTGTACGATGGAATATACATTCACAATAATTCTTATAATTGGTTTGAGTTCAGAGGAGTCTTTAGTGATGACACACATTATACCATGTGTGGACAATCCTGTTCTTTCCAAACTCACCGTTTTGTTTAGATGTTCAAGACTGGAAGCAGGAGACCTACTGTTCTCGTGTAATTCAGGATCTCTTAAGGCCTTATGTTTCCTCTGTGGGGCTTGTTGAAAGCTATTCATTTATTGTGTGTACTTACATATTTATTTTAGCTATTACATTTTTATTTTATTTATTCATTTTTGTTATTTTTAGTCTTTTGCTTGTGCGTATTAATCTAAAGAAGTTCCTGCCTAACCATAACTCAGCCAGGATGGACTGACTGACTGACCATATATTATCTAATAGCACTTGGGCAACACAGGACCTTCAGATTATTACTGTTCATTATGGGCTGTTTCAACTAAAACTGTGAAATCATTTTTGAAGATGTGTCCTTGATTATTAAAACACGCAGAAAAAACACACTTTGCTTTTTGTTTCCAATGTTACCAAATGTGTATCTATTTAATCTGCCAATTAAAATGTCACCTAGTTAATGAACATGTGAAATGGTTAAAAAGCCTGTAGCATTTTGTTTTACAACTTAAATGTGCTTCTTCTGCACACAAAGTATGTTGAAGCTACAACCCTCAGGCATATCAGCACACTTCATATTTTATGGAATATTTCTGTTTGTTTGCTTACAACACAAATGCCTACTTGGACACAGAACATGTAGATTTATACTTTATTAAATGTATTTGTTACTTTAAACAAGCGGTACTCTCTGTCATGGGTTCAAGTCGGTCGGTTTTGACCTTTCTTTTCTGCTCCCATGTTGTCCCCTGTGTCTGTGTGGGACATCTTCAGGTGCTCCAGTTTCCTCCCACTGTCAAAAGTTGTGAAGATAGTATAACTGGTGACTTTAAATTTCCCGTAGTTGGAATGTGAGCACGAAGAGTAAACTGTCTTCCGCATGACCTCGCTAAGCTACTATATGTAAAGTTAACTTCAGGAGACATATGCTGCAAAATAAATCTTACTATTGAGAGGTGCTTTGATAGGCTTCTGTGACTAAATGGTCTGCCAGCAGTGCAAAGACTTTCACTTTTTCAGTAAGACCTGCCCTTTTTAACCATTAGAGGATCTCTGATTTTCTGCTTGACTAGCACTTTGAGCTTAAAAGGGTCCTTACTCATATTTCATTAGGTTAATACCTGAAGGACTGGGCAAAGTGGAGCTACCACTCGCTGGACTGCAGAATCAATTTGATGCTTCAGTACCACTGTAGGTGCTAGTTAGCTAGGCCAGAACAAATAAAACCACTGCACACTCACTTTCTTACAGTTTTGGCCTTTTTTTAAGATTTGGAACATCAGAAAATAATGAGACAACCCTTGAGACCCTTTGGACATCAAATATCGCCCATTATTGCTGTGATATGTTTAACTCCAGAGCTCGATGGATATGTTGCCCCTAGTTGGTGCAATGGGTTTTACTGGCTCTGTGTAATAAGGTCATGTATAGTGGAACTTGTCTACTTGTGTTTTATCCTTTATATTGGTTCCAAGAACATGGCAAAAACTAAAACGCACCTTTGTTTTTAATAGTTCTTTATTATTCAAAGACCTGCTATATGCTTTGGTACCTGAACACTCCTTATTCCCATATCTCTAAACTGTGCCGTGTTTCCTTCTGAGCTCTCTTCCTTGACATTTTCTGTGATACACAAATGCCTCCTCTCATTAGTTCATATGGTTTTTTCCTTCCACTCACTGTGCTTAAAGCCCTGTTTCCAGTTTTCTCATCAGTCCCAAGCACATCCACAATGTCACGCTCACAAAAGACAGAACAAATTGCTCCAAGTCTGTTACTCTTGAAAGCGAGATGCCATTTTTGAACCAAAGATACCATAGAAATGGTTGCTGTTCTGTGCCTTTGGTAACAAGTGATTTGGAAATGAAAGAGGGGGAAACAGACAAAGAAGCAAATGATATGAGAAAAGAACATTTATCACACGTGGGAGAAATATTATCAGAAACAGATTTTCATCTCTAAGTGATTGTTGGTTTGTGTTTGTGTGTAATGGTGTGAGACGTTGATGCTGTCAGGAGGGACAATGTCACAAAGCCAAGTGCATTATGGCTGCAGAGGAAAGGCTGTGTGCAGTGATTTACTGTGCTTAATGGCTGATGTATGGGCAGAGTTAGGAAATGAGTCAGAGGAGGGAAATAAATACAGCCTAAAACTTGCTGTTGATGGAGCAGCAAAACAGTTAATTGAGGGATTCTAAAAAAATAATGATGAGAGTATAAAGGAGATCTGAGGAGAAGTCTCCATTAACAGCACCCTCAGAGATGAATGTCTTGTCTTATTCAAAGCCAGCATGTGCTGCATCTCTTTACAGCGCACAGTGGGAGTTCAAGCAAGGGTAAAGATTTCTCACACAGACCTCTGGAGATATAAGAACATATGTATTCAACATACAAATCCATATAAGTCCCCATTTAATTAATAGGAACTGTGCTGTTTGCCTCTGCTGACCTGCCTGCTTGTTTCAACACCACTTTGAAGAGACAATTTGTAGCTTATTTTTTGTTTCTTTATATCAATTTCACATTTGACATGTATTTTCTTGTCATACCCAACGAATTTGAGTTGAGAGTTCCTCAAGAGGTTTGAACCCCTCCACCTCTTCTTGAGAACAAAACCACGACTACCCAACCACTGAGGCTGGATCAGGACACTGCCAATCGTTCGGTTGAGATTTTATTTTCTCTTTAGCTGTGGATCACAACGACTGGAGGGCATGAGAGGATTTTACTCTCTTCACAGTCAGCACATCAACCCCATTTTTTAAATGGAATAATTGTAGCTGGAGACACACCTCAGGAACACGCTGCCAAAAAGAAATCCACAGTCATTATGAGGCGATGAAACGTCTAAATCACTTTAGAACAATGGATTCTTCTGAAAGTGGTCTGCTGAAGCAAGACAGCACCTGATGATCACATTGCGATGTGAGGGCTCGACCCAGTTCTGTAAGTCACTGCATGTGAATCACACACAATCAATCACAATATTTTTCTTCTCTGTCCATTTTTTAATATTATGTAATAAAAGTTTACATTTATTGCAGCTTTACGGGAGAAATACCTGAAACTGTGTGGAGCAAAGTACTGGTTGCCATAGAAATGACAAGTGGCACCTTCCATTTAGAAGTCCTATAAAACAAGGCCAACAGAAAAAGGAGAACTTTGATGAAATGCTTTAAGTTTTATACATTTATGGATAATGTAAATTCTATTTAGAAATACCCATAAAGTACTTGCTGTCCTATTGCAAAGTCTGCAACATGCAGCATCTGTGGACTCTCAAACTGTCACTGTTGATCAGTAAAATGGTTTCCTCCACCACACAATATATGTCTGGTTTAAAGTTGATTTAACTGCTTGGTGTGCTGCATGACTACTAATCTGCATTTTTCTACAGGGATCCTGCCATTTTCTTATTAATCTGACCCCTGTTAAGTTGCCTTTTTACTTAACACAGAACTAAAACCATACACAATAAAAATGTTGTCAGTTTTTCCTCAAATTGCTTGGAAAATAGACATAATATTATTCCATTAAAATGAGTAATGAAAATTAGACTAAAACATCTACCGTTTAAGACAAAAATCAAAGGACCAAAACTGATTTCATTAGTGGACTAAGGCTAAAACTCAAGCTACAGTAAGACATAATTCAGATGCCAAACTGAACACTGTCTGGAGCCAGGCAGCGGATATTTGTTCTCTTTCAGCTACAAGAGCATCGGTGAAGTCCAACACTGATGTTGGTGATTAGGTCTGACTCACAGTCTTTGCTTCATGCCAGAGGTGTCAAAGTCAGGGCTATGTGCAAGTCAGTCAAGTTCCTCCACACCCAGCTACTGTAAGGTAAGGGGTTTCCCCAGCCTGTCAGAAACCTGGAAGCACACAGTCAAAATAAAAGATCATGGTATATTGATGTGTTATGACTACACCTTAATTGAAGCCAAAAAAACAAACAAACAAAAAAAAAAACAACAACTACAGACCAAGAATAGATTACAGCTACAATAAGCAATGAGTTAGCACTAGTATGAGTCCACTGTGCTCCATCCAGCTCCCATGGCCTCAAATCCTAACTTTTCCATCTCACTTAACCATATCAACTCCACTTGACTCTCAAAAGTTGTACATAGTACCTGGTATATGATACTTGTTCCGTCTGAGCTGACGTGATACGAAAGGTTGCTGTGAAAACACTGACGATCCGTGATTGGTCATTAGCACACACCACACGACCCCAGTTTTCTTGTCATCTGAAATCTGGAGAAGTATTTTCCCAGCTCCCCTGATTGTTTTTTGTCTTCTCTGAAACTAAAACTGCCTCTTTGCTATGACAAGCAGCCTCACGCAGAGAATCAAAAACAGAAATTTCCAATATCCTCCTTTGTATTTGACCCAACCTACACCCTTACCTCCACCCAATCTGAACTTCATGGCTTAATATACTACGTCATAGCTCTAGGCTGCAAGTGTGTTGATACTACAGTCACTTGTACAGTATGTGGCTCTTTTGCATGTCAGTTACAGCAGGACTGACATAACATCAATATTTGTTCTCATCCCCTTGGCTTCAGTCTGGACCTGCTGCAGAGGCTGCAAAACTTCGCAAAAATCCTTTGATTGGTCAGCAAGGCGAGCCTCAAAAACCTTTAAAAGTTCTGCTAGTGCTGCTCGATGAGTCTGTGTCACAGTGGTTTGACTGCACAGTCCCACATTAGCATAAGTTTTGGAGCCTATTTCTAGTTTTAAACGATGTTGCATACTGTAGATTTGCGGTATACAAATAAAAGGCATCTCCAAGCTTCGCCACAACTATACAAATCTAACTTGAGCTGTAAAATTCCCTCCTTAATCTCTTACTTTTACAGCTGACATTTAAGACTTTTTTTAACAAGTTGTTTTCTTTTTCTTTGAGAGCTTTTGCAACCTCCTCATTGTCCCTGAGTGCTACTTACCAACAAAGTGTGTGTGTGTGTGTGTGTGTGTGTGTGTGTGTGCATAGCTCCAATTGACTTTCCCTCCCATTTGTATACACAAACACACACACTGTACTGCAGTGACACCGAGGCTGGTTGAACACAAAAGCCTGCTGGCCGTGACCTATGTGCACTGAATGCTAACTGTGGCTAAGGAATGTGCACCACTGGGGTGGGTACGCACATACACACACACACACACACACATGCACACACACTTCTTTTGGGGGGAAGCACTTAAAAACACTGTCAGAGTCGTTGACTTGTAGCTGCTTTTGGGATAAGACACAGACGTAGAGAGAGGGCGGTGGAAATGTAGCACACTGCTGCAGACAGGCACGATCAATGAAGGGCACTTATGAAAAGAATGCTCGCTGCTTGTAAGATTTGCTATGAATGGCTGGGCATTATTTTCTCCATCCTGCTTGTTTCATGTTTTTTTTTGTTTGTTTGTTTGTTTGTTTGTTTGTTTTCCTGTGGCTTCTTTTTTTTAATGTTTTCTTTCACAGAGAGGATTCCTAGCAGAATGTCCCTCGGTTTGATATTGTTGGTTGACTTTCCGCAAACAAACTGCCCAAACTGAGTTATTGAAATAATTTCTAAATGGTACATTTGTACATACAAACAACAATAACAACAAAAAAAACTCAGCCAAGCACTTGCTCTGTTATTAAACTCTCTAGGTGATTTCACACAGAGCACAGTAATCAAAAAAACCATTGAGGTTCTAATTCAAATATCTTGACGAGGAAAATAGAGGCTTTGTTGAGTCTCTTTGATTATTACTTCAGCTAATGGCTTCGCTTGTGTCAGTCTAGTCTGAATAAATGTGTGTTGGCATTTTTCAGATTTTACTGAGTCATATTTTCAGCCGCAGCCACCGTAAATAATTCCAACAACAAGCAAACTGCCACAAAACTGCCCACTGGATTCCCAGCTAGTCTGGCAGCATTCGGGCTTTGACCCTTGACCTCGGGGCGGATAGTTTAGGTCGACTGTGGGAACACAGCGAACTGGTGATTTTAGAGTGTACCCCTTCATCTGCCACAACAAGCTCACAGTGGGAGATGAGTTCAGGAAGGAGAGTGGGAGCAGGAAGGAGAGGGAGGAAGGTAAGAAGAGACATGGTGGTGAGATAAAGACAGGGACGCATGGTGTTATTTACCAAATAAGGAAGGATCCCGACCTCATTTTAAATACTTCCTTTCAAACTGTCTTCCTCCTGCCCATCTGCATCTTTTTTTAATGACCATCAATTTGTCTCTGCTTCCATCAGCTACGTCTTCCCTTTTCCTTTCCTCTTCCTCTATATGTTTTTGTCTGCTCCTATATTTAACTTTTAGCTTATTTTGCAGCACTTCCAAAGCTATTTTTGGACGTAAACTCAAGGGCCAGTTGTCTCTGTGCAATCAAAACATGTGACTGTGGCTTTACTTTTACATGACCAGTAATTGTGAATAGAACACATAACCTTAAAGGTTCCCCAAGTTATTCTGTAACAGATTTTGGAGATTCATGAAAGAATCTCCAATGATTCTGCAGTCACCACTGTAGCACTATACTAGAGTGCAATAACACCGACACTATTTTTTATTTGAACTCTGAAGTGGCCTTGGGTACATGTGACAATCTCAGCAGACATCATTTAGAGTATGTGCAAATGAAAACACTGCAGGCACTGTGAGAGTTTGGATTCAAAGGAAACCGTAAAAGCTCTGGTACTGTATGCACAAAAATAACCTGTTCAAGTGTAGTCTGACAATACAGCATACTGCACATGCTTTATAGCCTTTTCATACCGATGAATGCCTTTTTGCTGTTAGACACAAAAACATCAGGGTAAGTTACAAGTTACATAAAAACAAAATGCTCCAAACAGTGACAACGTCACACACCTGTTTCCTAACTGTAGTAACCATGTCTATCACGTTGCTAACAATCATAATTAAACACTAGTCTCTTGTGTGAAAGTCCTGCATTTTTGTGGACCATCCACCTCCCTACAACACTTTTTTACTTCACATACTTGAACATTGCTATAGGCGTCCAAAATAGAAGCGTCGAGGATTGTCATTTTATTTTACATAAAGCCTCAAATGTCCATCATAACCCTAAAGGACGGGACAAAGTGGTGCATGTTGACCCCTTGGAAAAAAAGAACAGGCTGGTCCATGTGTTGAGGACTGGTGGTCAAACTGTAGCATTTAATTACATATTTTGTTAGACCTCAGCTTAGGTGAAATAATTGTACTTTACCCGTGGTCCTCACATAAAGGCTGGACAGGGAAACGTTATACAGAAAAGAGCTTTGCGAAAAACTCAAAAGTTATTGATATGTTACTGTTTTCTGCACAAGTTTAATGAATGGTTGCAATTTCCTTTTGATGCATTAGTGGGGTTAAAAACTATGTATCTAATGATTTAGGGCCTAAACCCAAGACAGTTTCTATTGTACTGGAGGAATTTGCTGTCTACAACGAATACAGTGTGTGGAAAAAAAATAATCATTACTTGGTTTCATCTTAGGTCACCCTCTCTCCTCCATGACTTTTTAGCACGCAATGCAGCTTTTTCCAGTAATTCTGCTGTCTTTATTGGAAGGTCACTCCACCTCTAGGGTAGGTCTGTGGTCAGGTCATGATCAGGTGAAGAAATGATCAACACAATGCAGACATGATTTTGAAGGACATCTATTGGACATCTATATTTTCTTAAGGTCAACAAATCATCAACCTGCAAAGACAAAAAACAACAATATTTTACCCTAATGTTCAATACTTTCTGGTTTTCCTGCTCAGTCTGTAGCAAACAGGCCCAAACTCAGTGGTTCTTTCTGAAGACTTACATTTATAAGACTTCCCCTAAAATATATTTTTCCTTCATAGATCTCATAAGTGCAGGACACAAGTTTTTGGATGAGAGATCCTGATGGGTTGCATCCATAAAATAATTAAAGGCAAATCATAGAGTTTACGTATGATTTTCAATGTATTATTCCAGCACACTCTCATTATTGAGGCATCAAAAAACTTTCTTTGTTACATGCTTAAGGTACCCATTATAGTTGGTGATTGATGCTCAGAGCTTTCAGTGTAGTGAAATAGAAACCCCGGGGCTTCAATATTTGATGCCTAAATGACGTAAAATATGAAGAGAAGAAGTCTCATAGGAAGGTAGACAGGGTGCTGGATGGTACAACATGACACAGGACCTCCACAGGAGAACGAGGTTCATCCCATAGTCCCATAGTGGTGCTCCGGGAGCGTCCGCTAGCAATGCCAAAGGGTACCTGTGGCGTCAATATGATAAGCCAAAGGACATCTGGAAACGCTGTGGGATGAGAATGTGTTGATTATTTAGGCTGAGCTTAGATGATTGTGCAGAGTTTTCCTTTAGTTGTTGCTAGCAGCTGCATGCACGATTTAGTGCGCTGAAATGTTGATTTAAGAGTTGATTCTGTAATAGGAATTGGACAATCTTACCTCAGAGTTTCATTTTGGTTTCTGCAGTTCAAGCGTTTTTAAGTTACAGGCCAAACACTTCCTCTAATTTGCATTCACAGAAATACAGTATATCTAGCCTTTTTCGAGATAAAGCTATACAGATACTAAAACTCAATATATCTTGTCCCCCGATGCTTCACTTCTTAAATATATTTAAAGAGATTGTTCACCTGTAATGCGATAACTGTACCAGTCGCGAAAAATGATGAGGACAAGTATTACTGCTTGGTGACATCTATTGGCAGTAGCCGACATGACACTATGGTTCACAGGACTTTCACACAGGACACTAGTCCAGCTGCTTTTCCAATAATCAATACTTACTCTACTTGGCATTAAGAAAGGCAGGATTTTTAAAGCAGACATCTTATTTAGTGCCTAACACCACATTGGTACATTATAAATTCAATGTATTTGAGTGTTTAAAGGCAAAAGATACAAATAAAACAAGTTGAAAACTGGCACCATTTTGGATCCATTGTAACTAAATATACCAGCCATTTCTTTGTGTGATGTTAAGTTACAAATGACATCTTTGGTGACTAAAGTTGGACGACTAATCTCTCATATCCACCACTTAAGTCACCTTTCAGTATTAAGTAAGTGGAGTCTCCTTTATACTGTATGTTACCTAGTAAAGAGTTTCAAATGGCTGAAGCAAACTTATATAGAATTTATGACCATAGATATTTTGGCAACGCTTGATATAAAAATTAAGAGTTGGGGACATTTTGTGTCTTAGATCCACTTTTCTGTCATCTCTGTCTTTCATCACAACTTTGCCATGTCCTGCCTAACCCAGCCACCATGTCCCCTGCTGTGACCCCCCATCATCTGTCTGGCGACAGGTGAGAAGCCTGAAACGACGACGAAGGTAGATGAAGACAGACGGCGACAACAGCAACACGGCTGCCGTGTCTTTTTACATCCGGATTGTTTGTGTTCACGCCAGAGATGTGTGTGTTCTTTCGCTTCACGTTGACCTCCTGTGGGATTTCCCACACCAAATCCACCTGAAACAACAAACAAACAGCTCGGGCCTGTTAAAACACCACTGCAAAAAAAAAAAAAAACACAAACAGAGCTTCTGTTGCTTCTGCTGCCCTAAATCAACACACACACACACAAATAAAAACACACATGCACACACAGATGGTACTGCCAGTCAGTCTTTGAGAAATCACCAGTGACATCATTTCCCTCTCCTTTACATTCACAACAGCACACACACACACACACACACACACACACTTTGAATTCCGTATTTTAATCTTGTGATTACATTAATTCACAATTATGCACAAAAGTCTCATATATGAAAGTGTGGAAAAGCACTGCCTGCACAAGTCTGGCCGTCTGTCACACCAGGAAAACCAGTTCTCTACTTTGCTAAAGGCCCATTTTCACAACAGAAGTCAGGAACCCTTTAAAGAATGTGGGTCGTCTGCTTGCGTATTCAACAGAGGAAACAATGTCAAAGTTGTAGTTCAATCCCTTAAACAAGTCTGAGGATCCAGCAACTGTCGGGGCATGACCTGCAGCACAGTGTGGCTGAATGATCAAATACAACGCAGCATTTTACACAGCTGACATTTTTAAAATCTCCACTACACACAGGGACTGTTTGCAAAACAGAAACTCACAGGAAAAACCACTGAGGTTTTCTCCATGGTTCCTACAACAGCCTTGTGTTAATAAAGCACTTCATGCTGTTGCTTTGTGTATGATGCAGTCAATAGTGAAGAATAAATGCATACAAATAAATATATCCCTGACTTTAGTTCCTGGGAAATAAGAATCAAAAAACAAAACTAGGACCTTTACAGTGGGAACACACCTTAGGTCTGCTCATGATGATGGGAATATGGGCCTCCTGGGCATAGACATTAGAATGCAACCTAAGCCTTCTGTGTAGGACCCCAGACCGTGGGAATCAATGTTTATTTATTTATTTATTCATTTTTCTATGTGTGTGTGCGTGTGTGTGGTGAGGGTCTTTTTTTTTCAGTTTCTTTTTAGTTTCAACACCGTTTCGACACAATTTTTTTTTTAATAGAAGCACATAAACAGGGCCGATTCAATAATCATCATCATCATAACTCGGTAGCAGTCAGTTTGTGAACATGTCCAAAGTTGCCAAACATCATAATAGTATGATGATTGTATAATAATATGGTTTGTCTACTTTCATATCCTAGATTTCTGTCATTAGTAGTTAATCAACTAATCAGTTAAACAACTTCATCTATATAAAGATCTGTAGGATTAACACTTTTTTTCATTCCCAGTCCAAAAAAGTACAAATAGACTCTAAATCCTTCTCGCATCCCCTGGGGTTCATGTGTTCATGTGTATTTGTGATTACGTTTGGTGGCAGCACCACTTAGCACCACTGACAGCAATTAATCAGACATATTCTAATAACGGTCTATGTACTGTTTAATGTGACTTTAAGTAGTCGAGGTGAGTGTTGATCAGTCAGATTCCCTCTCTTAGCTGTAAGCTGAAAGCGGGTGGCTGCATCTACATTCTCAATCCAGTCCAGTGTGGTCTTGTCTCCACATGCTGTAAATTCAGGAGAGCTCTCCTCAATGTTGACCTTTGGAATGTGTGTTGTGTTTCCTATAACTGACTGTGGCTTTTGCAGGAGCCGCAGTATCAGACACCACTTTGTCATTTTCTGTGTGCAATTTTGTCTCCTCCAGTTGTACTGTAGTTTGGTTACACAGGTCGTTGAGGTCAAGCCAAAAGGACCAGACCTCAGTGGAAAGCTGGATAGACATGCTGCAGGCTTGAGCTCTCCTTCTAAATCCCAGGATATGATCCTGGCTCCTTGAGGCTAGTGGGACCTCCTTTCTGACAACCTCAACATTTTTATTGCCCACATCCCAAATCCTTAACACAATACTGAACAATACTGAGATAGGCTACCTATCATCCAGACTCATGCAGGGGACCCTATCAACTAAATTAAATTGGTTCTTATATTCACAAGCTAGCTACTGCTTATGTTCGCTCCACGCGTCAGTCGGTCTTGAGCTGCATCTAAAAACTTTTCATATTACCCTAATATGCACTCATGTGATGTGATCATGCTGTGGATCATGGTTGTAGTTGTATGTTTTATGATGAGTACACCCGGATTCATGGGATAATTGTTTCGTTGCAGCACCCAGTTGTCACAGACTAACAACCTGATGTTCTCTCACTCTGAATGTGTGCAGTCCCAGAGCCTTAGAAACAGCCTTTCACACCAGCCTAGTTGGTAAAACATCAACTTTTTATTTAAATTAATGCAATTCAAACTCGTATTTTGTGTTTGCTCAGGTTGACTTTGTTTTATGTTAGATTTAGATTTTTCAGATTAGTTGATCTGAAAGCTTTTAGAATGACACACATCAGGGGACATTTTGTTTCATAGAGGGCAGAGTCCTTCTCTTCAAGACAACAGGTGTCTAGATGAAACCTGGAGGTGGTCAGCATTCCCATGAACAGAATATGTCAGCGAGCACACTGACAGAGCCATTTCGTCCACAAACTGTTCTACATGCAGCTCCTTCTGTTGTTTGTGTCAGTCCTCTTGCTCTCCTGAAGGCTGAATGATGTCCCTAACAGCTGCTCCTCAGTCCAGACACTAAAGAAGTCTGCTGTTATCGGCTGGGTAGTCTTCAGCTTAAGACTCTTGACATTATGTTATTAAGCTGTCTACCCTTCCTCTTTTCATGAATGCAAAACCTCAGGCACTACTTGAGAGGATTTCTTCAAACATTCACTTGAACTCATGGATGAACTGAGTAGATTATGAGTCTGGAAAAACATGCATGTAACTGTAAATGCATGTCTATACACTGGTTAGCAGAGGCGAATTCTAGTTCTAAAGGCCTGAAAGATCTCCTTCACCCAAAGAAGCTGAGTGATGGATTTGTAGACATAACGCTCTAAACCTCCACTAGCAGTTAAAAAGCGTGAGATGCTTTTGAAATCATTAGCAGATTGTGCAGAGCAGCTCTGAAAGTGACCTCGTCTGCCACACACACACACACACACAACCGGCTAAACAAACAAAAGGTAGTAAACAAAGCCATGTGGACGTGAGCACACCTGTTATGCTCTGCATTCCACATGCACGCCCACACACACACACAAACACTCAGATCCAGATTAAGAAGCTCATCTATACACCTGCAATACACTTTTTTTAGAACATACTTGACCACACACTCCTAAGCAGGCAAGTGGTTAGTGCTTTGCTAAAGTGCACTTCAATAGGACATGTCAGCTGTTGCTGTGAACAGAGACCAGCTGTGAGGCTGTACTTCACTATATCAGTTAAATGCTAATATTAGCTGGTTAAAATGCTCGCAATAATACAGTCATGCTTAAAGATAGTTAGCAGAATTATACTGTCATGATATTTACCTAGTAATGCTAATTGCTAATTAGCACAGTGCACAGCTGAGGATCAATGCTGGTGACATCATTGTTTATCAAGTATTTGATCAAAAGCAAACTCTATGTGACAAACTAACATTTTGTCTTTTCTTTGATCAAAAGAGTTATTGGATTTATCTTCTGGGGACCATGAATGTCCTCCAATAAGTACTATGCAAATAAAGTGATTTATCTTGGTGGAAATCTTACAACTCAATAAATCCTAAAAACAGTTTTTCATTATTAAGAAATTTCATGTAAAACACTCCTGATTACGATGCTCTTTGTTCTACTTGTGCCTTATACACTTTCGTCAGAAATGTAAAATATGCAGCTCTTGTTAAGCTAAATTTGTGTACAGATTTAGGAAGTGGACCACCTCAAAAATAGAAAAAAAAAAACCTGCTACTTTCATTTTCTATGTTCGCTAATTGATTTTTAGCTTTAGTTTTTAGTAGTAATAAAAAGAGGAGACTACACGATATAAAAAGTAATTTTATACGAGGAGAAATACCAACGACAAACAGCACGGAGCCCTTTAAATGTATTGAGTTTCTCTCTCCTGCAGCTCTGATGTTCTGGGGTATAATAAGTTGATCCCTGTAGCTTGAATGAAAGAAGCAGAATTTGTGTTTATGACTGATGAAATTAAAATTCTTTGAGTTTTTTTTATTTTTTTTATTTGCGTCTTTGAACAATATGAGGCATTGTTGTAAACTAATGTGATATTAAAGCTGAGCACACATCCTATTAGGGCTTTACAGAGATCAGTTGAAATATCTTTGATTAGCTTCTCAGGTGCTGCTGAGAAGCACACACACATACACATACACACACACACACACACTGATGCAGATGTCAAACTACAGTTTACTGCTTGAGAAAACTATGTGTACTCTGTTGTACAAAGGCAGACAGAAGCACGACAGCACCTGTCGTCAGGAGCTCTCATCATGGTCTGTTTTCTATCTGTCATCAAAATGAATGTGTTTGTTAGTCTTATCTATTCCTGAGGTATCAGTGTGTGCATTAAAGTCTGTGTTGGTATGTGTGTCAACAAACACTCAGTAGGATTAATCACTAAGGGGATGAGGTTTCAGAAAAAATGTTCAGAACATGTGAAGAAGAAGGAAGATCAAGTCTATTTCCGGACTGTAACATCTATGGTTTTCTACACTTCATACCTTCAGTTCACAGCATCTCTCATCTCTTATTACGCAGCTACTTTTGTCCAATAGCTCCAAATGTTGCAAATAAAGATACAATCTTTGAAAAAAATCTTTGAAGCCGCTGCATATTTCGTTTTCCTTTTGGCTCTTTTATCTATCGCTTTGGGAGCAACTGCTTTAGCAGTTTGCTCAAAAGAAATTGGAAGCAAGAAATTCACACACAAGTAAACACGTTGAATTGTACCGCAGGAAAGACAGAATCTAGTTCATTTGAATTACAATATTAAAAGTAATCTTAAATTGTTTGTAGCATTTTGAAGAATTGTTAACAAACATGTACATGCAAACACACGCACTGCAGCATGACTTGTATCGTCACAATGGCTGCAAACTCATCCAAGACAACTGAGGAAAACAAAAAGGCAACATCAGTAAATTCTTTTCGGCAGGAAGTCAGCCATTTGGAGAGGCTCCATTAGCCTGCCAGAGGAAACATAAAAAAGTCCACTGAGAATATTGTACCACAACAAATTCCACTGCCATCTTAGAAAACTGTACTATTGTTGTGGCAACTGCCACTGCTTCTAAGATACAATAATCTCTCAAAAAGACACTGAGCAATATTTACACTATACACCTTATAAGCTCTATTTATTGCAGATGTGAATGTCGAACAGCTTTTTTGTGTTTGTAATTTTACAAAGGTTTAATTTCATGTCATGTAATAGTGTATTGGCACTTGTGCATTATGTGAAACACAGTGTAGGTCATGAACTCTAGCTCATCACAACAGCAAACTATGACTTGTAGACTTTTATAGTTCAATGGAAAGGCATAAAAGTTTCAGATAGTTTGTACATGCTTCATGCATGTGCACAAAATGAAAACAGAACTAAACAAACTGTTCCCAGTGCATGCATTCAAAAATCCTTCAGGGTTCATTTACAGGACTGTACTGGTGTGTCTGCATGTTTTAGCCAAAGCACTGCTACCTCCTGTTAGCGACACTTATTTCCCAGTCTCAGCCGTGTTTTACCTTCACTAACATTTTGCTGCATAACATGTTCAGGTGAAATAGCTTAAATTCAGTTTACCCCCCAAAACACACGTCTGCATTAGTTATGGTAATTATATTTTTGCTGGTAAAATGCTGTCTTATACTAATTTCTCATTTTGGCAGTATACATGTGTTCTGTGTACTTCCATGTTGGACTGGTTAGTTGCACAGATGTCCCACCTACGAGCAGTTAGAATTGCTCTGTGAAGCACATCTTGCATATTTTGCTTCCAAAATGTTCCATTCATGTTCTGGATTACATATTTTTGGCTTGCATTATAACTTCACCAACAGCAGCTGCTGTGTGTTGGTTCCAGAGGCTGAAGTTCTGCTTGATTTGGTGATGGAGCAGCAGGATCTTGTCTTCTTGTGGTTTTCACCTCAGAACTGTTTCTGTTTGGTATAATGTGCCATCGCCTTCTCATCAGAGCTCATCAGCATAAAATTCTGTCATTATTTTTTGCTGTCTTTATGCTAATGTGATGGTTAATGACATTTGTTTGTGGTAACTATATGTATTTCTTGTACAGTTGCTAAATGTGAGAGCTGAGGAAAACAGACACTCTTGCTGACTATTGGTGAGGTTCTGGGTTCACTTGAGTATTCGAATGCACAACTGGAAAAAGTAATAAGCACCACTATTTCACGCTACAGGAACGACTTTATAAACACACTAAAACTGTGTTAGGGTTAGAAAACCATACTCCAGGGTCACACTAAGAAACAGCAAGGGTTGGATTAGGCACAGACACTTCAGTGTAAGGATAAGTTACAAGATAATTTACATAAAAACAAAACACTACAAACAGTGACAACATCACACACATACTTTCTTATTCTAGTTAAAATGTGCACCAATAATAATTAAAGTGCACATCTCACACTAGAGTTGAACATTGGTCTCCTGTGGAAAAGTCCAACTCCTTATAAGACTTCTTTTTATATTCTATGTGGATGCATTCGTGTTTCCATTCAAATACACTGAACGCTTTGATCTCTGATGTAAACGGGGATCGAACCTGAATTCGTGAACTACTGCTCTACCTCCTGCACAACAGCCGCAGACACTCTGCTGTTATTGTCACCTACAGACACGCATGGCACAAAGGACAACGTGATTAACTCTGGCATAAACACTCACCAAGAATAAGACAAATTTCTCTCTTATCATCTAACTTTATCTTTTTTCTTTCTGGTTTTCTTACTCCATCTTATCGTCTCCCTCTCTCTTCCACCTCAGAGGAAACAAATGTGGGAAGCAGATATCTCTCACACTCCCCTGAATAATGAATGGGGCTTGGGAGTTCTCCCACATACTATAGTTCAAGCCCCTGATCAGCATGCCAAATGTAAAAACACACATCTCTGCCATGCCATTAAAACCCCTTAACTTCCTAAAGTTTGCAGTGTTCTGTTGTTAAGGTTAGAGCTGAAGTGCAGCCCGTCTGTCAGAGAATGACAAAGTGTTACAGCCTGAGTGGCCGTGGAGCCCATACAAAACCTTCTGTGTTGTTTCGCAAACAACCCTTTTTCTTTCTTGGTTCCTTAGAACTTAAAGCTTCAAGCTTCTCTTGCAGCAAAAATATGCTGCAGCCCTCTTCATTAGCAGCACCACCATAAGAAGCACTTTGAAGGCTCTCACCAAGTGCATTCCACCCCTCAGCTGCCTTTTTTGGGAGGGGGGCTCCAGTCTGGTGGAATTATTGATCAAGCTCCTTAGGGGGGTAGTGTAGAGTTGAAGGGTGAGATGAGGTTGTGGTACTTTGTTAAAAAGGAGAGAGTGGGAGCTGGAAGTAGTCTTGTGTTTTCACTGCAGAAAAAAAGCCCACCCATCTTCTCATGGAGGCTCAAACAGTCTCTTATCACACTGAACCTATTTCACTTTTGCTAAAACTGTCTCTTTGTTGAGAGTGTGCTGCTAACTACATGTGTTAACAGTTGAAATGACACATGCATTGACCACTAGATGCAACAAACACACCCAGTTTCACCAACTAATTTGCTTAGTTAGTGAAGACGGCAGAGTCACCTGCATTACACGTGTTTGTGCAGACTTGTGAATGGAATGCAAACTGCAGTATTCAGTGTCAAAGTGTGTGCCCAACACACCCGACCTGCTACCTCAGACATGCTGCATCAGTACAATAATGTCACTCCATTTCTGTGAGAGGATCGAATTTAGCTGTCACTACTGCAGGACACCAGATGCCATAGAAACGTTGGCATGCTTGTTTTTTATGCATTTGAACAAAATGCAAACGGACTTTCTGTTACGAGCAGCATCTTGGTTTTACAAAACGCCGCCCTCAATAGTTTTCTCTGAAAAAATGCTTGACATACAATGGTTCATACATTGGTTTACTGTTTTCAAATGTGAAACACAGTTTACGCCGCTTAGTGAAAAGCCAGCTTGCTTGGGCTTGACACTGGATCCATTCTGACTTTTAACCTCCGTGTTTGTGGAGGGCAGCAGAAAAGATAATTTACCCCTGGGGAGTTAATTAAGTATCACATTATTACAGTTATTTATCTCCCAGGTGCTCATTATCCTGGCTTTGTGTGGGCAAACCCTAACCAACCTGCTACTCTACACAACTAAAACCCAAGAATTATTAGTCAGCTTTTCCCCCAGGTGGTTAGAGAGACACATAAAGACACAAGACAAGATCACACACACAGATACACTTGTTAAATCCCTTTTTTTGTGCACACACAGCACTGTTGGCTGTACAAGCAGACATGCTCATGCAAAACTCCCCCACGCATACACACTACGATACAGATTTAGTTTAGCACACACACATAAAAACCTCAAAACACTCAAACACACAAATATTGCTAAAGTAGCTCAACTTCTGCTTGACCCATGCCATCTCAGTTACAGTCCTCTGCTGTAAAGGAGAAGTCCCTCTGTGTTCATGTGTGTGTATATACAGCAGGGCAGGGCAGGGCAGGCCTGGGGCTCGCCAGCCAAACAGGCTGGGCCAGTATATATTTACCCGAACTGAGTGGAATGGAAGTGAGGGATTAGTTACAACAACAGACCAGACACACTGCTGAAGGACAAGGGGACATAATATATCCAGGACAGGGCTCCTGCTCACTGTGTGTGTGTGTCTGTGCACTTACCTGGTGATGGGCACTTGTGATTTATGAAACTCAAACTTGAATGTAGCATTGCACGTATGTGTTTGTAGATGTTTGTCATGCGAAGGCCTGGTCAAGAACGTGTGCTCTACGTGTGTGTGTGTGTGTGTGTGTGTGTGTACTGTCTGACCAGTTTTTTACTCTGTGTGCTCTAAACTCTCCTATTTAGTGACCGATGACTGACTCCTATTGTTTGTCTGGGGAAGTCCTCCTACTTTGTTGACATATTATCACTAACCAAGTGTGAAATTACAGGTAGATTGAGATACTGATTTTATGATAGGTGCTACAAAAATACACTGTTCTCCTGTAAAATGTGACTATGACTGGAGGTCATTTGCATTAACACCCAAAACCTGCCAACAAATATGTATTAGTGTTCAGTAACATGTAGTGGCTACAGTGAACAAAATACTGCCACGTAGTATTTAGATCCACAAAAGAAGGTTTGTCAGGAGTAGTTTTGGGATGGATGGATGCGTCACCAAACCACAGAACTTTGTGTGAGTCCAGTGTTAAACAATAGCCATTGCTGTTGTTGTAACCTGTCGTGTGCCACTTTTAATTTGACACGTGAGGAAGCAGTGATTTTTAAGGCTGTGAAAAACTGTGACTTTTTTACATGGTTAGAGTTATTAAAAAAAAGAGTTGTTGGCACCGTTTTTATGCAGCTTTTTTGACCCAAACATTATTACACCAACCACCATTTTGGTCGCCATTGCAAGAGATGCCATTTGTCATTGTGAGGGAAAAGGGATGCAGTTCAAACAATGTTGGTCCTCATATTAGAAGGGTAGAGACAAACGACCTCTGGGGATGTAAAGATTGGAGGAATTGTTGCAAAAGCTTATAATAAAGTCAGTGCCAGAAAAGTGCAGTTTGACTGGTATTTATGGTGTCACCGATGTGCAAATTATGATCAGCAGCATTATTTCTATATTTTATTAAGAGACAGTCGCTTAAAAATTTTGAAGGCATTTTTTTGTCTTTTGATATGTTTTAGAGTAGATATTTTATCCCTATTGTCATCTGAAAGTACTCTGTCACGTCGTAGTACTTACTTTTACATCACTGTTGGGTTTTCTGGATATATGTGTTTGTGTGTGAACAGGGTGCTGAGTGAAACTGAAGAAAAGAGGGGTCACAATAAGAAGCCATTAAGACGGGCAGGTGAAACAAGAGTCAGTAAAAAGCAGAAAAGGAGCAGAGCAGGAAAGCAAAGAAGCTGAAATCAGTGCACCAGCCCTTCTTTCAGCTGACACAAATGACGCTCCTGAGGGAGGAACCGCAACAGTGGAAAAGGCCAATTGGCCCCTGTGACCCTGTAAGTGAGAGATGGATAACGTGGGGGCTAAAGGGCCTCTGGGCCTGGCTGGTGTACTGTTCCCCTTACAATACGAAAGCACAAGACACATACTCACATAACACATGCATTCCCAGGTGTGTGCAGAACCACCCCTCCACCTCCTCCCCACCTCCTCAATTTGTTGTTTGACAAACTGTTGTAGAAAGGAGTCTGACTGGTTTTCATTTCTCCTCGTTAGTAAAGAATGTCCGTTGGTGGTGGTGGGGGGAGCATTTAGTAAAAATGTCAGGCAACTGAACGTTTCCCTTTTCACTTTTTTTTGTCCGTCTGTTTGTTGATATTACATGACCGTTGTTGGGGAGTGTTTCAGTCAGGGCAGCTCCAAATCATTCTATGCTGCTTATGACTTTACAAATTAGAACGAGTAAATTTTTCGAAGTGGGCCGGCGGCCATGTTACCACCGGTCTTTCTGCCGGGTCATGATTTCCACATCGTAGAACTTTCTAATGCCCTTTTACCTAAATAATCACCTCAGTGTATCTTACACAAGGTGCCAGGATCCATAAACCATGTTAATGGTTGATCCCCATGAGAAATAGAAGTATACAGGATGAATGTTTTAATTTATGAGCACCATTAAGGACAAAAGTTGTTACTTTCAGGATATGAAAGGCCATTTTATCCCTCACTCTGCACAACACATAAAGTCATTAACAGCCAACTAATTTAATTAGTTCGTTTCTGATTCCTTCCATATATTCATGAGGGCAGATTGCTGATATGACATGTTAATTATTGAGGGTGGGCTTTTTAACTCCTGTCAGGTGGAAGTTCAAGACACATTTGTACAACTATATGTAATCATATAAGCAGTGTATAACTACTTTTAAAATGACACTGGATTCTTCAAGACATTTCAGTTGAAGTGATATGAAGTGAAACAAATAACAAACTGTAGATGTTTTGCATAGCAAAGAATTTAGGCTTAAACCTGTTGCTCCTATTAGGCTAAATATCAGCAATGTGGAGTCCAATATCTCACAAATTTAACATATACAACATGCTTATCACAACTTATTCTGCTAGGAGTCTTTCTACTCTTGAACTTTGTCATGAAGCAGCTGGAGAGAGTACTGGGTCATATAATCTATTGGGATATTTAAACCAAACGCGTTCTGCTACGTGCAGCATTTGGCTAACTACACTTCCATATGTCTTGAGAGCACAGATGGTGTTGATCTCTCACTTTAGTTCGTCTTGATAAGGTCATGCCACAGTGTAACTTTAGCTGTTTATGCAGTTTACTGTGTGACACTGAAGAGCAGTTTGTTTTATGTATCACTTAGGCTCTCTTCAATATTGTAATATTAGATTTTCAGGTCGGCAACGTGCTGGTACTCTTCAAAGGGTTCAGAATTCTGCAGCTAGAATGTTAAGTACTCCAAGAAAGTTTGAGAACATTACACCAATTTTAGATTCCTCTCATTGGCTTTATAACAGATTTCTGTCTGATCTTAAGAGTTATACTGTCTCTGTGTCTCTGCTCTCCTCCTCTCTGTCCCCTAACTTAAAAAAAGGTCTACTGCTCAGTTGGCTGGATTTTTCCACACAAAGTTCAGCTTTAGTCATTTGTGTTGGGAAGAAATACATTTTACATCAGGGCTGATAAACCAAAGCGAGTAGCATGCAATTATATAAATGATTAGATACAATTCATAGACTTGCATTTTAAAGTTTATTATCAAATTAATCCAGGCTCAGCCATAAATTTTAGTATAATTTTGCAGTGTTTACTACTAGAGAAAATATGCAATCAATACTCTCTCTAAACCAGTTGCTGAAAGCCAAACAAGGCAATTAATTGAATTTGAAAATGTGGTGCAGGGAAAGTAAATGCTAATTATAAAACAAGTAATAAAAATATATACGTTCCTTTACTGAAGACGCAGTTTGTAAAATCTTTAACTTGTGAAAAGTTTTATCAAGACTCAAGAGGAATAAGTGACACTTCTCTGTGAAGAATCCATCACAGGACGCTGATTTGCTTTATTAAAATATTTTTTAAATCTGTATTTTTAGGTCAGGCAGCCAATATATATGTATATATATATATATATATATATGTAAATGTATATATATATATTACTTGAAGCTCATAATATCTATCCCAGAAGAATGTGGTCAGGGTTATATAAGTCGTGTATGGCTAGTTTGTCTGCCTGAGTATGATCAGCAATGTCATATGCATCATGTCAAAACAAGTCCTCCAGTCGAGGCTGTAACTGGCTCCTCTAACCAGAGAACCTTCATCGTTTGATCCAGACTCCCTTGAGTGAGCCTGTATTCAAAGCCACTAAATTAACAGACTCTGCCATTTGATCATGCACAGCCACTGGGACTCATGGCTGTTTAGGAGTTTCTTAAATTGGCTTCAGGTAGAGTTCTGCCTTTTAGTGAGAGTGATGTGGTATGTGGAAACGCAGTGGTGGGGTGGTGGAGTGGTTAGCACTGCCACCTCACCGGTTCAAATTCCAAGCCATCTGCGGCCTTTCTGTGTGGGTTTGGATGTTCTCTCCGTGCTTGTGTGGGTTTCCTCCAACAGTTGAAGGACATGTATATTAGGTTACTTGGTGACTCTATATTGCCTGTAGGTGTGAATGGCTGCCTGTTTCTGTATCTCTTTGTGTTTTGCCCTGAGATAAACTGAAGACCTGTCCAGTGTGTCCTCGGAGATAGTGGATGTGAAATTCACCAGAATGGGTCGTACTGCGACAAATTCAATTTACGGCTTTCCACAGGTACTATCATCAGCTTGTTGCTGATCACAACCTACCTAAAACTGCCTGTTGGGGCTTTACCTTGCTACATGAGGAGACCCCTTCACCTGCTCTTCTGTAGTTAAGTGAGCACTGTTCACAACTATCAATGTGCTCATACACAGGTGGGCATTGTTGGGCTCTCAGTGAGTGCCGTAGACCTCTCCTCATTATTACACATCAGTGCTACTGTAGAAGAAGAAGCAACACTTGATGGTTCTATTCTAGTTTCTATGGCGCTGATGCTGTAAACCACATGATTCCTGATTGTTCCTTTGGTCTTTATGAATGTGTTTATTATGGTATACTTATGAACATTTTGGAGCAAAGCAGGAAAGTTGGGTCGGCATTCTGAGTCAAAGCGTCCACAAATGCTACGTTGGATATTTTAAGAGGCACATCCTGGGTCCACAGACCAACACTGTAATTGTGGAGGTTGGTCGGTTTTGAGATTTTGAAGCCTGCTGCCTCAAAGCTAGATGTAGCAAGAGACTTAAAGTCTATCAATCAAATCAATCCTCTATTAAAAAAACACGTTCACAAATTCATAGCCACTGGAGAGAGCACCAACATCGGCAGTACCCTTACCCTGGATTCTGTTCAACAACTTCCAGAAAAATATTATGTAGTGCATAATGGTGCTGGTTAATGTGCCCCATTTAAAAATGCGATACATATATAGAACACAACTATTCTGTCCTCCAGAATAGTTGGCTTTTGTTATGTTGTGCTGTAGAAGTCAGGGGCTGCAATCTGCCGAGAGGTTCCCTCATCGCTAAGATTAGACATATGTGTAAACATGGCTTACATGTGTACCACATGATTAGAAAATGGTTTCCTCCTACACAGGCCTTAATCTCTTCCTGCCAGCACTAGCCACTCGAGACATCTCATACTATCAAAACATTATGTCATTTCCACACAGCACATACACATAGATGCTTACAGACAGACATACGGTTTACATGTGCTGCTACACTGTGCAAGTCCATCTCCCTTCACCTTTCCCACATCAATACCCCATCTCAAAACTCAACATCTTTATTCCAGACTCATTTACTTCCACAAATACTGTCTTCACACATACCATCATACCACATCTGAGCTAATAAATATTTGTCTGCTTCGTGTTAACGCAGCCAGGGAGATTCTCAGAAATTCCCACCCAGCAGTCATATATAGAACAACAGTGGCTCTAGTAACGGCATAACTTAATTGAAATGCCTCAGGTAATTTAAGAGTCTAGTGTGGGTTTAATACTGTACCTTGTCAGGTGACGTTCTGACATTCTGAATTTGTATAGCCGTCATTCAGTGCTCCAGCAGGCTGTTTGTGAACTCATATGCTCGCACTGCACCAAAGTATGCTTCATAGCTCATGATTGCATCAGTTAATTGTAGCTGTCAGTGACTGAGGACGAGAGAGAGGCTGCTTGAAAGAGCCTCAGTTGACATGTGGTGTATGTATCACAGGTGCTTGAAAACAAAGTACAAGAGGCAGCTGCTGTTCCTGTAAAAAGTTTTATCTTAGGTCTCTTAGTTAGGTGAGTAACATGTCAAGTTCTTCAAGAGGACATGTTATTTTATACCTCTAAAACGTAAACATCTGTGTGAAGAATCTGACGAATTTCAACAGGAAGAATATGTAAATTATAACTGTATATTAAAAATAACATGAAGCCATCTGTTAAAATTAAAAATGACTTTTTCTGTGGATTAGATTGTTAGCACTTATTTAAAGCGCTTTACACTGCTTCTTATTCACCCATTCACACTCACAATCACACACACACTCATACACCAATAGAAGAGCTGCCATTCAGCTGGCCAACACTCACCGGGAGCAACTAAGTTGGGGTTCAGTGTCTTGGTCAAGGACACTTCGGCATGTGACTGGAGGAGCTGGCGATCGAACCAACAACTGCAGGATTGGTGGACGACCGCTCTACTTCCTGTGCCACAGTCGATTACTCTTTTACTCTCACGAGGAAGACGTGAGAGTCTCCAACTTAAGGGTTCCAAGCCTCCTTAACAGACATGTGGCCATGAGGAGCCATGGGTTGAACTCCTGACACTATACTACGTGAGTCATATTTGATCCATATGCTGTGGTATGTTCTTTAAAAGCAGAAAATTACAATCCTTCTACCACTTTTATGCTGCTGAGAATTGTATATTTTAAATTAATAAATGTAAACTATATTATTAATATATTAAAGTATAACTTTTCAAATCTTTGCAGTTGTGACCATCTAAGAACATAGTAAAACAGTTGCAGGCCAAAGGGAAAGAAGAAAATGTAATAATCACCGAAATGAAACCAAAAAGTGTCCTCACTTAAAAAACTACAGATAGTACACTGGGTCAAAGTTGAAATTCCAAATACATTTGTCCAACCTTAGGTTTCTTTTGTTCATAACCGCCTGACTCTGTGTTTTTTCCAGACATGTTTTGCCAAAAGTACCAAAATCTTTTTTATTCTCTACATTTGAGCATTCTTTATTAAGTGTGAGTATGTGATTGAACCAGCTACATCTAATTGAATCATGCTTCCTACAGGGATCTCATACAGAAACCTCTCAGGCTTGTCTAACACACACTCCATGAGGTCTAAGCTGCTGTGTTGCCTTCCTGTCCTGCTTTGGCTCGTCGTTACACTTCATTCATCCCTGACCCCTGAGGGGTCAAGATGTAACCTCAGGCCAAGCTTCAAATTGTGAGGTCAAAGGTCGGCTTTTTACCTCTCCCTAAAATGTTGGTGATGTTTTCGTGTCATCAGAAGCAACACTCCAAAAGGCAAAGTCTTGGAGCTTGCTGAAAATTTCAAGCGATTAAATGCGGACGGCAAAGTGGACAGGAGAATTCCTTTCTCCGCTGGCACTGGAGATTGCCATGGAAACTTAAAAGGAAGCTGCTTTTTGTGCTGTGCTGTGCCTGTATCTAATGACAAACCGCAAGCATTCCCTAATATAGACACGAATTATAAAATAATTTAAAAAAGAATACTCCTGGGGCCATAGTGTGCATGCATGATTCTCATGTAGTCTCCCCACAAAACACACAAAGAGCACAATCCAACACACACACACCAACATTATTCTTTCCATACCCGAGTGTGGAAACTTAATTAATCTGATAATACTAATTCCCTGCTTCGTATGGTGGATGAGGACTGAACTCCACTCTTCTCCCACTGCCAAACCTGTTCGGTTACGTGCTCTATCTCTGCACTGCTTTCTCTTAAATGTTATTGTGTAGAAGGACACAGTGACTCACACAAAGCACAGTTAATGGCTTATCGTGATTGATTGATAAAGAGACAGATGAAGCAGAGAGCTTGGCAATCATTTCATTTAATTAAAAATCAGAAATGCATGATTGATCTCCCCTGTGGCAGAAGCACAAACTATTCATTTCTTCTTCCCCGCACCCAAGCTGCTAGTGGCAGAAGAAATATTTGACACTAAATTGTCAGTACAACAACATCAAAAGTACTTTAATATATATACAAGTACAGGACTGTTGTTAGCCTAATATACTTTAAGTCTTCTTCTTAAAGGCTTCAGGGAGAACAAATACTGTAGTTTCACTTGAATGCTTAATGTGCTTAAATGTTAATGTACTTGTAATTAGTTTGAACCAGTACAAGCCTTTTTCTCCCTTGAAGTTTTTGAAATTGACCACCTCCCCTCTGCATTATTTGTGGTGTCAAAGGCCAGATTTCTGGTTTTAGGTGAGGTTTGGCCTCCCGTTCATTCCTCTTTCTTTTCATCTCCGACGCCTGACGCTGGCAGTCTGGTTGCAGACAGAAAAGGAGGTGCAGTTTGATAGTGGGACATGGAGGTGGGACTAGAGACATGAAAGAGGCCAATCATCATTGTGTGCATGTGGGCTCTTACCTCTGGCTGACGTGTGCACCCATGTTTACTATGTTTCTGAAAGCACAGCAGCCCTGGATCATCTAGTGGCCCTGCAGCTGCACACAACACATGCATCCTCAAGAAGAACAAAAAGAAGTACACAAGTATAAAATGGTAGTCTAGAAACCTGATGCTGATTCATGCTAAATTAAATAAATCATCTGACTCATCTGACTAGTGTCAGATAAGTCAGATGATAAAAACTAGGGTGACAGACACTCACTAATGGCCGACTGTGAGTTTGGTGTGTCATGGCCCCTATACAAACCAGCTTCAACAGCTTGCAACATAGTTGTTGCATAAATAAAGAGCTGCAGAAAAATGAAACAGGCCTGGATTTCATTGTTGGTCAATCACTCCTGGTTTTGTTGCAAACAAGCAGGTTTTTAAAAATGCCAATTCATGACCAATCAAGAACGTTTCATGCTGGAGGTCCTGTCGTTTCTGGACCTTCAGAAAGCACTGCCTCCCAACCAGGGACTTTTTAGGTGAATAGAGCTCCAGTCCAAGAACTATATTTAGACCATGGTTCCTCTGGTTAAACCACAGGCAAATGGCAAAGTTCCTTAAAAGGTTCCTGGTCCTCAGGAAAGGTTCCTGCAGTTGCAATGTCAGTGTTGCCTGGAGGCCTGCAGCAAATCAAGGCTGGTGAGTGGCAACAGTTGAGATGTCGGGATAATAAAGGATAATAAAGGCCTCGAGGCAATGCTGCTTTATTAGTCTGGATTCAGCAGGAAAAATGAGATAGAGGAGACAAGCTGCAACAAATCACATTCAAAGCCACGGAAATGAGAGTACATGCTACGTGAGACGCACTAGAACCCCCTCTGCTTAATCATCACGGACCACTATGGAATGTCCTCCTAATTTCTTTGGCACCTGAAGAGTTGAAAAACCTTTTAGGGGGAAATTGGAACCATACTGAAATGCTCTTGGCAACATGTAGGCAACATTTTTGTGAGTTGTTTTTCTTGCTCAGTGCGAACTATCCTACCACCATGCATTCACAGCTGAGGGTGTTTCAATTCATGCATGCACACAAGCGCACACACAGACACACATGCACATTTATATAGGCTGGACCTGAGCGAGCTAAACGGTAGCTGCAAATGGGTTTTTCTAAATCCTCCTGTCTAATAACTCCACCCCTCTGGTATTAAAAACAAAACACAAAAAAACAATGTCAGGCACGATGACAGTCACATTAAAGGAGCTCTGAAATGGTTTTCTCTGACTGACACATTGTGGACCACACCCATGCAGATGTTTTTATTTGATGCTTGTCATTTGGCTGACTCATCTGTCACATACACATTTACATTCACCTCCATCAACGTCTCACTGTGCACTTTTCTGTAATGTGACAGCGTACTGTCAAAACACTATCAAAACAACATCCCCACCCTCCTCCGGCCTTCATATACTGACCTACAGCTTGCACTTGAGAGGCTGTAGTCTTGTAAAGTGTAACTTTAAGTATGTAGTGTAACCCGGAGAAATTTCCTCTCACAAAAGTTCATGCAATAAAATGCACCAACTGTCAATTCAGATAACTCAATTTATTGCTACAGCCTGAAGGGGAACATGCAACAGCTCTGCACGTATGATTGAACTTTAACATTAGCTCACCTCATCATGAGCATTGCCAAATACTTTTCGTCACCATTTGAGCCAGAAGGACTTACAAGAACTAATTTCTCATCTTGCTACAGCCTCAGAACTGTACAATGACAAATTGGTCTTATATCAATACTAAAGTTGCATGTTTAAGTTGAGAACCAACCATCCTGCAGTTCAAGCTTCTTCTGTTTCAGTTGTATTGATAAAATGTCTTCACAATTCTTTTTTTCTTTTTCACCTAATTGACTGGATTTGCTTTCTGAAAACAATATGGAAACATTTTATGTCTTTGTCAGTGAACCCCATTCTCAGATTTACTCACTCCAGGGAGAGGGTCCATTTTATGGGGAGAAACAGCAATTTATTTTGGATTGGGAGCTGAAACTATGACAGACAGATGGATGCATGGCCTAATGTATATACATTCTACCTTATTTCTCTGTTATTATTATTATTATTATTATTATTGGAATTATTGTACTATGTACAGGTGGTAAGGCAGTCATCCACGGGCCACAGGGTCAGTGGTTCAGCCCCCGGTCCTGGCTATATGCCAAAGCGTCTCTGGGCAAGACACTGAACCCCCAACAGCCCATTTCCATCCCCAGCTGTGTAGTGCCGGTCCAAGCCCGGTAGAAATTGGGGATTTTTACCGGGCTTTTGGGAAAAAAATGATCCGCTGTGGCGACCCTGAACTCACAGTTTGTGCCGAAAGGGCAAAAAAATATATAAAAAGTTTACTCTTTGTACACTTTCTTTATATGCTAAGCTTCATGTATTAAAGAGTATAGACACAAGCGTGTTTCAGAAGCACAACTGTTGTGTAGGCTCCTGGTTTATTAATGTAATACAAAAACAAAAAATGAATACAGACGTAAGTGATCCTATGTCTGTATTCATTAAGACGATGAATGACACCTTAGTTATTTCACCAGAACACACCTATTATATACAGCAGTTTTCACTTTCTGCTCATTAATTAATAGTCTAGAGCAGGTTTTCTACAGTTTCAACTGTTCTTCAGTAGGTTCAGGGTGGGTCCTAGTATTATTCTTGCTGTCTCAGGTATGTATTTAGGTCATTAGGTCATTAGGTCATTATTTAGGTCAGCAGACTAAGCCTATAGCAGCACTAACTATAAGCTTTATCAAAGAGGAAGGTTTTAAGCCTAGACTTAAAAGTAGAGAGGGTGTCTGCAATATAGAAGTAACATTCTACATCCTGGATTCACTTGTTTGTTGATGTCATAGACCTTAGTTGTTGTCCTGAAACGTGGTAAAAGTCTTGGTAATTCCACCTTAAATGTGGAATTTAATACAAGGAAGTGCAGAATCTGAGCATAGGGTGCAATAGAAGTGACAGAGCTGTTGTGATGATGGATGGCCGTATTAAATAACGCCAAACGTCCAGAACATGGGCTGAACGTATGTAGACGTCGCACAAAAATGTATGTAAATACTGATTCATCTAGTGAGTCAGAACAAAAGGAAAAAAAACAACAACCTGGAAACGGGTGTTATGATGTTATTAAAGTAGCTCCTGGATTTGCCAAACGGACACTTGTTTGCATGGGAAAGTGTGGATCATTTCAATGCTGTTACTAGTTCAATTTAGAGAAAGACAGGAAGGCTGCTCTCTCACAGTGAAGTGATTAAAAAAAAAGAAGAAGAAAAAAAAATTCCCCTTAGGTTAGAGCAGGGATTCTTATGGCTTCAGTCATGCACAACATAATTGGTTCAAACTGAGGAGCAATCATTTTACACTTGCAGTCAAATGTGTCTTTGAACATCAAGGCGTGTGCTGACGTGAGTGCATTCTTCTCTGTCGGTTTCTGCTCTGTGTGTCTTTTGCATGTGGTTTGGAAAGTCCAACCCCCCCCCAAGCTCTAAATAGGACAATAAGGTTGTCTTTAACATGACGACATTAAGCTGACAAGATACATGATAAGGATTTGTCCACGGTTCTACTTTTCCACAGGTGAGCCTACTGTATTCTCTGCCACATACAAAAACTCAGTTTTAGTTGGAATAAATAGTAAACACAATGATTTACGAATTATGTGAAACTTATTTGTGATTGTACATAGACAAAATATACAATTTGCTGCTAACATCACATTTCCAAAAAGTTGGGACATGTGCCTTTTTACTATTGTGCTGCATCACCTCATAGGTGTTTGTGAACTGAGGTGACCAACTCCTTTTCTAAAAGCTACATTTCTCTATGTTGAGAAACTATTCTCAAGGTTTTGAACCACACGTTTTTATTACAGTGATGAACCGACAGTATCCACACCCATGCTTTCAAAAGACTGAGCTGCCACAATGTGAACTTTCATTTTGGATGCATTGTCTTTGTAGTATTGCAAATCATTTGTATCCTCTTTTTATTTACATTTTACTCAACATCAAACATTTTCTGAGAAATGCGGTTTGCACAAAAGTTTTGGTCAGTGAAGGTCGGACTCTTGCTTCAGCCCTCTGTTTCCGAATCTCATCACGCATTAAAATGCCGACATATCACAACCTTTTGTTTGTGTCTTTCATTTCTCCGGCCATTCAATGGTGATCGTGTCAAAAGCGCCTGCCAGCCTATCTGGCTCGCTGGTTGGCTGATTGGCTGTGCCGCTCGGCCACCGCTGCCTGACAGCTCCCCTCTTTCCACTCCAGCGTTGCTGAATGTTATCTACACAGCTGTGTTAGCCTACATCCCCGTCCCCGCCCTCCTCCATGCGTGAGGCTCCTGTACCTCTATGACAGTGAAAGACCGGGAAACAATAGCATCTTCTATCCCGTTCCCTGTTATCTGCCCTTCACTGCTTTTATTGAGCAGGCTTACTTCATTTTCTATTAATTACATAAAAACAATGATTTTAGCTAAAGATGGGCTCCCCCGGCGATTCTGGAGCCACTTAAACTGTTCTTTAATCTCGCTTATGAATAGAGAACAATGAAGCTGTTGTGCTGCAGCGGAGGAGAGAAAAAACATCAGCATTTAAATGACACTGAGATAATAGGCAAGCAGTCTTGCATTGACACGTACAAATATCTCACATCTTAAATAAACGCATTATGGCTCTTTGTTATGATAAAGGCAATAATACATTGTGAGGCTGGATCAGTGGATGCTCATTCTGTGTGTGTGAGTGTGAGTGTGTGTGTGTGTGTGTGTGTGTGCCTTCCTGAGCATGCAAGTGTACATGAGAGCACATGTTGGTGAGTGTGCTATTACACCGAACTGAGCGTATTATCCCCAACAGGGCTGGTAAACATCGTGCTTAATCTTTTCCTTTCAGCTGTTTACGTAGTCCCCCCTCTTTGCACCCAAGGCCAAGACTAGGATCAGGACCAGCACGCCTTAGGCGGTCTGTGAGTCCAGAATTCACAATACCCATTCTTTGATTTGAACTCCAAGCCCCGCAAAATTAGAGCAGACAAAAGGTGAACTTCTACATAACACACTGCCAAATAATCAGTGTTAATTTATGCCGTGGAGAGTAAAAATGAAAATAGTAGTGTTCTTGGAAGTTGACACCCATCAAAGATAATTTAGTTTTGAACAGCTGCCAGCTGTAACAGCTTCTTGGGCAGACAAACACGTATCCAGTCAACACTTGTCAAAGCCAAATGATCTTGCTCAAAAACTCTGTTTATTAAGTGATTCTAAGTTACTGAGTTTGACGAAGGTTAGCTTTTAATTTAAAAAAATAATAATTCAGCTCTGAAAGACTACAGGCTACAACACTGTGGATTTTCTAAATTCTAGTGTGATGGAAAGGTGGAGCAGTAAAATGTATGTAACTTCAAGAGCCTCATTCTTAACCCTGCATTTACTTTTTTGTGATTTGTGTTGACATCATGGTGCTTTAGTGAAGAGCTGATGCAGAAAATTGTCAAATTAGTCATAAAATTAGATTTGATCTTTATCTTAGTCCCAAGTATAGACAAACAGAGTGTGCTCTGGCTCATACCACACAATTATACATTTTCTATTTTTATTGAACACAAACAAAGAACATTTAGTGTTAGTGAAAAAGTAACTTGCCTCGGATTTAATAACAGGTTAAACCACTTTTGGTATCACCCAAAACAAGCTTCCTGTTGCTGTAGATTAGACCTACACAGTGATCGGGAGGAATTTTTGAACAGTTCTTCCCCACAGCAGTTCAGACACATTTTTAAGACATCTGGTGTCTACACTTCTCTTGAGCCTGTCCCGCATCACATCTATTTCCCCTTTGCAACCAACACAAACTTCTGTGGATCCAAATTCTGTACTGGCTGTACATTACTTTCACAGCTATGTTAGCACCAAGCACTACCACAGCAGTGGCAGCCTACACTACACAATGAACACAACTGGTCCAACACATTTTTGCTACTTGTCATGATAGTGAGTTCAATGAATCCCCTGAACATCTTGATTCTCATTAACAGTGAACTAAATTGTTAATGTTAGCAATTGTTTGGTAGATAGCTATCAACTATGGTATCAATCCAACTGCAGTTAAACAAATCTAATAAGTGATTTTTATCTTTGGAAATAAGCTTTAGGTGCTTATAAATGGTAAGTAGTCGCTTATATAGCGCTTTTATCCAAAGCGCTTACAATGTTGATTCTCATTCACACACTGATGGCGGTGGCTGCCATGCAAGGTGCTCACCTGACCCACCGGGAGCATTTTGGGGTTCAGTGCCTGTGGTCCATGGTCAACTGCCTTACCAACTGAGCTACAGCCGCCCGCTTATGATAGTTCTACCCCAGATGTATGTCTGACGTATGTCTTGATAGCCCTTTTATTTTATTTTATTTTATTTTATTGTGTAGTACATTTACTTCCATGATTAGGATCATTTTTGTGCTGGATCACCCAGCATCTGCTGAGCTTTATAGCTGATGATAATATATATAAATAATTCCTTGATAACTTGTGGAATTCATTGCAGCCTTCCCTTGTTCCACCCTGTACACAAGGGAAGGCAGCAAAGCAAGCACAATAAACTGATCTTTATTTACAAATTTATTTGGTTTAAATTAATTTGGTTTCTGCCCTAAAACCCATGAAATGTCGAAACAATGCAAACAAGTAAAGTAAAGTCATTAAAAATCACATCTGTGTCAGTGTCACCATACATTTTTATGGTAGTTGACTCAAGGACATTTTACAAATGATGCTTGTGATATTTATGTTGTGGCTAATCTTCTTAGGGCTGTATAATGAAATTAGCCCTCCGTCGCACTGCCCAGCCTTTATTTGCATACTTTAAGCTGAGCACTGACCAAAATATTCAGATCCAGTGACAGTAAAAGGATTTACTGCACATAATGTGTCAGAAACTTCATCTGTCTGGTCTTTGGGATAATGTTAATTTAAACAAGCCCATAAAAGTCTGATCTGCACTGGAATGTAATTATTTGAATAAAAAATAAAATGACTCCGAATAAATGTTCTTTTCTTCGACAGAGCTTTAAAATTAGCGAGCCTCTCCAAAGCTTGGTGTAGGTCGTCACCCCATCAGTTTGACAACAGTAAACACTGTGAGTCAGTATCAGAGCTGTGTATTTCCCGGCTTCCAGAATTCCCCAAAACACTGTAAACACACACTTTTGCATGAGTCTGCTTCTGAAGTCATTGAAGTCTCAACTACTTAAGGGTGACTCATACGGGTAAGGCCCATGCACAGTGACATGTACCCCCCATCCGGTGACAAATACATACACACAGTCACAGTCACACGACTGCAGTTGGCAATTCACAAAAAAACTTCACAAAAAAATCTATAAAATCGTGCCACGACTTGGACACTGTTATCAAAAATGGGCTGGGCAGGTCCGGCATCAGGCGCCGCGGGGAGTCGTGAAAGTAAAAGCCCTCCTGTTAAGGCTAAGTTAATGTCTTCAGGGATTATAGTCAAAGTGTGTGTGTGTGAGTACGCAGGCTGTGTGTTTGTGTGAATTAGATGGAGTATGTGAGACTTGCAGGGCTTGGTTTGTCTCAATCCCACTCTGTGGTTTGCTGGTGTTTAGTCTCAGAGGAAGCGAGGGGAGAAAAGTCCCCCATTCCCTCCTCTGCTTTGTTTTTTCAACAACCTGAAGCATGTCAGAACCTTCGAGGATCTGAGGACACTTGATATTTGTCTTGCAGGGATGTAATCAGCCTTCACAGAGGAGTGGTATAAATGTCAGCACCACCTGTCATTGTGATATTGAGCGGTAACACTCACCATTAACCTCAATTGAAGCCAGTGATCATCCATGCTCAACGCCACAATATGCATTTAGTTAATTAATTAGTCCTTCTGCACCTGATATGTACAGTATACATGTGGGCTGCTATTCATAGAAAATACATCTCCACAGATTTGAAACATATTAACTCCATTAATCTCTACAGGTATCAAAGCTATTTCCAGCATGTTCCTCGTTAAGTGTTCACGTATTAAAGTGCCTGTTGTCCTCTTTATTTCATGTCACAGTCAGCTGTGACCTAATAAAATGTCATACAGTAAAATATACTCAATAATTCGGTTGATCCAGGTGGATCAGTGTTTCTGGGATTTCCATTCTGAGTAGTATGATGGTGATCTTCATCACTGTTAAATTTTGTTAGCAATAGCTAATATTTTAATTAAAGCAGATTAAAGGCATAGTTAAAAAAAAAAAAGATAGTTCCAGTGTCTTGAAAGATATTAATCGGTCGGATCTTTTCTGTATTTTTAACTTGAAGTCTTTTTTTCACCCACCATACAGTGAAGAGTAAATATATCTTATTCTTTTACTTCCTAAACTGTTACCGTACGTTGGGTTAATAGTACGTTGGTAGTATCTGGAATATTTACTTCTGATTTACCACAGTTGGCTTTTTGTAGGTTTTCTTTTGCATTAGAAGGGGATTAGGTGATGTCATGTGTACTGACTGACAATTCCTGTGAACATGTACATGAACATGAACTTCAAATACGACTTGTAAAGTTAATAAAATCTAAAACAAATGATTAAGTGTACATTGGGATCAAAGATTTTTAGTCACAGTTTGCAAGATAAAAAAAAAAAAAAGAGAATTTAGGGACTGTCCTCCTGTAAAATCGGATTATAAGGGTTGTTTGTACCAGTAGAATACAGTTGGACCACACTTAGTGACCTAAATGAGCGGTCCTCTAATATTTAGACACACAAACCTTTGTAATAAGAAGGTTGGTCAATAAAACAAATGAGCTTCCTACAGGAGTTGGACCTTAGTGTAAAAGAACTTTATGTTGTAATTGTAACCATAAGGATATTATGTACGTCGATCTGTCCAGGGTGTAGCCCACCTCTCATCCTACGGCAGCTGGGATAGACTCCAGCCTTCCTGCAACCCCAACAGGATGAGTGGTTATATATAATGAATGGATTTTGGCACTTTTTTAACGCTTCTGTGGGCCATATTAGAGTGTAGGGACAAATGGACCTTTTGATTTAGCATTATGTGTTCAAAGTTACAGGATGTTCCGAAGCATAAATACGTGTTTTTTAGACAATGAATGAAATACAATACTTGCCATTAGGTTCCCTTGTTTCGGTGTGACAGCACCTGTCATGTTGGTTTGATTGGATTCCCCCTTTTTCAACTTTATTTTCCACAGTAGGTGCATGAAGCAAGTCAGCCAGCAAGTGAAACATGATAATGGTGTTACAGGTCTAACAGTGTTTGCAGCACTCAGACACTCCCAAACAGAAGTACATGTCAGTTTATATTCAGATGTCTCTCGCTTTCTGTTTCTTCTTACTTTGCATTTGTCAGCTGAAACAAAGGGTGTCAGTTAAAGCATGATTCAACATCAAGTTTCCATCTCCTGAGTAGTTCAGAATCACCCTTTGTAACTTCATCGGCTTAGTTTGAATGCAGTGAAACACATACCTGAAATTTCCTTTTGCTCATTTTGTGGCTGCAGAAAACACTGTCGGACTAAAGTTATGCGATCAGTCAAACTGTAGAATGTGCACCTGTTTGCTGATACTGAAATGAAGTTGTGACCAACAACTGGCAAACAGAAGTGTGACCACGCAGTGCTCGAGCCCGTTCCTGTTGGAACCACCTTTTTTTTTTGTGTCTACACTTCAGGGTAGTTTCTTCAGGGCAGATAAGGAGTAAACACAGGTTGACTGACTGTCTGGTGTGTCTTTGTCTCCCTGGGTATCTGTCCCTCTCTTACAGATCCAATGAAAGAACAGGAGCTGGCGTGTTTGTGTCTGGCTCTGCTCCGTCTCATCAGAAACGAGCCGCTGACTGATGGCTCGCATGTGTTTTAAGTGTGGGTTGGTGTGCTTTCCAATCAAACAAGCCAGGTCAACAGCAAGTGTTAACAAGCTGAAACCACAGATGCTACCGTTGTTACTTTTTGACTGACATTACATCAAATTATAATGATTAGACTTTCCAGACAAAATAACTTATTTCATAGTCATGGAACACAAATCTATATTTAATTATCTTGCTGAATGTACGAATAAATACACAGATGGGAGGCCTGCAGCACCTAGCAGGATAAAAAAAGTGGGGCTGCCTTCTGTTTTGTTCCATTATTGTTTGAAGTAAAGAAAAGAATATTATAAAGCAAAGTTTAAAACACTCTTTTCTTAAGTATTAGGAGCATTCGACAAGTTATAACTGTGATCAGGTTGGTTCTGTCCCAAACCCCACACCTCAAGCTGCATGTCAGCACAAAATTAAAGCAACATAGAGCTTTAGAGTGACATTTGTGGTGAGGCACAGATTGGGGCAAGGGCATAAGGCAAAGTTCTGAATCTCTATATGTTTTCGGGGAGCACAGTGGCCTTAAAACTGTGAAATCAGGGAAGTGATTAAGAACCCAACGGTCACGCTAACAGAACTGTAGTAATCCTCTGGAGAGATGGGATAACCCACAATAACATGATGTGTTAGACCTTTACGATGCTCTAGCTAGTGATGGATAGAAGCCACTCTGGAGTAAAAGAGTCTGAAGTCTGCATTTGAGTGAGCCTGAGGGAAACGATTCTCTGATCTTTGGTTCTACTCCAGGGTGATGCCAACCGCTGCTCATTCCTACGTCAACAGCATTAAGCTAAATCATTGTAATCAGTTTCTCAGAAGGACAAAAAAAAAAAAAAAATCGGAACATCGTTTAGTGAACTTTGACCTGCAAATTTGATGTGGCTGACCTCTGAATAACTAGAGAACTGAATAGAATGGGAGCAGTTATGAGACAGTAGTCACTTTGTGTGCAACCTATTGTTCTGAGAGCAACTCAGTTACGCTAACAAGATAACTAGTTTGTTAATTAACCAGCCATATCGTTAGGGGAAGGCTGCCTTTTTCTTCTCTATTTGCATTCCCCTCCTATTGTAGGTCTATTTCATACCATGTTACCCTAACCAGTAAATCAATCCACTTCTTACATTCCTTTAATTGTCAGCTTCATTGCAGTAGTTTCAGGTAGGAGGAACAGCTAGTGGGGAAGCAGCAGAAAAAAAGAGAAAAGCTATGTAGAATATTTGCTATTTGTGCTTCCGCCAGGAGAAAGTCATCTAACAGAACAGATCCTCTAAAAATAATTGAACCGTATGTTTGTATTGCATTTACATGAGTTGGTGTGTGTGTGTGTACTTTCTGATGAGAGCTATTAACAACACTGCAACCCAGCTACATACCTGCAGCTACATGACTGATATCTGTTGTTTAATGTACATACTTAAGTCTAAGTCAAACAGCAGTTGAACAAGTGTTTAAGTTCCTCCTGATTACAGGGCTGCTTCCTTTCAGAGTCGAGCAACAATCAACCAAACGCGATGTAACAAAAGTGGCACAGTTTGAATTTGAGCAAAGTCATAACATTTGAGGATTAACACACACTTCATATATGCTTCCCAACTATCTGTGTGCAAGTTGGTGTGCTCATGCTTGTGTGTGTGTGTGTGTGTTAATGTGAAGAGCAGTGTCGGTCTGTGTGTGTCAAAGAGCATGTTCAGGCTTGCATAAGAATGAATGATTAATCTGAGCTGCTTTGTGGGTAATTTAGATGTCAAGCTCTCTTCCACTGCTCTTTGCTAACTCACTTGTGTGTGTGAAAAGTTGTCCCTCCTCCGCTTTAATCTGGGCCGGTCAGACAAGCAGCATCGCCCTGTTGTATTTCACTATTTCACCAAGACACTAAGTGTCTCCCTAGTGATTTATTAAGACTGATCAGGGAGTAACAAGAAGCTGAGTGTGCTTATAAAGGACCTGTCATCCCCAAACACGGCTGGAATAATATGGCTTCTAACGCAGCTAAAACATTAACTGATAAGGAAAAAACACCTATGAGAACTGATTATTTGTAGTTTTTTAATTTTTTCTTGTGTGTTTATAATGAAATTGCTGTACTGCCACACTGGTTTCCAGCTTTGATTAAGTCGTCAAAGACAAAAAAAATACAGCACGGTAATGAATAAAAATTGCTGTTATATAACCAACACAATGGGTCAGTGTTTGAGCCAAAGTATGACTGGAAACAGTGTTACAGAATTATGAGTTTTAATGATTACCTCCGTTAACATTATGAGTAGAAATAATAACTCAGAGCAATTACTTTGTTTTATTTGACTTTTTTATCCTTTTCACAAACATCCTCTGTTTCCAACTGAGGCATTAAACTAACACCAAGAGTCAAAGTTTATAGTTATTTGCAACTGCAACAGGAAGAATGACTTCCATCCCATTGTTTTTGGATGAATACTGTTGTCTGGATCACTCGCTGCCATTAGGAATTAGAATTCATAGTTAAGGTTGTTGCTCAGTGATAAACAGCTAGTGCTGGTCAAAAGTGGACAAACCATTTCCAGTATTAATTCCCCACATATTCCCCAACCCTAGATGCAGTGCAACTCTTTGCATTCTATCATCTCAAAAACGAGTTGTCTTCTCTTCTTTTCAGCTGCCAAAAACCTACTTCAGACTTGACTATAACAATTTTTTTTATGATACAACTGTCCTTATCTTAATAGTAATACTAATTCTACTACTACTACTTCTTCTTCTTTTCCTTTGGGCTGTTCACTTTCAGGAGTCACCACAGCGAATCATGTGCCTCCATCTAACTCTGTCCTCTGCATCCTCGTCTTTCACACCAACTAACTTCATGTCCTCCCTCACTACATCCATAAATCTCCTCTTTGGACTTCCTCTAGACCTCCTGCCTGGCAGTTCCAACCTCAGCATCCTTCTACTGATATATTCACCATCTCTACTCTGAACATGTCCAAACCACCTGAATCTGGTCTCTCTGACTTTATCTCCAAAACATCTAACATGAGCTGTCCCTCTGTCCTCATTCCTGGTCCTGTCCATCCTTGTCAATCCCAAAGAGAACCTCAACATCTTAAGCTCTGCTACCTCCAGCTCTGCCTCCTGTCTTTTCTTCAGTGCCACTGTCTCTAAGCTGTACGACGTCTTGAACACCTTTCCTTTCATTTTCGCTGAAACCTGAAACTGTTCTCCACCCGTTCCAACCTGCCTGCACTCGCCTCTTCACCTATTTTCCACACTCTCCGTTGCTCTGAACCGTTGACCCTAAGTACTTATAGTCCTGCACCTTCTTCACCTCTGCTCCCTGTAACCTCACTGTTCCACCTGGGTCCCTCTCATTGACACACATGTATTCTGTCTTACTGTGACTAAGCTTCATTCCTCTGTTTTCCAGAGCAGACCTCCACCTCTCTAGATTTTCCTCCACCTGCTCCAACTAATATTATTATTATTATTATTATTATTATTATTATTATTATTATTATTATTATTATTATTATTATTATTATTTTTATTTATTTATTTATTTATTTTAATAAACAAGTGTTTTTGCACGTTCAATGTGAATCGGGTTTACACTGCTACTGTACATACGGACTCCAGGAAGTAGTCTTATGCTGTATGTCATCCAAATATATACCAGTACCAAATAATGTTTTAAACCCACCTGAGTACTTTCATGTCTTTATTTAAGCAGCGCGGGTCGTGACTGACTAATATAGTTTGACCTTAGGGTTTGCAGTAGCTCTGTGCTCTTTCAGCTCTCGTACAGAATCACTGCCCTTAACACTTCCTGTACATGATGAACTGCAGTTGTAGGTGGAAGAATGCTGAAGCGGCTGCTCAGGACCTTTGGGACTTGCTGGATTCATTCCTGTATCAAAGCCAGACAGTAGACTAAGTGCTTAGATGATTAGCTTGTTAGATTATTAGTCCTGATTCCTGCTGCCTGTGGGAAGACTTGCTGTTGCAGATTAAAGTTACATATGAATAATTCACTTGTCTGTTATTATCTTTTCTTTGATACCACAAAGATTAGGCAAACCTTAATGCCACCTGGTGGTTTTAATAGTGTGCCTGACTGGTATATTCACAAGTTGATGGAGTTTAGTTTCTTGTGTAAAAAATACACACACTGTTGTACTTCCAGTGAAATATCATATTAGTGTACCCTGCACTCCTGTATCCTGAAAGGTAAATGGGAACAAATTGCAAAAGAATATATATAAATCATTTGAAGAACACTGTTGCACCCAGTATTTTTCTATGAGCAGACGGTGAGTAAGACAGTTGACATTGTCCTCCACATTCAGACATAACCATTACATATCTGCAGGTATGCGCTGTCAAAATAAGATGGTAGACAATACTCATGTGTGCTGAATTGTGTGTGTCCTCACCTACATGTCTAAGTGATGAACATGATAAGAAGACAGAGTAATATTGTAATGATGTCCCAGTCAGATATAAATAGTACATACTGAGCAGTACTGTAGTCATAACAGAAAATCCAACAGTTGCAAAAGCACTTTGGATCACAATGCATGCATGAGGTAATGTCTGTCATTATGATCAGTATTGTTTTGAACTTTAAAATGCACTAAAAACTGGTTAGACTGGATGACCTTCCAACAGATATGCTCAGGCAAGGTAAGGTAATTAAGGATCAAGTCTTGGTCCGGCATGATGAAAGAAAACACATTACTTCAAGTACTTTTTGTTCTCAGCTGAACAATTTCATGTCAGCTGGTTAACAACAGTGATCTTTTACCCGATTAAGCTTTTATGTTGGCATATTACACATCAAGCAGACACTAAGCAACTCATGATTATGGACGTTGCTCTCTTTTAGCTAAAAAAATAAAAATGCCCCTTCAGTTGCTTAATGCTTCACTGTGTAGACATTGCTCATTGCAAATTTATTATATAATTTTATTGATTAATATCAGATTCTGAGAGAAAATCCAAAGCCAAAGAACATGAATGATTGTTACTAAACGGTTGAAATTGTTCATTTATGACCTATGAGATCCTCTGGTGGGTGTATCGAAAACACAATGTTTTTCTTTTTGAATTTCTGACATGGACTGCACTTCAGCACTTGGTTAGAGTTAGATATAGATTGTGGTCTGGCATTATAATGAAAGACACAACTTAACCTTTAAACAAAACCACAATCTTTTTCTAACCCTAACACACATGACTCGGATCTGCTTGCCTTTTGCTGCCTTGTACCTCACTTGTAAGTCGATTTGGATAAAAGCGTCTGCTAAATGACTAAATGTAAATGTAAATGTAAATCTGTAGTGTGACAGCTGCGCACTTTGTACAGCCACTGTCCTTAAATAAATGGAGCCTTAATTCATTAAAAATACATGCTGCATCTGGACATAATCCACCCACAGATTACATTCCCCACAAATTTGTAATCACATTTGCAGTTTAGTTGCATATGAAGATAATTCTTTGGAGACAGGGTTGGGCGGGTGAGACATGAGGGAAAGATACTTGGCGTGGTGAAAGGAAGAGGTGCTTCGTTGTCACAGTTTGGCTTGCTGATTTGGCTTGCAGAACAACACAGTCAGCAGTTGGAGCTGCAGCTAATGGAAGCAATTAAGAAATCATACTCATTCTCCAAGTCACAATAACTCAATATGAACACACAGACATAAGACGCATGCTTTTGCATTCACTTACACCTAGGAAGGATGTCACATCTCCATTGTCCATCACAAATAAATGTCCAGAAATTTACTCTACTCTGGTATATTGTATTGGTTTGATTTGCCACAGCGTAAACATTTAGTTTTCCCTCAGACACTGTTTGTATGAGTGGCGTGTGTAGACAGTAATTGTAGTATATCTGACTGCAGGCAGCTGCCAACTACAAACTAATGCAGGACAAACTGTTGCCGTAACCCTGTTTGTGTCAGACACAGTGTAAGCTTGTACACATGCACAGCATGGACCTTTGATGTTTAGATTTGCACAAACACGCACACACACACACACACACACACACATATACATCACTGCATGTGTATGTGAATGTTTACCTGTTGTCCTTGGGGCAGCCTGTTATCTGCAGCACTCGGACACAGCTCTGGCCTGAGCTGCATGAAAGCCGGAAACACTCGTCACCTCTCACCCTCAGAGTCTCTATCTATCCCGGCTCAGAGCTGGTGTGAAAATATTTCACCTGAAAGAGAACAAAGTTATAAAAGAGTGAGCTGCAGGGGCCACAGGATGAGCCAGGTTATTCTTCTGGCCGGGAAGAACAATGCTGTCATGGCCTTGTGTGAAGAGCATCTGCTGCCAGGAATGAGGTGGGGGTAAAAAGGCGAGTGTGTGCAGTTGTATGTGTATGTCAGTGTGTGTGCAAGCAGGATGGTTTTGTGGGAGGATAGAGACGGGATAAGGGACAGTCACAAAACATTAAGGTGGTGATGACACCCACTGCCCCTGACAGCACAGAGAGAACAGAATAATATCAGTTTTATAGGGGAGGGAGGCTGAGAACGGAAGGAGCTAGCTAGTTTGATATCAGATAAGCAGAAATGTCAAGCATTCGAGAGAAAAACAGAAAAAAATAAAGACGTAGAGACAGGATGTAGTGTGTGTCTTTGTCTCACATCTTTCCTTATCACTCCAACGTGGCAGACAGGCTGACAGCAACAAAAAAGTTTATTGTAATGACGGTAAGACCCAGAGAGATGCAGGTCCAGACAGCTGCAATCAAACACTTTCAATTAAAATATCTTTCATGTGTTTATAGAAAAAAAGGAAAGAAATCCACAGATCCACCTAGCAATTTAGTGTTTGCCTTGGTGTGAAAAATCCCAGCAATTTAGGGTGGAAATGCTGCACCGCGGTATGTGCAGGTCATTTGTCATAGTCAGAGAATGACTGACATTGTTTCCATGAGGATAAACAAACAGATTCCTTTTCAGGATCATTATAAAGCCATTGACGGAGACCTGGTGATGCTGTGTTATGACATGTGCGCCTGTCTTCCTGCCTCCTGGACTGCAGGGGTGGTGGGAACCTGGAAATTGAGGGCGGTTGGTGCTTTTGTCAGTGGAACAAAAAAAAAAAAAAAAAAAAGGCCATTGTTGTGTCAATCACTTTGGCATGAAGAGCAGACTAACACATGATTTCAGGGTTGCACACATAGTAGTAGTGTTTAGCTGCCACCACAGTGTGCTAGTTAACCCTTAGTGGTCTGAGGGTTAGGGTTAAGTTAGGGTTAACCCTAACCCGCACCGGTGCGGGCGTCGGCTCCTAAGGGTTAAATGATTTATCAGGTGGACATTCACCAGGACTGGGCATTCAGCTTGGCAGATGCATAACACATCATTCTTTGACCTGAACGTTTTGGCCTGCATGGCAACTGTCCACACGACCAGGCATATTCTTGTCAGCACATTGTAGCTAATACTGCTCTCTGCTATCAGAAGGCACTCGTCTTGGTCTAGATAAGTCCATTTGGAAAGTCTACACAAAGGCACTCTTTCATTTGGTCTTGTTGTTTAATCTGCATGAGCGAATGATGGTTTGTTTTGCAGTAACCTAAATAAACCAAATGCACAGAAGTAGTGATAGACTGCACCAAATACTAGCTTACTCAGCAGGATGTCCTGTTTTCATTCATCGTTATGTCACGGCCTTGCGCGAATAAGCTATTCAATTCTCATGAAGTAAATTAACCTATAACACCTTCAGTGTGTGGACCAACGTAGCGCTGACATTCCAGGTTGTTCTGAAACCAGTGTATTTATTTGGAACAGAGACACATATAAAACGATATTGCACTTGCTGTGGTCACAGGATTGTGTGCTAATACTGAGAAGTTAACATTCAGTCACGCTCTGGGGCATGTATGAAAGTGTTCAGCTGAAACCCCTTTCTGATTGTGGCTCAAGATGGCACAAGGGGAAAACAGTGACTAGTGAGTAAACTGTGTAAAGTGTTTTTAGATTTATGTTATGACACATCATTATGTTAACATTGTATTGATATGTTCACTATCAATGTATTTGCAAATCGCCATTTACATTGCATGTACACATTATTATCATTATGTTCCCAGTGTAGGAACATAATATTTAGGAGACAGGGTTGAGGGAACATAATTACAAAAAAATTCAATATTCTGTCAACACAAGGATAATATGGTTTTAATTTAGATAAAATGTAACTAAAATATATTTTTCCCCCAAAATGTGCTTTCTGCCAAAATATCTAATCTTGCAGTACAAGATAGATTTTTGTCAATCTTTAGAAACAAATGTCAGTTTAACATATGTTGAATTGAAAAGTAAGAGTAAAGTACTGTGACACCCAGCGGCTTGATTCTTCCTCTTTAAACAAAACCAAAGAAAAGGAACGTTAAAGACTGGGTGTCTAACTCATAAAGACATTTTACAAGACTCTCTTCCAGCTCTCACTGTCTATTTCCCACCATCAGCATTTAGCTCTTTCTATCTCAGCCTTCGAAGACAGTATGGAGGGTTCGCATAATGTCTTAAACTGCAGCTCAGTTGAAGTATGGTACCGGTGGCTTCTCTGCAGGGCGTCTGTGCATAATCACGACAACAGCTTTGCTAACTCTAATAATTACTGCATACAGTGAAGAACAGGCTGCGTCTGGGGGTAGCTGTCTCTGCTGGCGAGTGGAACACACAGACGGCTCAGTTGGCCTGAGTAATCACAGATGCTGAGCAGATTTGTGCTCTTTCTCTTCACTCATTCAGGAGTCCTGTGGTGTGACATCCTACACATATGCAGCATATTTCAATTGACTACGTGTGTGTGTCGGGGGGGGGGGTGATCCCGACATGAGGAAGGCTGAAGGGGAGGGTTATGAATCACCGCACACCCTATCGTCCCTAAGCGTTTCGAGTTAACCTGATTTTAAAGCCGCAGTTTTCGAGCCTACCCGCAAACTTTTTTCTAAACTTAAAGTCACAGTCTTTGACTTTTTCCACATATTTCTTCAATAGAACTATGCTCCAACACTTGATGTGAAGAGGTGTGGTGGAAGCCTCCCGTGACAAACACTCACTGAACACCAAAGGCAGCGGTGCAGAGTTACTCGCTTCTAAAAGCATTTGAGCGAGACTTGCCCCTCTGACCAATCAGAGAAAAGCAAAGACCAGTATGTTTATTGTGATGAGTGTAAAGAGAGAAGCAAAGTAGTTTAAGTAGTTCAGACCAGGGAGAGGGAGGTCTGAGTAGAGCAGGGGGGACTGGATCTGAGTCTCATGTTATTGGCACCAGCTTAAGTTACATACTGTAACTTCAACCCATGTGTTTCAGTGCCTGAAGCAAACTGCTATGTTTGCACACTGGTAATTCAATGTTTCTGACTCTTTAGGACACACATCTTTGCTACGCTACCCATCACTTTGTTGCCATACTAAGCTGTGGCAGGCACCACTTTGGAGCCTGGTGCCAAAGAGGGTGCAGTATTAAAGGGTCGGGACAAATGACGTATACTGTGTGAGCACATGTTGGATGTGGCATGTTGGAGGAGTTTTTGTTAAACCTTATTACAATTATTATACTAATCTATTTGCTTTTAATATAAACCATTGTGAAAAAAGCCTCTCGCAATTTCCCAAAACCCAAGGTGATCCAACAGTTCCCAAACCCGAACAAATTCATGTTGTTACCACAGAAGGCTAATGAAACCACAACATGCTATTTAAGAGGCTGAAAGCAGTAGTTATTTACATTTTTCGCATCATTGTATTCCATAACTAGTTGCTGTAATGCGTAGCTGAACAATCATTTCAGCTCTACTCCATTTATTGAGCCATTGTTATCATGAATAGCCAAACTCTCTCAGAGGATAATAATTAACCATCACATCATCTGAAAAATAGCGCCCAGGTTTTACCACAACGTGCCATTAAAATAAGGCCGAGTCCTTTTTTATGGAACATAACAGTCGTAGCAGTAATCCCAGTTTCTGTTATAGAAGAAAACCTTATTCAATATGACATTTTCCCCTATACATGCGTTAACATGCAAACTATGATCTATGACAAGAACATCAACTTCTGCCCTCTGCATTGTAGAGGCTCTCAGTTCAAATGGAATATGCAGAGGAATTCTTTCGTACATCACCTGTACTCTTGTACAGCCAACATCAGGATGGGCTGTATGCGTTTTGAATCCACAGAGTATGTTCTACCTGGTGTATTTGGTGTGAGCTTTTGATTCTAGGTGGTGGTGTAAGTGTTGATTTTGTTTTGGTGTTTCATATTTATTATTTGATGGAGCCCTGTGATTTTCAGATGAGAACTAATATTGTTTTGTAACATAACGTATTGTATTTCATCATATTGACATTGACAACTTTAAACATAAAATTCTGGTAAATGCCATAGTTGCACATGCAGCAAAGGCAATGAAGAGCAACAGAATAAGCATTATGAAATATTGCTACACAGGATATAAACTATGTATTATAATAAAAATATTGTTACTTCTATTAAAAGAAGGCCCCAATAGTGGATTTTAATTGAAAGCATCTTTTTAATTTTTTTTTTTTTAATTGACTATGTCGCGGTGAAAGGAGTTTCTTTGATTTACACAGCATTTCCATATAAAACCCAGTAAGACCAGGTTAGTGTGGGTTTCAAAAGATAGACCCCCTTTGTCTCACTCAAGTGGGACAACAGTTTGTAGCAATGATGTTTCAAATGGCAGAAAAAAATGATTTTATGTGTAGGTACTGCAGAGTGAAGAAGATAACAGAAGGACAACTGTTGGTGGTGATTCGACTCTCATTTCCTCCCTGTCCCTGGTGATTACCTCAGTCTGCTCCGGTTGTCTCTTCATTTCTGAGCACGTTGTCAAACAGTATCATCTAACAATCGCTCCCTTAACCCTGCAGAAAGACACAGATTTATGCAAACAACATCAAACACCTTGATGTGCTGGAGAGGGGCAGACGATGGCAGAGTTAAAAAGAAGAGAGCTCTGTGCAGTTCATACAGAGAGCTGCCATATGAAGAAGATTACAGATCAATATATGTCTGATTTTATTTGTTTTTCAACCTCTTCTTACCCTTTTGCAAGTCCATGTCTTATCAATCTGCTTCCATCTGTGCACCTATGTTGAAGATCAGAAGTCTGGATACAGGCAGACCACCTACCATCCATCCAGGAGCAGACAATAAACAACACAGGGGCCCGTTTGAACATTCTGACAGCACTCTGGCAATGCTGCAAGTCCTTATAAGCGGTAAAAGTGCTGTGTGAACAATCTGGGTGATCTAGGCCAGCAGCCAAAGTAGATGACACCGACAGACATTACTGTGTGTGTCCGTGTGTGAGGAACAAAATGTGTCTGTCGCAAAACCGTTTTCTTTCTCCTGCAGAAAGTAAAAACTTGATTGGGAACAGAGGTGCCTATTACAGTCAGAGGTAATAATAGGGTGGAGTGATGGTATACATCACAGAACAAAGTCCTCCTGGCAGGCATAGTGGTGTAGCAGGGTGTGAATGTGTCAGTCTGTATGTGTGTGTGTATGGTGGGAAGGGGGAGTTACTTGTGTTGTTTGGGTGCTTATTTACGGCAGAAGATGATAGACAGACATGCAAAAAGATGGAGAGGTGAACGAGCAGAGCAACAGACAGACAGAATAAGTGTGTGATGATCACTCTAACGTGTCACCTTCCACCAACAGGCACATTTGCTCATGCTGTTCTATCTGAGACAAATCCTCTTCATACAGTGAAATTGACATTTCATTTAGGGTTGTGGAACAAAATGCCTCTTTTTGCCAACATTGGTTTATTGTGACAAGCTTTCAGCACGATTGCACAGGATGATGCAGAACTGTAGTTTCAACTAGGGGTATGGGGAATGTATGTATGATGTGCAAGGTGACATTATAGCGTCACTCAGTTTGTAAAAACCTTACGCATCAATACGCATTTAATGTCCACACATTCACTGCATCATGTAGCCAAGTAAGATCACAGGGCTCATTCTGCTAGTGAGCTGCCTAAAAGTATTATGACTGAAATAAATGATGAAAACACTAGTGAACAGCTTCTGGAGACTAAATACAGGCACTAACCTGTCTTGTTCATTTGAACTGCTACACATGGATCATTATCACTTCATGGATCATAAAGATCGTTTAGCTTTGAAAAGATGCATGTTGCTCAAAAGAAGGCAACTAATGTGTTTAACCGTCTACAACCAGGTGCCTCACAACAAGACAGGAACAGATAAGACAACAAATGTCTAATTAGGTGTCTAATTACGTCCAACAAATTCTTTATTTTATAAATTCTTTAAATAATTTAGACCCATAATTGAATATATTTTAGTCCTTCTGCCTTAATTGTCATCAGCAGAAGTGTTGCCAGTAATGTCTGTTTATTGTTGTAAACACATCTATATTAGTCAACCTTATGATTAAAAATAATTTATAGCATATCTAAAGATCACTTTTTTACTTAAACACAGGAGATTCCGGTATGTTATGCTAGTGAAGGCTAGTGTAACGAGCTATGATGTGGCTACTTTTGTGCCAGATTGTGCCCGGCACACTTGAAATGTTAATAGTGTCAATGTCATTGTTAGTTCAAGTTCATCCATTACCTGTAACGGCCTATCGAAGGGGCTGGGGTCCACCCTGGACAGGACAGCACTAACCACTCCACCAAAAAAATATTTTTTGTCAAAAGGCATCTGTCACACACAGAGTTGCAGAGTTTCTGAGACAAGTAGCCCACAGTGGATTGAACAATACTGAAAACAAGGCTACATTATGTTTTACAATGTCAACAAGGTATTAAGAAAACTATGGAGGCGCTGCTGATAACATGAATGCACAAGTCTAATCCAGATTTGTTTTCACTTGTGCCTCATAAAAAGGTTTCTGCAGGCCGTGTTAAGTGTTGAATCATGCACAGAACCACTCAAATAACCTTATTTCTGACTATTTACTGTGAAAAATCCACATAAATTACCCTTTAGTTAGTATCAATAAAACAATCAAATCGGGGGGTACACACCAGGGAAACCACATTTCAAAAGTATGATGTCAGATAATAATGATAATAATATTCACAAACTGCACACACATAATGGACCTTTGACGTCTATGCTTTGCTATGTGTCCTGACTTATAGATACGTACATAGTGTTGCATGTTAGATTTGTTCTCTCACCTCATTTTTCCATTTACGCTTCGCTTTATCTCACTGGAATGTCTGTAATAAAATGTGTGCGTGTGTGTGTGTTTGTACAGAACGTGTGAAGCATGTTATTCAGTGGACATGGTTTTACTGAGTATCATTAATTTAAAGCTTTGCTGGGATTTTAATGATTAACTTTCTATTTCATCATTTCATTTTCACTACTTCGGAGAAGTTCTTTTCACACATAACCCAGACTTCCCACTCACAAACAAACTGTTTTTTTGTTAGTATGTCAGGAAGTTGTCAGTCAGCGTTGGCTTAAGACCAATTCTCCAGTTAACATCATACCATGACCATGAACAGTTTTAGCTAGTATACTCTTCGAAAAGAACTTTAAATAGACAAGCACAAGCATTTCCACTTTAAACAGACTATGGGAGTACTAAGGGACATTACACATAGAAAATAGTGGGAGTACAAACCAGCAGGGATAGCATACCCTTTCAGGACACACTCTCACACACACACACACACACTTTTTTATCCATGTACGGTATTCAGCTCATCTATTTCAAAGTCTCTGGGAAATGTTTTCAGAGGGTGGTAGATAATAGATGCCATATGCATGTCTAGTATTACAGAGATGTCAATGTCCCTCCTTGCTGATATTTTCTTTGACACAAAGTTCTATTTTTTGTCGTGTTTTTCTTTTCGAAACCGTATTCATACACCGATATTGACAAGTGTATGAGGTGTTGGTCACTGTTTGTCTCTGTCATGCAAACTAAAGGTCAGCTGAAGCTAATTTGAGGCTTCAGCAGTCTGGGTTAGTCAGATCATGTATATGTTTACTGCAAACTAAACGTAAGAGTGTGAGGGCGTTTTTTTTTTTTTGTTTTTTTTTGGGTACGATTTTAGGTGAGACGATACAACATGATCCAGGGGACCAATTTGCAAGTATTCCTCACATGCAAAAAAGCAAATGAGTGTCAAATTCTACAAAATACTGTCAAATTACAAGCCCTACAGGGCCTCCTGCATGATTTTGCCTGGGGTGGAAACATGCAAGTGTGTTGCAAATGATGATCTCATGCTGAAAATCACAGTTTACATGTGGCAATTATCTAGTCTAAGAAATAGAGCAGTGAGTTCGAAAGATGCCAACACACTGCATCTTATATCTTGCAGCTATTGCAAAGTTATCACAGGTGCTTTTCATTCTTTTGTTGCAACAGCCATGAGGTAATCAGTAAAAATGGATGCCAACAAAATTGGGGACACGTGTATGTATTTGGTTGGCATGTGCAGTATGTTGCTAGGTGACACTGTCTTCTTCTTCTTTTAGCTGCTCCCCTAAGGGGTCGCCATAGCAGATCATCCATTTCCATCTCACTCTGTCCTCTTCGTCTACCGCTGTCACACCAACTTCTCACACGTCCTCTTTCACAGTGTCCATGAATCTCCTTCTTGGCCTTCTTCTTCTCCTCCTGTACTGTACAAAAACAAACTATTTTCGAATAAAAAAAGGAAAAACGTCCAAAACAAATCAATGTAGTTACAATCACATATATGTTTCGAATGATTTGCAAATTATTGCATTCATATCATATTAATATTTTACAGTGTACTGCAACCTCAGTACACTGGGGGTAGCCTGCAGTCACATGCTTTTGCTTTTCATAAATGAATATCATGCAAATATGTCTATATAATCTAAAGTTATGCTTTTTTAATCTTTTAACCAACAAAATTATGAGTAGGTCCCAAGTCAAACAGCATGTGATGACCACACATTTCACTTCATAATCCTAAACTGTCAATAGGAAGAGTGTTTCCTCTAAAACCAGCACAGTGGCAGTGACAGGCAGATAATCCTGGTGTTACACCACATTGTGTGCTTTTAGAAATATCTGATACAGTCACAGTGCTGGAAACACAGGCAAATGCTTTTTGGTTATGGTATGTTCAGCCAGGTTCTTTCTGCAGTCACATGAATGTGGAATGTTCTCCAACAAGTCAGCAAGTGTGAGCTAATGGGCAAATTGATTCTGATTCTTTTAACAATATGTGTCTGTAAGAGTAGAAACTATGGAGTTCAACGTGACACATTGCAGAGAAATGTGAGACTGAATCATACCAATATATTTAAATGCAGGCAGGTACTAGTTCTAAGCTTCTGACTCATCTCATAAGTTAACTCTCAGGCATCTTGGACCTCAGATCGCTTGTGGATGTTTTGTAAAACCGTTTAAATCCAGGTATGTACACATTTACTTCCTGCTATTTTGCAGTGATCAACATGTCATCGAAGCAAGTGTGGGAATAACACAGTTACAAAGCCCCGTCAATAATGATCTGAGTGACGAGGCCGATGCTTTGCCATTGCTTGTACTGCTTCCGCCTTGTCAAAGCATATTAAAAGAGCATTGTACACACAATACACGCCCTATTGTTCTCTCTCCAGTTCTGTCACATGGGGGCTGTAAACTGAAAGGTTGACTTTTGATTCAGGCCTACTGTGCTGCTCAGGTGCTGCTGGGAGCAGGGAAATGCAGGCAACCTTGTCACTTGGTAATGTTGAAGTCACTGCCAAAGTGTGACTCAAACTCGACAGAGAACAATGGACTGTTAGAACGCTGAATGGCGCGAAGAGTGTCAGTAACTGCAGCACTCAGGATCTCATCTGATCACTGTGTTTACAGTAAGCACCTGTTGAACTGGTTTAGATGCTAGAAGGACTAATGTGGGTGAATCATTTATTAGCTTGTAGAAACCACAACTCATATTAAATTTAACTAGTGTGGAAGTCTGGGAAAAACACCACTGCACTGCTTGGTTTCCTTTAATCCTCCAACTTTCTGACTGTAATGTGTACTGTACTTATTGGGCGGCCGGGGGTCAGTGGGTGGAGAAGCTGCTACGGTGTGTTAATTCACAGATCTGGCTACATGTCAACATGTCCTTGAGCAAGACACTAACCCCCACCTAGTGTAGGCTCTCTACCTGTATCTAAGTCGCTAAGTGACTAATTGAAAGGCCATGTCTGGCCCAGCCTCTTGTGTTGAGCTGCTGAATTGGGGCCTTTTCAAAAACCCCTTTGACTAAATGGGAATATTTAGCAGGATATATGAAGAATGGATTTCTTTTAGGATTAGGGTGATCAGCATTTCCTAAAGTTGTGTTGTGTTACTGCCCACAGTTACTTAAATGGTCCATATGATATATTTTAACAATTTCAAAGGGCAAGTGCACTTTAGGGCAAAAACACAATATACATAATGTTGCCAAAATGTATTTGTTTATTGCTTTTACTACAAAAATTGCACTGCCCTTATAAAGTATTTTTCAACCTTATTAGTACGCAAAGCACTTTACACTTCTTTTCATTCACCCATTCACACTCACAATCACATAGCAATGGGGAAGCTGGCCCTCACCTGCAGCAACTAACTTGGTGTTCTGGGTTTTGCTCAAGGACACTTCCACAACAGGGGGCCAGGGGTTGGTCGACGCCTACTGTACCTCCTGAGGCACAATCGGCAATGAATGAAACATAACCATTGGCATAAAAATAGGGCAACCATCTTCTCCTGGACTTTTGTTAGGCATTATCAATTCAATTGTTAAAAAACATTTCTGTTTATGAAAAGTTCTGAATTAGTTTGGTGTTGGAGTAGTATAGACATGGAATGTCTTTGTCTCTGTTTATAAAATGTGATGTACACAAAATGTTATAATATTTACATAATCTGTCATTTTTTTTTAGTTGGGGTTTGACTGGGCTCCATCATCTTCCTAGTTTCTTCCTTTTTTAACTGTAGCTCTACAATAATTAGTTTTTCTAATTTCCTTAGTGATTGTTGACTCATTCATTACTACTAACCTCCCACCTAGTGCCATGTTCCCATTAAGCCAGTTACGTTTCAAATGATCTACTGCTACTGCTAATGTGTAGGAATAATAATGTCTTTGTTTTAATTTGTGAGTACTTAATTAAACACAAATTAATTGAAGGATATGCACCATGTGAGCACAACAGTAACTGGCAAAGTAAAGCATTTACTAAATGCCATGATAAATGCTTTTCTAATAACAATGCATGCAACAGCAATGTGAACACAACATGAAAGGGGCTGCCTGTTGTGATGAACCTAGCACTACTGTCTACAGCTTTTGGTGTGTTTGAACTTCACAGTGAAATCAACAGGGTTACTGTAGTCAGCTGGCATGAAGAAGAAATATGTTGCAGGGGCACTAATTCATCTGTCCAGGCTGAACAAGAAAGTATGAAACAAACATATCCTTTAGTGTGATATTAGAACTGTGTTTGCAAGAAGGGGTACGGTAACCCCTTTGGTATTTGCAAAACCTCCAAATGTGCACAATAGCAAAGCAAAGACTGTTGGAGCTACAACTGCACCAGTTACACATTCAAAGAGTTTGAGGTCAAAGCGAGAGAAACTGGGAAGCTTCAAAATGTGTGCATCCATCTGTGTGTGCTTGTTACAGAGAGAAAACTTGGAGGCCGTACTACTGAATTGGAGGTCTGTTTGACCCATATTACGTTAAACCACCCACACTGGCTGTGTACTCTATTGGCAAACATGGCCATTACTTGCACAGTGCCTGAGTGAAAGCTACGATTAAGCCGTTGCTATTGGACGAGAAAGCGATGGCACGGGCGGTGTGAGAAATAAACACATCGTAATCAATACCATCATTTTTAGCCTTTCATTTTAACGATTTAGCTTCTTTCTCTGAGCTGTGGACAAAGTGCTGCTGTCCAATCAGTTGTTTGTAATGACTTAAAAGTCTGTCAAACTTCGGTCTTGATTTGGCAATTGTTTGTCTCCTTTTGTGTTTTTAGAAGCACACAAGTCCAAAGGTCATGAGATGATTGACCATCTGGAGGAGTTAATTTTTGTAATTTTTTTGCAGTTGTCCTCTGTGCGCGGGACTGAGGATGATGTCAGACTGTGTAATCACTGGAAATTACACTATTTGTCATACACGGCTGGATCTTACCACCGAGGATCTAGAATTTTCAAGATAACAGTTAACAACTCGGTGTTGTCAGAGCGTGGGAGCATAAAAAAAAACCTCAAAACCAAATTAACCTGGTTCTACACCAGATCTCTGAATCATCCGCTTCGTGCGTTGTGTTCTCATGACTGTTCATTGGAAAAACAGTTAAGCCCAGTGGGAATCCGAGGGTCTGTTGGGGTCCTAGGCAAACATGTATGCATCATAAAACTGCTATGTGTAAGATATGGAAGATACAATACACACCACACTGCACATAGCAAAATAATTCACACTAATACACCGTAGTGATTTATACTTCACTTAGCCAACTTTCCTTGCTTCTACATTTCATAACTTAGCATTCATAGCTTGACACACTTAGCTTTGTCCTGACTTTCATTAGTTTACTACAGAAAAAGTATTGTCTGAGTTAGCTGATCATTTGCAGCCTGCTAGCTAAGCTAACAATTTGACTTCTGGTGCCTCCGGCAAAGCTGGACACATTATCTGCTCTGCTAACTTAGTTAGCCAAGTTAACTCATGGTAAATGTCAAAGTAAATAAAAGAAACAAGGTGATACCAGTGGAAGTTCTGTTATTCAACTGTCTCTTCACCACAATTACACCTACACTGGCAGTATTTAGCTAACGCTATTTATTATATTTAATTGTTAATATCTCCACTGGTCCACTTAACACTATCTTGCTTTTTTTTTCCCTGTTCTTTTCGGTTGTTTCATCAGACCTGTTTGCTTACACTTGCTATTTGCAATGGAGTGACAGCCGGGGTCCTCTAAGGGAGGTCTGCGACTGGTGGTGTCATTGCAAACTCTACACACATAGTTTAACATTCGTCAGCCCTCAGGCGCCACCTCATGGCCCGGCGCTCGAAGCAGACGCCTGCCTTACCTGCTGCCAACTTCCTGTTTCTAGTCTTTTGACGAACCACAGTTACCCCTCTACATGCTAAAGTATATAGATAATATTAGACTGTTATCTATTGGCCAAACAGGGAATAAGCTCCAAAAATCTTTAAGTAACTCTAAATATTCCTTTAAACATTCCTTTAACAACTTTGCTTTCCCAGCGTTCTCACTGTATGGATTCAGGTTCACTTACCAAAGTTGGTTGTGGATGCTTTGTTTTGCAAAATGATAATGTAAACAGCAATTTAGACTTAAGGACAAAGGCTTATGGTGTGATTGTAGCCACAGTGTCTAAAAACTACACAGACATTAGTGAGATAATATACACAATGCACTTTGACAACAGTGGATAAAGTAGGTGAACGAATTAGAAGTGAGAAAGTAAAGATTTTCATTGTCGTTCTTTTATTTATGACTAAAATTAAACTCACACATTCACTGAGAGTTGAGCTGGGTTTCACCCTACAGTGTATCCAGCAGTACTGGTTTCAGGTAAACTGCTGAGAAATGTACCATGACATAAATTCAATAATACTGTGAATGAAACATAACATGCTCTCCTCCTCCTCCTCCCTGCTCTTTTTTTTTTTAGTAATTCTCTCCCTTTTTCACCTCCCCATTCCTCATTCCTCCACCCCTCCCCCGTGTCTTCTTCCCAGCAATCTTCTACTGGAGGTTACTGGGACAGATGACAACAGGGCGAATCCGCCACACTGTAACTCAGTGTGTGAGCATTGCATGTACCCTTTGCTCATACATCTGTGAGCCTGTTTGTGGAGGATGAACGCCACAAATCCCAAGTCACGTGTTAAACCAGTCTATCCAGACTGCTTAGGGGTAGGCTGCATGTTAGCCCATATGTTCTTAGTCTGTATATTTACCACTTTGTACTAAAGTAGAGCTCACTTATGCTGCACGGTTTTAAAAGTGTTTATTGAAAGTGAAACTTGACTCGCTTAACATACTTTTCTGTCTTACATTCCTCCCTGTTCAGAGTACACAAACCTGACACTCACTCACTGTGTTGCTGTTTATGTTTACATCTGTATTACCAGTGAATATTTGTTCTAGCATTTTTGATCAACATTAGCAGTATTGTATATTATATCCCATAGTCTCTGTGCTTTGCTGTCGTGACCTCAACCCTGGGAAAATGAGTCTCTGGTTTATGTGAGAAGTATACGGCTACTTGTGGCAATGCTACTGTCTGTCACATGTGGCGCTCTTACCTTAAAAGAAAATCTGCAAACCAGTACATGCGCTTAGGCCGCAGTATCATTACAACTTTAAAACTATGTATTCGTAGCTAACACAGGTCCCAGTTTCCAATCAACCAATGTCCTCTTCAACTGCTGTTAAGGTGTGGTAAGATAAAGCCAACTAAGCTTAAATACATGCAATGTGCAAATCAGTGTCTAATTAAAGGGCTAATTAAAAGGTAACGTCACCTATTTCCCACTATGGCTTTAGTTTTGAGTGTAAAAGTACATAATGCTTTTAAACTTCCCTCTCACTTCCCTATAATAAAATTCTTCTTTGCTTTTTGCTGTAAAACTCCAGATGATCTGTGGAAAAGCCGGTTGACCACGATTACAAACTGTATAGTGTGAACAACAAGGTGGCATAATCTAAACTAAAGGTTTCTCCAAGTGATGTCATCTAGAGGCATTTTTCAGCGATATTTTAACGCAGGGAAGTCAGAGGGAAGTTTAATGGTTTTCATTTACATGTCCTACACAAACTAGAACCAAAATAGCAAGTTCAATATCATCAGAGGCGCTCGGTGCCAGCAGGCAAGGCAGGCAACTGCTTGGGGACCCAGGCCAGTAGGGGCCCCCGAGGGCTGAAAACAGTTAAACAATGACACTACCCGTCGCAGACCTCCTTGAGAGGACCCCGACTCTGAGTCTCATGACTCAGTGAAAACAAACAGGTCTAATAAAACAACAAAAACCAGCTGAAGAAAATTAAGAGGAGTTATAATTCTGGGAGTAAAAAAATAAGAAGAAAAAAGAGGAAGATACTGGTAAGTGGAGCAGCATAATAATAATTAAATACAATAAACTAAATAGCGTTAACTAAATGCTGCTAGTGTAGCTGTAATTGTGTTGAAGAGGCAGTTAAATAACAAAACTTGCACTGGTATCACATTAATTGCATTTATATTCACTTCAGTAACTGGGGTGATCAGAGAAATCAGCTTTCTCGGGTAATCGGGCACTTAAGTAACCTGGTTACCACGTGTACATGCAGCAGAAGAGTAACCACACACCTTATTTTAGCACAGATTTTAACTGTATAATGATGGAAAAAGCTGCTCTCTGTCTCTCTCTCTCTCTCTCTCTCTCTCTCTGCAGCAGAGTGACAGTGCAGGGGAGAAAAAGGAAAGACACATGAAGCTGATCTACAACACTCTGCATGTAAAAAATCCACGGTTGAAAGTGGCTTATTTAAACTTCTTGGAGACCCTTTGTATAAATAACGTAGACTTTCCCACCGGGAGCAACTTGGGGTTCAGTGTCTTGCCCAAGGACACTTCGACATGTAGCTGGGAGTGGGGATCAAACCACTGACCCTGTGGTCCATGGACGACTGCCTTTACCAACTGAGCTACAGCCGCCCCGACACTTAAGAAATCAGCCGACAGTAACCTGGCTACTGAAGTCCATGTAACCGCGGCCATTGTTTCTTTTGTTTACTTTGACATTTGACATGAGTTAACTTAGCTAACAAAGTTAGCAGAGCAACCTAATGTGTGCAGATTAGCTGAAGTCTTGTTAGCTTGGCTAGCAGGCTGCAAACAATCACCTAACTCAGACAATACTTTTTCTGGTGTAAACTGAGGAAATCTGTGTCAAGCTATGAATGCAAAGTTATGAAATTTATATCCAAAGAAAATTGGACAATTGTATTATAAATCACTATGGAGAATTACAGTAAATTACTGTGTATTTTTTTGGATTTTCCACACCATAAACATAGCAGTTTTATGATGCTGAAAACCATGTTTAAATGATGCTGTAAATGTAAAAGCCTGATGGCCATAGTCCAGACCCCAGCACCCAAGTAAAATCCTCAGTATTGGAATTATGTTAAATTACATTATGTATATATTTAAATCACATATGTATATAGTTAAAGTAGAACATTTAAAATCTGTGAATTAGGGCCCCAATAGACTCTAGGACCACCATGGGATATCAGTGAAGGTGTCCTTTAAGACTAAGCGTTTGGGAATTTGAATTTGAGAAGGACCAGACACCCACCACCTAATCTATAAAGGTTATTATTAAGTTATTGTAAGGCATTAATTTTATGTATACCTTAAACACACACACACACACATACACACACACACACAAAATGGAGAAACAATGAAAGAAAAGCTAACTAACTATCAGTTATGGAGAACATAGAGACTAAAGGCTTCCAATGTTTATGAGCAAACATGTAATGAGCCGGTTGGAGTTATTGAGGATATCTAAATTAGAATAAAGCTGCACTGTTGCATATAACTCCCTGTACTTAACTGCTGGTCAACATCAGTTGTTGTTGCAAGTGGAAGGCAGTGATGCAAAAAAAAAAAAAAAAAGGCATACAAACTGATAATTTCCCTCAAATGTCTGTACTCAAATTCATTCAAAACAAAAAAACAAAAAAACACCAGTGACAACATAGGTAATGTAAGCCTCGTGAAACTCTTTTGACTTAGCAGTGTACCTCTTGCTCGCTTTGCCGTCTGAAAATGGAGCAGTGAAGATGTAGTGTTAACGAGCCTCATCGTGTTCTTGACATATTTGTATTCTAACTGCTTTTACATGTGTGGCATGTATAAGCTCTGATAAGAACTTCCTCCCCTGTGAGATCTCTTAATTTATTCTAACCCTGGTGAGATTAAACTAACTCTTTAAAATCACCTGGGGATTGAATCTCTGAACCCACCTTTTCCTCTTAAGGTGCTAATTACTCCCCTGTAATGAAAGTAATCAGCAGCTGAAGTGATGCTGCATGCGGAGTGCTTGTTTTGTGAATGCCAGTATCATCCTATGCATCTTCAAGCTCTCAGTAATAGGCTTAAGAAATGAACTGATTCAGTGGAGCAATCAGATAAGGGATGGCTTATGTTGAATATTGATGACACACTGATGCAGTGTCTGGGAACAGGTTGGACATGGTTCTGTACAGAATGAAGTACTGACATGCAACAATGGGGAAAAGATTACATTTTACCTTTGCAAGACCAGACAATGAGTGACGTTTGCATGCAACTTGATACCTACACTATGCTAGTTTTATTGTAATGGAACCAAAAACTGTACATAACACATGTTGTTATCTGTGGAGTCAAATAGCTGAAATATGTTTACAATTGTTTTCAACATTAGCTTGGGAGGAAAAAAAGACATCAAGCATCGATTTCATTTTGATGTCAGGAGGAACAAGGAACAAGGAACTAGTTAACAAAAACCCTAACACACGAATTCTGCATGTGCAAGTAGAATAATATGGTAACTGGGGACAACAGAACAAACAGCAAACACACCATTCATTTATTTTCATTAAATACAGTTTAAGTTTGTTCATTAGCAAACAGTTGTGTTCTCTTTTCACAGTTTTCTTGGCTTACAATTCTTTAGCTGTCAAAATATAAGGACTGGCTTCAAACTTGCTCTCAAACTGGCTTGTTGGAAAAGGGGTAGAAGTGGAATTATTTTCTGATTTCTGTTGTTACCACACTGTTCCAAAGGTGTTTTGGGGAGGCAGACTAATCATCCACCAGTCACAGGGTTGCTGGTTAGATCCCCAGCTCCTCCTGTCCAAGTGTCTTTGGGCAAAACGCTGTATGCTAAGTTGTTGCTGGTGGATCAGGCAAGCTCTCTTTCTGTGTGTGTGTGTGTGTGTGTGTGTGTGTGTGTGCTTGGGAATGGTGAGTGAGAAGCAATATTGCAAAGCATTTTGAGTATTGATATGGTGGAATAGAGTTTTATAAGTGCAGACCATTTACCACCTGTGATACAGTGCTTTGGAATGTTCCCCCAGTTCTTCTCTTACTATAAGAGGTGAATGTTTTTGTAAACTGCTTCTGTCAGAGCACATTCACTAAGATAGACCCCATTGCATGGATAGAGTAATTAAAGATACATGATCTGTTCTGCTCTGTTTACACACAGTATGTTCATTCTGGACTAAATGACCGGGTGTTGCCTGATTATCCCTTGGAAGTAAAGTTTCACCTTGTGTTATGTTTAGTCTCAACGCTAGCTAAGTAGGAGACAAGGAGTGTTTGACTGTCCCTGCAATAGATGACTTCATGTATCCAGCCCAACATCCACAGCTGCACTGCTACTCAGAGGCTGAAAGCTGAGTCTGTTCACCTGGATTGTATGAACATCAGAACGTTTGTTTGTCTAAGGGTTCACAGATTTCTTTATTCTTTCATGCATTATACTCTTTTCTGAACTGTTGGCTATGGATCAGAGTAGGAGTAGGGGGTCGCGTGTTCTCTGCGGCCCCAAAAGTTTTATGTGTGTATGTACTGCAAAAGTTTGCATTTACTTTAAAGATGTGTTGCATCAGCTTGGCTCTCAAATATCCCCAATGCTAAAACTATGTAGTTTACAGTATAATCTTTATTAGGTAAACCAATGCAAACCAATACAGCAGCTCTGGCATGAATTCTACTTTTACCATGTCATCATTTCTGAAACTGTGAGGAAGATGCTAATCCTACTCTCTGTTTATTATTGAGGTCAAAGTGGGTAGTGGAGTTGTACTGGAGGTGGTTCTAATGTTCTGGCCACCCTGTTTAAAATGAAAGAGTCGCAGTGAGTGTATTTAGTGGTTATTTCTTAATGGACGCTACTGAAGTCATTTGTACTTCTACTGAATGGGTGAAACTTAATGCAGAACCTTTACTTTGCTAAATCGGGATGTGACCATTTGCAGAAACCCTGACTTCTTATTTTTTATTCCAGGGCACATGTGTTTTCAGCAAATTCCATTTTCCTCTGAGAATTCAAACTCAGGAAATTCATTAACTACAAGATGGTCTCCGTGTAATACTTGCATTGCTCAAACACACCATCATATTTACTAAGCAGTCCCACCGGGACAAACGAAGCCTGAAACTTTTACACATCTACACAATGCACACGCACACTGTACACACACCCTGAACAGTTTGGTTTCCCATGCAGCCACACGCATAAATCCTGACACAGGGGGGAAGTTTCAGGCTGTTGAGAGGTCAGTGTGAGTTAGTGCTTTTGTTTGCGTGTGTGTGTGTGTACGCTTTATCTACCCCCCTCCCCATCTGTTACAAGGGAACACAGGATCCTGGCTCTCAGTGCTTTGCTGACACTTACTGTCTGCACTGGCCACTGACTGACAGACTGTGGGGTGCAGAGAGATGGGCCTACAATAGAAATGGCTTTAAAAGCTCAGATAGATTACAAGATAAGAAAATGGGTACATTTAGCCAATTCTCACTACTCTCACTCCAAGCTTTCGCTTTTTCATTTGTTTGTCTCTCATCACTTTTTGGCAGTTGTTCTTTAGAGACATTTATTTTTTTTCCTCTCACTGTATCTGATGCTATTTCTTCTCTCTCTTTTCAGCACTCCCTAAATAAAGGGGGACGGTTGTTACTAATGGCTTCATTACTGGTAATAAATCATTCTCTTTCATATTTTTTATGATGAGGATTTCTGTGAGCCCATCTTTACTTTGTGCACGCTGTCTTTTCATATATGTTGTTCATGTTCTATTGTGAATAAAATATGGGTTGATGAGATTTGCAAATCGTAGCATTCTGTTTTTCTTTCTGTTTTCCACTTCTTCCCAACTTTTTTTGGAATTGGGGTTATAGTTCTAAGCGAGGATCAGTCTGATAAGTTGTACTATCACTGGATGGCAATTCAACATGGCAAACTAGCCAAAAAAAAAAAAAAACAACCAACAGGAGTCTGAACAGCAGCGATTGTACAGGACACAGTGCAAAGACAGTGGACACATGTCCAACAGGCCCTTAAATAGCAAGATTAAGGCAAATTCAGAGGGTTGGTTGAGTGAATTGTTGCGATCACAACATTGCAAATTCCTGTAAGGACTAATTAAAAAAGCATCATCGGTCAAGCATTGATATGACTTATTACCAGTGAAAAGCCTGAGTTGGTGACAAGAGTCAATACGTTTTTATACTGTTATAATTTTACTAGATATAATAGGCTAAGATTAATATTAGCTTAACATAAATATGTTCTTGCTTTGCATTTACTATTGCAACCATTACAGCAAAAGTCTGTTTTTGCTGTTTTGTAACAACATACTCAGCCTACTGGCAGCTGCAACAGGGACCGACTAGCCTATACCTGCTGATAACTACAAATTATTTCAATAACATATTTGCCTGATTATTATTATCTGATTATTTGCTAATACTTTACACTGCGTTGTTTTTTTATTCATTGATTCTCTTTTGCTTGTGGTTATTGTTAGATTGCCCTACACTACACAAACTACACAATACAACTTGGCTTGTTTTGTCTCTGTAGTTACTGAGAGCATGTACATTATTGTTGAGTTATTAAATGAGTGTTTCAACAACGACATTACAAACACTATGTCACTGAGCAAGCCAAAACCATCAATTTCCCTGAGACCATTTCCAGTGCCCTTCATCTGCTATCCAGCAGTGCTAAAGCATTCTGCGAACAGTATCTGAAACTATGTAATTATAGGGCTCAAGTGAGAGAAAGACGAAAGGCGCCTTGCAGTGGAAAAGACTAAAATTTTTACAGGACGATTTTAATGGAATCCTTTCTGTTAAGGCAAAAAGTGTGAAAAATATGGAGGACAAAGACCCTCGGGTGCAGGCGTTTGAATGGAGAGGCCATTTTAGCTCCACTTCCGACGGATGAATACTTCAGCACAGCAAGGGAGCTATGGTTCGCAGCACTGTCCTGCTCCCGAGTCCATTTCTTCTTTTCATTTCATCTCTACTACTTGAGAGAATAATGGCAGAGGTGTTTTTAGTTCAAGGTGTGAACTAAATGCACTGCTCCACGCCGAGGTGCAGGAGGAGGTCTTCAAGCAAGAGTACTGTGACTTATTCATCAATTCTTGACACTTTTCCCCTTAGGTGAAGGCCTAATGCAAGCACCACATATTTAAGATAAATGGCACTCCAAGCCAGGGCGCTTTTCCTCACAGTGAGGGGCGAGGTGAAGCTTTTTTAACAGATGTCAGCAACACTGGGCTCTTAGAGCCAAGATGGCACATACAGAATCATTGACCAAAAGAGAAGCACATTTCACACAGTTTTTTTTTTTTTTTTTTCCTTTGGCTTTATTTTTATCCATTCTTTGTATTATTGCCCCTTAATTCCTAACTACTCTTCAGTAAAACATTTTGAAATTTGTTGATGAAACAAACCCAACGCATTTGAAATTCTGCAAAGTTTCCCACAGATTTGTCCTCTAGACAGCTTCTAAGCTATCTCTTCCCCTGGTGGAATTTCTACATGGAGGAGAAGGGGAAGGTGTGGTCACAGTTGTTCCTTTTCAGAATAAGACAGACACAGTCTTTATTTATAGTGCTTATTATGGGAAGAGGAGGAAGCAATGTTATGGTTTGTTAGGTCAGTGTGTGGGCTAAAGGTCGTGTTTGCATGGCAAAGTCAGCCTCACACACGTGGGTGTACATACTCAAATAACACTCAGCCTCAAATCAAAGTTTATTTCCTGGTTGCAATTGCTTCCTTTTATTTTCTCTCTGATTTCTTTTGTTGACAGAGAGACTCATGGATGATATCCTATCCTATCATGAACTGATCAGCCACGACTTTAAAAATACCTAGTGGTGGAAAGAGGTCTGCATGGACAATCTGTCGGTGATGACAGCATTGATTCCCTGTCCATCATAAGGTGGTTATAATATTTTGGCTCATTTCTGCATATTCTCATTGCAATTCAATGTATTTAACAAGCATAAATTAGAAATTGGGATAAAAAGACACGAGGGAGGTTCTACAGGAAACATTTTGAAAAACAGATGACAGTGATTCATCTCTGAAGATTAACAGATCTCTAACAGTCTTTGTCACATTATCAGCTGATCACCATCTGGCCATGACTAGATCTGAATGCGGACTTTTCAAAACTGACTCATTTGAGTCGAGACTCCCACTCAGCTTGATATGGATTATCCTCCTCAAAGCCCGTGAGCTGCTTCACTTCAAGAGGAGAAAAAAAAAAAAAAAAAAGCTGGTTTTTAAAAACATCTTGACATTTGATCTGAAATGCAAAGACCAGGTCTGTTCCAATAAGTGTCTAATTCAAGTCCCATTTTTTCCCTTATCTGTTGACAACTGAGGAGATGCTCAGCTGACACAATGTTGTGACTGGTTGGTGCAACTTATTAAATTGTGCAGAGAAGAGAAAAATAAATCAATATAACAGCACAAACAATACAAGAGAAAACAGTAAATAATAAATGCTAAGTGCACTGCTGTTTCATCTCTTCAGTCTCTATCTTTCCTTTCTCTCTTGATGATTTTCTTTTAGTGTATTAAACTGACTTGCAACAATATCGTGCCAACAGTGCACACACCCATGTTCACATCACACATCTTAACTTGTCGTAGTAGGGAAAGCACATGTGTTACTCATAACAGGATCTTGAAACTCGAGGAGTTGGATGGAATTTAGCCATCATTATTTTTATTATTTACACCTGTGTTTTTCCTACTGGAACATGTCAAAATGTCTTCCATGCAAAAAACCTGTAGCCATGGAAATTAGTAGTAGCTGAGTCTGGCACAGCAGATCTCTTCCATTTGTGTAAGCTCCATTTTTAGAATATCTGGAAACACGCTTGTTCACCTTCTTGCTGAGGATTGGATGAGAATTCCTTTCTCGTGTACATTACACATGAAGCCGTCATCCGTTAGTTAGCTGTGCATAAAGCTTGGAAACGGGAGGAAACATCTGCCAACAGTGACTCGCCGTAAGGCTGTTCCTCTGAACGGCCCACCCACACAGGTCACTTGTCACTTATTTTGCCTAATGAGAGCCCCGCTCCTCTGTGTGGGCATGTGCACACTGTCTAAATCACACTTTTCTCAGTCTACACCTTCGTTTGGTTTCACCCGCATTTGAGTTACATGTCTCATGTTGTGTGTTGTCTGTTGAACAAAAATCTTTGCTCCTAATAATGAAGCCGAGTGTACCTGCATACATTTCTTTATATCGCCTGCTGGGGCACAAGGATAAAAAGGTGCAAATAGGGTGAAAGGTTATTGACTTTGTGAGCTGTTTTTTAACTGACTGCATCCAAATGTCTTAAAATTTGCTGCTCATTAGTTAAATTCATCTTAATGTAAAGCAGTGAATTCACTGCTGTTCCCTCATTTTCATTTCAAGATGTGGCCATTGCTGTCATCTCTAATTGACTCCCCTGAAGCCTTCACAGGATGTTGGGTTTCAGCCTCTGAGCTAGGCTTAGGCCTAGTAAAGCTACAGCTTATTAAAGACAATGTGGATTTTGTTAGGAAATCCATCACATAGCCATGTTTCCAACCAGGGCTCTCAGCAGTGACAGAGATGTGAGAATTAGAGAAAATACCGTGACACACCCACAGTAAGTGAACAAGTAGAGGTTTCTGGTGTGACTCAAGAAAAGCTTGACAGGACAGATATGACTGCTGCTGCTGCATGTGAGATTTCCCCAAAAAGCTTTTCTATTCACATGAAAATGTCACAGTATTTGAATAATTCTTTAAAAATATTCTCATTTGAAGCTTTAATGTCCATGACCACTCAGCATGGTATGTGATGTCACTGCGATCTCTTATCCAGCAGTATGCACACGAAACACAATATACACGTGCATATACACGTCAATCTACCTCTGAATTAAACTTAACAAGAGATCTCTGCCCTCCTCTCTCTATCACTGTCTGTAGGCTGCTCCGTGTTTGCAGGTGCACCTTCTCTTAATGGAGTCCTGGGTAATGTAATGTATGCATGCTGATCAAAACACAGCTTGGCTTTTCTCCAGAACTGGCATGTGCTGAGGGCTGAGGTAAGTGCCCCGACTGATTTTCTCAATGGAGCTGAATTCCCCACATTAGCACTCTCTACTGAGTGTGAGGAGTGTGTATGTGATGATGATTTACAGTTCTATGTATGCTAAAGGATGTCACAGTATATGTGACCACAATATATCGTATACATATACCAACTAAAACAATTACATATTAAATATAATGAACATTCATTACAGAGGTTAAAGTCTGCACAGCCCGCAGGCTAGTGTGATCTTTTGTAGACCTGTTTAACGGCTCCCAGATCATGGTAGCATTATTTTTCTACATACATTTTACGACATATCTGCAACCTTTTATATATTCTATAGGAAACCACAGAAATATCCTGCAATGAAAAAAACTCTTCTCTGTCAAACGAAAAAAGTAAATCATTAACGGCTGAAAATAGTATAAAATAGTACTGAAACTTTTTCTCCATGTCTTTAAAATACCAGCATAAAAACCCCCCCCAAAAAACACATAGCATAGCAGCTCCTCCATCGGTGTGTGATTGTGTGTGTGTGTGAGTGTGAGTGTGAATGGGTGAATAAGAAGCAGTGTAAAGCACTTTGAGTGCCAATAGGTTGAAAAGCGCTATATAAGTGCTGACCATTTATAACATAAAAGAAAATCTATCTTTTATACATGTCTACAGTGAAAGCATTTAGGCACAATGCTGAGTGTACATCATCTATCTTTAGGAAATACCAACAAGCTAATATGCAATCACTGCGTGTAAAGCACAAGAAAATTGAGTTAAAGTGTGAAAATACATGGGTCATGTCTACACATGTAACACATAAGTGAAAACTTCTATGTCTAAATCTACATTTGCATGTTCATCTGGTAGTTTCACACTGAGCTCTCTGGGACCGGCTCGAGATTGGATCACAATCTCATCACAGACAACTGACTGAACCAAGACCACATCCATTTATGGACCTGTGGAGTTATTTTGGTCTGCACCTGAGTGTGACTGCTGTGTTCAGACCTGACTTAATGAATCGCACCACGAAATAAACCAGAGTTCAGTTCAACTTGACTAGACAAGAATTGTGTGAAAACACCCTAAGATAATTCAAACTACCACCATGCACATCTGTTAAGAAAGCAACAGTTCAAGCACTCAGTGACAAATACCAGTTACTTGGTAAGAAGAGGATTTTTGTTTGTTTTTCAAATATGTGGCTGAGGAAACTACCTGAGTACCTGGAATTACTGGGTGTACTGCTGGACAAAAAATGCAGCAATATATAGTATCATACTTTCTGTGCTTTAAATAGAGGTGGTAAAGACCCTAAGTCCAGGAGCATCTCCTGAAGCAGCACCACTGTGGCAGCAGGCGCACCGACTTCAACATGAAAGTTACAATAACAACTGGATTCTGGGTGGCATTACATTTCCTACTAAACATGCCCATATCTGCTAATTAATGCAAATTAGTTGTGCAGTAAGTGGATGTTATGTTTAACATTCATTTACGATTAGTGAGTGTGTGCGTGGAACCAGGAGCATGTGGAAAATTACAATGAAAAAGGCAGACTGGCTGCTTGTGTCATTAGCTACAGCCTGGCAGCTGTCTGCTTGTGGTTTGGCACTGGGGTGGGGAGGGAGGGAGGGGGGGTCCAGGGAATCATTGGCCTCCACCTTAGCGCACATTTAAAGCCTGCACGCACAGCAGGCAGAGGTATGCCAGCTTCTAGGGCCTTAGAGCAACTCAACACACACTGACACGCATGTGCGGGTGCAAACTGTGTTTATTCTCATCTCAGGTTAAAACTAATGACGTCAGGGAGATAGGAGAAGAAAGCTTAACATACAGTAACTCCTAGCTGGCATGTGTTCCACCAGAAGGTTAGAAAAGATGACTTGATGAGACAAACAAATAGGTGGCGGACATGTTGACAAGACTGGTAATTAAAGAGGAAAAAAATGATAGAGCAGACAGGCAGGGCGAGAAACAAAGAGACGAAGAGGGAGATGAGACTGAAAGTAGATTGACTTGAGGGATAAAAGACAGATAGAGACAGGGTGAGGCGAGAGGGGTGGGGCAAGGGGAACAGGGGGCAGAGAGGGATAGATGAGAAGATGAAAGATTAAGTAGCATGGAAGAATGTTAAGTGTAGCTTAACTGTGTGTACAGAAGTGAAGATTTATGAGTAGCGCATGCTCAGGGCAAAATAGTCTGAGAATTATTAAACAACTTCAATTAAAGTAATATAAGGGGAGAGAGGCAATGTGGGTGGGGGAGTGTGTGTGTGTGTGTGTGTGGGGGACCTTCCTTACACACCACCATCAACTTTGATTTATGAATTCCCTCTTTTCTTCCTCTCTTCTGTCTGCAGTCCGTTAGTCATGCCCCATCTCTCCTGGCAGCAGTTTGCATCCTCATTCTGCTTTTTCTCTGGAGTTTTATGCCAGTACAGTACAGTGGGAAATGAGCTGTTGCTCTTTTAAGAAGATAAATCTATATGCACCTAAATTACATTTTTGTCATGGGGAAAGAAAACGCGTGTATACATATTGACACAATTCTCTAAATATTTTTCACTGTACTTTGTTATCACAGTCAGATTGGGAGAAGAAGGCATCAGCAGAAAAGAGGCTGAGACTCTACAGGCTAGAAAGGGTTACAACAGAGTTTGGACTGTCATGCAGATCATGTACAAATAGAGAACATTCAAAATTACTATTACCATCCCCAGGTAGTTGATCAGCCAAGATCAGGTAAAGAGTAATTGCAGAGTAATTGTGTCCTATTGCAGGAGGTAACAAGAACCTCAGCGTTACATCTAAAAATCTCAAGGCCTTTCTTGCAGTAGCTACTAATTGGTAAATGTTCTGCACTTATATAGCGCTTTTCTACCTATTGCTACTCAATCCGCTTTACACTGCTTCTCATTCACCCATTCGTACCCACACACCGACGGGGGGAGCTGCTATGCAGCTGGCCAACACTCACCGGGGGAAACTAACTTGGGGTTGCTCAAGGACATTTTGACATGTGACTGGAGGAGCCGGGGATCGAACCGCTCTACCTCCAGCTACCGTTACCCCTACTGTCAATAGTTATGAGTTCACTATCGGAAAAACATGAAAAACAATGATGTGCATGAGTTGTAAGGAGGGAGCTTCTACCAGTGGTGGATAAAGCTCTCAAAATCTACACCTACGTCTTCCAAATAATGGTTATGTAAAGCAGAACAAATTTAATTTTTTAGAATGGCTGAGTCAACTCTTTACTTTAATTGCATAAAATGCTGTGGGAGGACATGGGGCAGGCAAACCTGTTCTATAACAAAGAACTGACTACAATCCTTCCTAGTCGACGTGGACAGTTGACAACACTGTTACTGGAAACATTACTGTTGCAAAGGCACAGCAACATTTTTGTCACTCACAAAGGTTTAAGATTTAAGATTTTTTCAAAAGAGATATATTTGTTTATTAAGCTTTTTTAATTACGTTTCCCAGTGTCAAGACTTTCCTACAAATGTAAACATGTTAAGGTCATATTTATGTTAACATGGGGAAAAGGACCCAAATGTTCAAGCACGTCACTAAGTTCAAGCATTTTCTATGAAAACACAGTGTAAAAACAGACAAAGGCCAAAATACACTTATGTATCATCCAAAATCGACATGATATAGATTCAATGTTCCATATCGTGACAACTACTACTGGTATTTTATGTAGTTTCTACAACATTGGCTATAACATCAGTCTTTTGTTTTTTATAGCAGCTAACACTAAATTATGGTGCAAGTTATTAGCGGGCATGTGCACAATGAGCCAGTCTCTGAAAGTACCACTACTGATTTATATGTTTGTTTTTTTTTGTCACTCAAAGACAAATTTGGTAATTGTCAAAATGTTAAATATTGCGTGTGTATAATTAAGTAACTATGCATTTTCGGCTGATAAAAACTGCAAAAGTGAAATCCGCCCAATCATCAGGGAGTTTTATTAAAACTGACTGACTGATTGTTGCAACGAGTCAGGGGTAAAGAGCCCAGTCTAAACTGCCCCCCCTTCAGACAACATGTTCTTCTTTTGCAGGCCAGACATCTGTATCCCTACATTGTAAAAGTGTCAGGAAAGCTGATATGTCTATGAATACCCCCTGTGGGAGTCTTAAGCCCAGTGTTGTTAGACCAAGGGATTTGTACCATGTCACTAGCTCTTAGCTCGCTCGACACGGTCCATCCAAGTCAAGAAGTCTACATGTCTCTCTCACCAACCCCTAAACCCCCTTTTTGTAATTGCAATTTAGAAATGGGTCCCTATACATTTCTACTCAGCCTCTACAAGCACTGACCACTTTTATGTACATGTACACCTCAGATCATAAGTCTTTGGACAGTCAATGTTTTTTTGTTGTTGTTATTCAGACTTTGTTCAAAAGTAATATAATTTTACACTTTGCTACAAACTGTTTCTTGGCCAGCTGTGGTTCATTTCAACATTTGTTTGTGCACCCCAGAGCTCACAGTGACAGCTAAGATGTGACATTTTGATTGAGGCTTGCTTGTCTACAGGTGACCATGCAAGTAAAGAAAGTTATACTGAGCCTTAAAAAAAATTGCAACAGCAGGGCACATTTTCTAAAAGCTGGGAAAACTAGAAAATGACAAACAACTTGGAACCCATTGAGCTTCATTCTTGTGTACAGTCTTGTGCGGTGGAAATAGGTGCATATGTTTCCTTGTGTACAATGAGGAGAAGACAGACCACCAGACAAACCCCTTTTTGTCCCCAGGTTGGTAAATGTTAATGCTTTGACCAACCTGTTGGTTTTTACAGATACATCCAAGCAGCCCTTTGGTTCCTGTTCACTGTCATACACAGTTGGTGTAATATGAGATGATCAGAGCAACTACTCCAGCTTTCTGCTGACTCCAGCGTATATACAGTAATTGCATAGAAGATCAATAGGCACAAGAGTTAAAAGTAGCTTACAGATGAATAAAGTCTGCCAATGCAAAAGTGTGTCTTTTGAAAGGGTAACACACTTTCAAAAATGGGTTCATTTCACTGACTGATGAATCAAAATGATCGAAAAAGACAAGTGAGTTTGCGTTGTGTGAGTGTGGGTCAGGGGGTGTAGGTGCATTCTGACAGATTCAGACAAGAAACATAAACCACAGGAGTTCACTTTTCAGGGTGAGGAGGTGGAATCTACGTTACTGGTCGGGTCAGTCTGATGATTCCCGTTTGAATGAATCACCTTCGTCTTGCTGAAGACCAAACTAAAGGCAGAGAGACCGTTTCAGTCACCCCATCATCAGAGTCAGAGTCTGTGCCAAAACATCATTAACAAATATTGTTTATCGCATATGTTTGTAGCATTTTGTCTTTTCGTTGAGTTATTTCAAATACAAAGTGCTGAGGCAAAAATGTGTAACTGTCCTTTTACTTGTCATATATACCGATAACAAGTTTTGGGCTGATACTGGAAAACTAAAAGTTGATCATCGTGGACCCTTGTGCAACAAAGAACATGTTTGAGATAATACTTCTTTTGCCATTGTCTTTATCTTTGCTCTAATTCCAGCCTAGTGAGTGAGCACTCTCAACATGAGCAGCAACAAATCTAACACACTTGAGGAATTATGTGAATTATGTGTTTGGATGTAGCTACTTTGTTTGACTTTATCAGGGTTATACCAACAGGCAATGGTGCTGTGTTTATGGTCCAGTTTAATGGCTGTCATTTGGAGGTTATGGGTGAATGATAAGAGCATTGGCTGCCTGCCAGATGGGCCATGCATATTTGAATGTAATCACTGTTGACTCCTTGTAAAACCAGACACATTTGGGACACATTGAGACCGGCCAGAGTGTGGACATCAGCTAATGGGTGGAGCGTTAGTTGGAGTTGAAGAAAATGTAGCACCAGCATGTAGAAAGGGACAGGAAGGATTTTTTACTATACATTGCATATTTGCATTTCTACTGTACTGTGTGCTGTTGAAATATTAACAGCTACAAAAATGCTAAGATTACAGTTTTTGTCAAGAATCAGTTGGTGCAGTTCGGTGTATTTGCATAATTCATAAATTCTCCAATCCTAGATTCAGGCCTCTCTATATGTGAGCATAACTCCCTCACACACAAACACACATACACTCTGTACCAACTGGCTTGTGATGGACCCTATTCCTCCCAGACTTCCTGTTAGTCTGTTAGTAGCCAGTCAAGGCATCTGCCAATTGCTTGTCCAATCTGACTGACACTAGGGAGGGCCAGCATTGGAACAGTTTTGTCTGGTGGATCAAAGTACTCGTGGGGAAATGCCACCAGGACTAATTGGTATCGTCAGTCCCAGCTGGGATCGAATAGGTCAGACGGGAGCCATCTGATAACCAAGATAAAGTAGCAAAGTACAAGGCTGGCGTGTGAAACATGATGATATGGTTTTAGAGATTCAATTTCTATATATTGCCATGAAAAAGTGATATGGACTAATCTATTGCTGATAATTTCCGATTTATATCTGCTGGGATATTACTGCCATGGCTGATTAGTGTGGAATGGGATGACTGACAAGAGCACACTCAGAGCAATGGAACACACTTCAAGTCCAACTAAAATGAAATGGGATGTTTTTCTTTGACAGATATTTGGGTATCCTCACAGTTTAGGACACACGCCATGTCAGTGGAAAATTTCCTATTTGACAACATGATTTATTGCCAGTGGTTTTAGGGTATAGATCAGGCCACATGTTTCTGTCCAAATCTGTCCAAAGAGTGTGGTGGCCAAACTCAACAAGCACATTTTATTTCATGTGCAATCCTGAGACGATACAATTGAGTTTTTGGTGGTGCTTTTCTGGCCAAGCCATACTGCATCTATTATCACAGATAGCTGTCGTGCATGAGAGGTGCACAGGAAGCGACTAGAGAGTCTTGATTTTTATTTTTTGTAGCACTATAGACTGAAGAAGTAACAATGAGTTCATGTAGTACATTATAGAAATTAAAACATGTGGAACTGTAAATACACATCCTAACCTACATGATCCCTGAATATTACTTTTGTGTCACCCCCGGGTATGAGCACTTCCCATTAGGGTTTGATTTATGTATCCAGCCTCTAAGTGTTACTTCGATTGCACTATTTAGTAGACAGAATTTCACACAACATTCAGACAGTACTACAAAATGGTCAATGGAGTCGGGGATGATTTTGGACACAGCTGTAGTCAGTTTTTTTGACAACTTCCTGTTTTCCACTTCTTGGAATCCATGCTCTCATCTCATTTCCACCTAGTTATTTGTACACAAACCTGCAACCTCCTAGCTGTGCGGCAACAGCACTAACCACTTCATCACCGTGCTGCCCTGGATTTGGATATTGGACATTGGATTTAGATGTAGGATTTGCCCCTTAGAATGATATTTATTACTGGACTGTTACATCAGGACTGTTGAGTATCTTAGTTAATGGGATTTAGTTTGGACTCCTCAATTATTTCACCTGCTTTCACCACTAGTCACCAGTGACCCCTCTGCTCCTGTAGAGTCACTCACCACTTTCCTCCGGCTTACAATCTTACCAACTAGCAGACCGAACCCCTAAACAACCACCTTACCTGCCACCTCCACCAGTAAGTCCTCTCATGCTCATCCTGTGTCCTGGCATCTTTGGGCCCAATTAAAACCATATGCCTCACAAATGTAATGGGTGTTTTCAGTTAACATAATGGAAATATACTGTGCATACAGCAACTAGTATGTTATTATGGATCAGGTTTAGATGTTGTTTAACATGTGATATAGCAACACACTGACATAGCAACTTATGTGAGGGTGAACTTCTCCAGATCTGTATTGTCCTTCCTTTAAACAAGTCCTCCAATCTACATTATCATAATAGTGTCTCCTGAAATAGCCCCTGAGCTATTTCCCTCTCGTATTAATAGTTCTTTAAATTTTGAATTTTGGCTGTTGTATAATTATTGATCTTTTCAGTTTGTTCATGTTGAGGCACAAACACAACTTGATTAGGATTACCAAAAAGCATGGGTGTCTGATTGAACGACTAAGGAGCAACACTGTGAAGTGGTTTGGGTGCAGTAGGATAGGAAAGTGCTATATACTAAGGGCAGCACTAACTGTCTGCCGTAAAACCGTGCTACCACGCACACCACAACACCTATTGTATTTCCGTGTTGTCATGAAGCAACACCCTGCTTGCTTTTTTCTTTGTTTCATGTGTGCATCCGATACTGAAACATGCTGTAATATTAGTGTAATTATCCATACAAAGCTCTTGGAACTGCCTAAATCCTACCTCAACACGCCTTTGCCCCTCTAACAAATACCACTGAATGCCTCTGCCACAGTGTGCATACATGAAGACGTATTTACATAAATCCATCATCTGGTGAGAATTTGGACTCTTGACATTTCTTTTGTATGAAGGCTCTCCTGAGGATATGACCTCACCGGGTCCTTTTGTCTCAGTAAGCGTTATCCCACAAATCCAACTGAGAATTTATAAGTTTACATAAAAATCTCACTTTTTTTAACAAGTCTCTCCCTCCCACTGTCACAGGGCAATATATAATCCTCACCTAAACATTTGAACTCCTACATCAGAGGGAAGGAACGGCGCCAGAGTGGCCTGTTCTGTTTTACTGGTGTGTCAAAACTTGTATTGACTGGAGCTATGATTGAAAGCACTCTATACGGGCTCACAAAGTAAAAGACAAACTGGAGCAGACTGGGGGGTGTTTGGGTAATGGGTGTGTGTTTTCAGATGTGGGTGTGTGTAAAAGACTAATTAGTGAATCAGAGTGTTGCACTTTTTGTTTAGGTTTTGATTTTTAAGACGCGCAAAGAAATGTGTAAATTGACATAAAAATGCAGCAGGATACAGCAAAACAAATCCCAATGAGAAATGCCTCCCTGAGTCAAAGCTATACTTCTTTATTTACAGCCCGCAGAGTGACATTTTCACAGCATTGAGACCAACCAGGAAACTTTCCCTCTGTATTTTGCCAAGAAATGGTAAGTAGTGAGACAAGAGGGAGGCAGGAGCAGGTGCAGAGGGTTAGGAAGGAACAAAAGAGATTAATCAATAACTCTGAAAGTCCAGGAGACCACATACATTTGTCACCTTCATAAAAGGTGCTTGTGCTTTAAATTTTCGGTGTTTCATGTCTTCTCCAAATGCTTATAAGCAGGTTCTTGACTGGATCACTGGAGGCACTGTGCAGGCACATGGGAGCACCAAAGGAAAGGGTTAGACTATGTGATGTGTGTTTACTGATCCATGTGCGATAGAAGCACCAGGACCCCTGCCACAGGGCACGCCATGGGTAGAAGAGGCTTAGCTGCAGGTGCAGTACACAATGGGGTTAAAATAAAAGCAGGGTTGTGTTACTGTGGCACATTGCCGGTAGAAGGGAATTTTTGTCCCCTGGATAATTTGGTAATGTGAAAATGATAAAACCATTAGTTCCACCAGGTTTTCACACTGTCAGTAGCTGTGACCTGTTTTACCACAGTTACAATCATATTTGAGTAGCAACAAAGCGCTTATTTTTAGCCCAACAATTAGCTATGCACAAAGACAAGTTGGTTCGGGTTAGGGAAAATATGGTGGTTTGGGTTAAACTGAAATAACAACAGTGACTAAACAGGGTTAGGGTGGTTCAAGTTGTCTTTAGCAGTCCATCTAATGGTTAATTTTCCCCTGAAAATTTAAAACACATGCAGTAAAGGCTCCCCACCCCCCACCCCCCACCCCCCCCAACACACACACACACACACACACACTGGGAACCCTGGGCTGAAAGAGAGACAGCTGTATTAAGGCTGACAGATAGGTCAGTTGGTCATCTTTCAATGGTTTGTGATTGTATTTATGCTCAATTTGTGTCATTTTCAGCTGCTTCTTGTCGTATTTGTCTCCTTCTAGCGCTTCTGTCTTTTTGCGATCATTTGTCTCTCTGTGGCTTTTTATTGTCTCTTTGGCAATGTTGTGCATCTCTTTGTAGTTTCTCATCTTTAGTAGTTGTGTTGTTTTCTTGTTTGGGTTCATAGTCTTCTTCTTTTTATTGCCATGTGTCTCCTTTTGGTCATTTTAGATTCTCTTGTTGTCTCTTTATAGTCGCATTTTGTTTTGCATTTCTTTATGATCACTTTGTGTATTTTCACTGTGTTCTGTGACTTTCAAACAAGAATTCCCAGCACTTTCTTCACACTCTGGCCCAGGGTCCCTGTGATCTCTCAGGATTCTAGGTCTGTGCCTGTAGACCCTCCCAAAATGACTCACAATGGAACAATCAGTAGAACCAGACATGCTGTATTTTTTATTGTAAAGTATGCATTCTCTTCCTTGGCTAAACCTAGTGCCACATTATCCACAGTGGAACCTTTCCACTGTTTACAGTGCATTCACACTACCGGTGACAGGAAGTGTATTGATTCCAGCAGAAACTGCAGCAGAGAGTGAGTTTACTACACGATACACTGAAGTTTAAACAACAGGAAAAAAAAGCTGCCACAGTTTGAGTTTACTGACTAACAGCTTGCAAAAACCACTCCGCTACATTGCAGTGTCCAGTCATAGTAGAGCATGTAAATAAATGTGCTCAACACATCGAGTATATTCCCTTTAAGCGACCAGCAGGTTACAGCTCAGTGTATGATCTCACAAGGGGCCCAGGTGGCTCAGTGGGTAGAGCTTCGGGTTGGGATGCAGAAGGCTGCAGGATGGAATCCCACTGCACCATGCGGCCCCACCCAGACAACACAGACCACACTGGTCCCGAGCCCGGATAAAATTGGAGGGTTGTGGCAGGAAGGGCATCGGGTGTGAAAAACCCATGCTGTGGTGACGAGCCAAAAGTGCTTGATCTTTTGTATGATATAATCACAAATGCACTTATGTTAAATGTTAAACTTGAACAGTGCTGATGAAATCTCTAATCATCTTAAATGCACCATATTCATATCAGACATGAGAGAATGTCTGTCTGATAACAGAATCACGTGAGTAACTTACAGCCTTATGTTCTTTCTTTTTATCACTATCAACTGTGCAATTTTATATTCTCATACAAGAGAGTTGCCTGCTCCTGGAAAGCGATTTTTTATCTCTGACCTTACGGCAGACAACAATATTTAGAGCCAATTAAACGGAGTGAATTGCATTTTAATAGCACCCCACATTTGTTACAGCCCTTTAGCCACTTGGATGGAAAATATTGCTCTTGTCTACTGTCCCTACTGCAACTAATGCAATGTTAATTAAAGATTTTCCTTCGCAGAACTCCTCTGCTTTGTCCTTGGAAGTTAACAAGTTCAGGCATGTACTGCATGTATCGCATTAAACTGCCGAGACAGAAACAAATAACTTTTTGTGGTGATCATGACTCAGCTCCCTCTGGTATCTCATAACAGCAACTGCAAACAAGTAGCAAACCGCAAAATATGTCGGGGAAAATTCACTGGGATGACAAAAAGAAAATGTTAATTTAGTAAATAGTTAACGGTGACCCAGGAATGTTTTTCTCCAAACCTTATACACTGTAGCTGCTTTATCGTGGCTATCACATTTCATCTTACATCATATGCACACAGGATGTGTTAGTCTCAGTGGATTTAGGTAGTACAATTACTGTAAACTTCAAATTCTCAGTATTTTGCAGCACTAAGATTCTTCTTTTCACGTGTGCCAATGTTGTGTGTAACCCTGAGGTAAGAAAAGCATTTCCATATTGTTTTAAGTGCAGTTTATTATTGTTAGAGGCTGTAAAAAAACTCATGCACATACTGTATGAACAGTATGTGCACATCTTGCCAAGGTGCCCTTCACTGTGACTACTGTGGAGACAATGTGCAGAGAATTGATAAAAATAAAAAGAGTACAATTATTCAAAAATAGCCACTGGAGTCATGTGTATTAATAATGTATGTCCATAGCCTCAACCACCAGTGCTGATATTTATAAAACGCATTACTTGTTAGGAACTGATCAAGGATCTGGTACATAGCCACACAGGACAAATTTCACTACAAGACAAACCGGCCTCAGAGGAACAGGAAATAATAGCTAGGGTTATATTAAGTAATTCAACCTTTATTTATGCAGAGAAAGGTTTGCTGAGTGTGCATGCTCTTTTGCATGTATTACACCTGGGATCTACTTGGTACAGATAGATTTTTTTGGGGTCTTGACTGAGGTAACTTTTGAAGGTTACAGACAGTGGCAGACTCAGGCTGTCTTGAGGGGCAGGGGTGAAAACATCTAAAGGGCACCTGATTTCAGCAAAGGACAACAGCACAACATCAGTTACAATGCTGCTTTCAGTTTAGGGTATTCACTGTATTATGGTGTCTCCTTTGCAATTTGTGGGGGGAACCTAAGATGGGGTTTTATCATGTTTGTACTACTATGTAGTCACCTTAGGTCCAACATACACTATGCTTGCTAAGCCAGTGTTTGAATGTTGGCGTGGCCATCAGTGAGTGTCTGTTGGCCTAGTTTTTGTGGTGTGTCCTGCACCGTAGTTGGATTCCAGTGGACAGTGTTTCAGTCCTATCAGCAAGAGACACCACTATTATTGGCTTAATGCTGAAAAACAGGCCATGGTATTAACAATGGCAGTACAATGTATAACTTCTGACATATCATCTATCAGATATGGTTATAAAGTGCAAGCTTCATACCGGTTGCTTGCCTGTTGTCTTTGCGTTGTGTTTAAGTAGCACTTGTCAGCTCAGACAAAAGTGAATGTAAACCAACACAGCACTTGGTCTTCGTTGCTGCTACTTATTTCAATTCAATTCAATTCAATTCAACTTTATTTATATAGCGCCAATTCACAACAAAGTCATCTCAGGGCACTTTACAGAATAAAGTCAAGATTATAAAGATGTATAAAGAGAACCCAACAATTCCCCCTGGACCAAGCCCTAGGCAACAGTGGAGAGGAAAAACTCCCTTTAACGGAAGAAACCTCCAGCAGAACCAGGCTCAGGGTGGGCGGCCATCTGCCTCGACCGGTTGGGGTGAGTGGAAAGTGAAGAGAGAAAAGAACAGAGCAACAAAAGCAACAACAAAACATCGGGCAGATTGGTGCACGCTGGAAGACACACAGCTCCGAAGCCAGGGACACCTGCAGAAAGGGACAGAGAGAGGGGGACAGAGAAAGACAAAGACAACTATGGGAGAAAACACACAGAGTTAATGACATACAGTGGTGAAAATTGCGGGGTGAGAGGAGAGGAGAGATGGTCAAGAAAATCAAAGGAGCTCAGTGCGCACATCATGACATCATGTCATGTTTGACGCCCCTTAGAGGGCAATTTATAGAATTTTCTCTACTGTGTGGGAAATTTGCTCATGTTGTACGTATAATTTACAACCTCATCAATTTTTTTCTGCAACCATAAGTTGACTTAGTGGTAGAGTAGGAGGAGCAACCACCCCTACTGCTGCCAAAAGGACAGACAAATACTGCAAAAATATTCTCAAGTTGCCCCTGAAGTGGAGCAAATTCAATTTCTAGCAAAAATATTAAAGTCTAACAATAAGAAATATGAATCATTGTAATGCTGAGCCTATAGAGAATTAGCACCTCCACTTACCTTTTCATGCTCAGTCGTGCTTTATTTTTTGGATAGAAATAGACATATTGTGACTAACTGGTATACGCAGTACCACATTTAGCAGCTGAACTACCAGCATCCTGCAGGAGCTGGTGGAGAACAGATTTAAAAGAGTGAATATCAATCTTCACCAGGTGGAGAAAAACACCAAATGAATCATAATGTTGCTCCTTAATTGCTATGTGTTATTAAGAAACGGCTTGCTAACAGGTTTGTCATATTTTAAAGGGTGATGATATGTTGCTGTTGTGTTCACAGCTTGTTTCTGCTGCCCCTGTGTTCAAAGCACCAGTTATTGTTAGCTACAACAGAACATGTTTAAAGTGGAATATAATGGATGCGACACTACATTTACATTTATATAGACATTTTGTGGGCGATATAATCATTTTTGTTCCTTCAGATTTTGGGGGGATTATTGCAGCCTAAACTCCATGATGTCATGGCAGCATTTTTTATTTATTTATTTATTTAGTAATTGTTTTTAGTTTATTACAAATCACAGGGGTTCAGTGAAAATAATATTCGGAACTGACATGTGCGCACACACACACACACACACACACACACACACACACACACACGTGGGATTGAGACAGCATGCCTCTATCACTTAGCGGTAATGTTAGAGTAGTGAAAATCACAAAGTCTACTTATTTCATTTAACAGTGTTTCTTTTGGGTAAAAAAAGTGTCAATGATTTTCATTACAGCGCTGTGGAAACAGACATCAACAGGATGACAGATGGGAGAAAATGGTAGAAGGCAATTGCTGTTAACTTAACCATGTGAGCTAGAGAAATTAGTTATTTTAAAATCAACTTATACCTTTATGTCATGACTTTTAGCTTTGCTGATGACCATTGTCATGTCTCAGTCACCAGAATTGTAATGAGACAGTACTATTAGAATCATAGTTACATAGTAACCATAGCTTTCACAATGGTTACATTTTTTGCCAACTATCTGCCACTATGTTCATATGCAACACACATTGATGCTGCTATTCATTGTTGATATATGTCACAAAATCTATTCCACATGACTTGTGTGACTAAACTCCCTGATTTATACATTGTAATCACTGGACTGAAACAATCAGTACATTTTATTCAGTTAACGTTTAAGATATAACAGAGGAATTGTATTTTTTTTTCTTTTGTCATTCTAAAAAAGCTGAAATTCGTGGTGGCATCTTAACCCCTGAGCCATGGACGTAAGTACAACATAAGAAACTGTAGCAGGGAACCGTGTGCAGACAAGGCTTCAACATGCACCTGGAAATCCAGAGACCAACAACACTGCATTTTCTTTACACCAGCAAGTAAATCCAGGACGACCTTGACACACTCCTCACTGATTTTCCCTCTAATTCAGCATTTTGTTACCCACTCAGCACCTACACAACAACAGTTAGGGATCAGTGCCTTGCTAAGTTGTACTTTCATTGCAGGTAATTTAGGCTGAGGTGAGTGTTACCTAGTTTCTTTCTTTACCTTAAATCTTGCAGCTTCAATTTGGACCACTGACCCTTTGGTCATAACCCATTTTTCCACATCCTTCAGGCTCAAGCTGCTCTTTACAAACGAACAAACCCAATTCTTCTCCAGTTTGTCCCAGACATTTAGCTAACGTTATTGTCTGCATGCATCCTTGGCAGGCTGCCCAGGACTCTTGTTATATATGTTTTACAGTAGAGACACGTATACGCATCCCCATGGCAATGTGAATAATGAGAACATGTACTTAGAAGGAGAGGAACAAATAGAGAACCAGCTGAGATGGAAAACAAGATAAAATAAAGATGACCTCCCGATGGTTTAGAGTTTCCTTAGTGCATACAGCATGTTTTCACAGCATGGAGCACGGTGCATATACATTTAGGCATTCTAATGAACCAGGTGGAGCTTATCCTCAGCCGTTATCCAAGGCTTTGATGACAGATTGATGGAAATGATTGAAATCATTTGGATTGGTGTAGGGAGTGCATGTAACTAGTCACCTATACAAACTACTAGTTTATAAAGCTGCATGTATTTGGTTATTTTATGATAACAGAGTAAGCACAAGGTCTGTGCAGCTCATCCATAACAGGAGGATTCCTTGGTATGGTGGTGGCTATGAATTACAGGCCCGCACTGGCTTATTCAACAGCAAGCTAGAACAGATTAATAATAAAAAAAAAAAAAAAAAAAACATTAAAAGGCTGTTTCAGGAGTAATTAATCAAGCTGAACAAACACACGCCTACATGAAGACAACCCTGTTGAAACTCCTTTTGAGCAGGCTTTTATGTTCAATTTTAATTGGTCAGCACAATTGGTAATGCCAGTTACCTTTGGCCACATGTGAAGACAGCACCTCTCTCTGTCACCCAGGGTGATTGCAGGGCTCAGTGTCCTCATAGTCAGCAGGCGGGGTCTTTGAGGTTTCACATAATAGAGGACCTACTCCCAATATGCAGCAATCAGTGGTAATGTGTGGGTTCATTTTGCAAAGGTAGCAGTATTAAGCAGAAAAGTATCAGCAAAAGTATTACTTAATCTTATTGGGCATCTCTGTGCCATGGGCCAAATGGATGTTGCATCATCAAACACCAGATACAATAGTTATTGAAACTGTATTAACTTGGTAGAATCTTGTGTCTTTTTGCATAAATATGACTTTAAACATCATCAGACTTTCCGGCAAACCAAAAAACCCAGTAAGACAAAAAAAGATATTGTACATTGATGTATTTGTATGTGGCAAAAGTCTGCGAATGCGTGCTTTCAGAACCTGCCGACACGTCATCTAAACCTTACTAGTAACTGTTTATCATCCCTGCACATTGGCTTAGAGGGATTTTAGTCCATTCCTCCTTACAGAGAAACTTCATCTCCTTGACATTAGTTTTCTTCCTTGCATTAACTGCCTGGTTCACATGTCCCCAAAGCAGTTCTGTTGGATTAATGTCAGGAGTAAGACCCGTCCAGAACAATTCAACAAAACCCTCAGCTTTAAACAATCTTAGGTAGAGCAGCTTGTATGTTAAAGGTCACTGTTGATTATGCCAAAACTGACGGAACGTTGTCTAACTGCATGAGGATAGTTGGATAGTTTGAAATGTTCCTATAGAATTTGTACAACTTCAGCTACAAATTCATTGTTCCTTCAATACTGGTAATCTCTTCTGGTCCAGTGGCAGCAAAGCAGCCTGAAAGCATGATGCTGCATGTTTTATAGTTTTACAAAAAGTTCTACTTCGGTCTTATAAGCCATCAGAATATTCTTCCAGCAGCCTTATCCACATGCCCTTAAACTGACTGTCTACAGTCAGCGTTATTTTTAGGGAGTAGAGGCTTCCCCCTTCCAACCCTGCAATGGACATTAATGTTCAATGTTCTTCTGACATTAGCAGCTGTGAGAGAGACCTTTACTTTCGTTGACATATTGCTGGCGTTTCTTCTTAGCTCTTAAGGCTGTTTCACATGTGAACTCCGGACACTTGGACATTGTTCGGCATTGCGCTTCCCATATTTCAGTGTGTGGTCAGCGCACATACAGCAGGCACAACATAATAGAAAACTTAGGCTGTTGGGAAAAAATGTTCTATCACTCGACTACAGTGGCAGTTGAGTGATAGAAATTTCATCAACACGCCCACTCGCTCGCTTTTAATCCTGCCAACAATATGAGACAGAGCAGCGTGCGTCACAAGCTCATGCATACATTGGACTAAGGGGCTCGAAAGACAAAGTCCGGATAATGTCAGGAGCATCTCACTTGGAGATTTGCGTTCTGCAAACACCGCGTCCAGATAAAGTCAGGAAAATGTCAAAATTCCAGTCATATCTATTCCACACTTTTTACTTTTAGTATGATGTTTATTGCTCAACCACTTCACACAGTAACAGTGTTCCCCATTTGTATATGACAGTTGACAACCCAAATTTCTCTTCTTTAAATACGGCTTGGTTCACATCTCAGTTTCCTTTTAAATGGTTTGGCCAATAAAAGGGAGGCCAACCAACATCGTTGATTAAAGCTGTTGTGTTAAGAGGAATGAGCTAAAATCCCTTCAATCCATGTGCAGGGCTGATGAACAGCTTCTGGAAACTTTTAATGAAATTTATTGCCGCAAACACACATACTGAAGGCACTCAGCCACACAAACATTTGGATAAGGTTGAACAATTTTCCAAGTCAAACAACTGTAATTTGTTCTCCTTTTATGTAGTTGTAGGACTGCAGTGAAGATTTTCTTGTTTTTTGTAGGTCATATTCATGCAGAAATGGGGAAAATTCTAAAAGGCTCACAAATGCTCAACACCACTTTATGCCTTAGGATAATTTACAAATCCTACAGTTTCTTTGGAGCACCGCAGCCACCACAGAGTTTATGCTGAGTAAACAACAGTGGTTTCCCAGTGCCCACAGAGGCAAGGCAATCCACTCACATCATCCTCCATTTTGTTTGTCCTCTAAGCTTGTACTATTACTAGGGAGCAAAACGGCAAACAAACAGCACAGCACAACAGCTCAGTTTCCACAGATAGGTCAGGGATAAGGGATTAAGAGTGAAGGGTATTTGCTTTCCCTGTTTAGCCCACTACCCCTGGATTAACACTTTCAACAGGCAGGAGTCAGAACGGGAGGCCGTTTCACTAAGTTTTCTTTTTTTCATTTTATTTTCATTTCATTCTGTGTCTTGAATTATCCTGCTGAGCCAGACAACCTTGCCATCTTTGCCAACCCCCAACCCCAGTCGATGTAAACAAACATTTGATTGTTGACTGCAGGGGGAAGCTTAACCATCTTACAATATTCTTACAATAAGCTCACAATATTCTACCCATGTTTGTTTACACGGATCATGGAAGGAATAGGAATTGTGCTTCTTCACTATGTGCTTAAAAGAGTGCCACCTATACCCAACAAAAGGTTGATGTTTCAGGTCAGAGAAGGAAGGGAGAGATCTGTTTGAAGCAATGGAGTAGAGATAATGCAGGGAAAAAAACATTGTGGGGCTGACTGCCCACATATAAACAGTTTGATAATGATTCACATGGCTTGTTTAATACATGTGGCCTGTGTTGAAAGAGCAACAGGATAAGAGAATGTTAGGAAGAAACAAAATTGTCCCTGACAGTTGTAACAAGCTGCTGGAGCTGCAGAATGAGATGTTCAGGGAACACTGCTCGGTATTGCACCTCAACCCCTACCTCCATTTCACACTCATTTTAAGTCAGACACCATCCTCACTTTCTACACTGCAACACCCCCACTCATCCTAGTTGAGTTTATCCACATACTGGTCCCCCGCACTTCTATTTTGTTAATTTTTTTTTCTCACCGATACCTACGGCTTTTTTTATTCATTCATCTCTCCCTGTCTTTCATCATACACATTTCGTGAACTAAGACACAAAACTCTAAAATAGAAAAAGGTCTTTTTTCATTGATTACATTTTCCCAACATTAAATCACTTCTGTGCACTGTATGTGGACTAACCATTGCTGAATATCTGTCACCCATCCTGCTTTGTCAATTTTGTGCCCATCAAAGCCTAAATTGTGTATGGAGATGTGTTTAATGTGAGATAATGATGCAAATAAGTCATAAGGGTTCTAATAGCTCTCAATTCAAAATGTCAGTAAAAATGCCAGGAAATGATATAAAAGTTTAGGTCATCAATCTCTATTTGAGTGACTTTGTCCACATATCTCTGCCTGGTTTCACAATCCAGATGAGTGACATCAGTTAGAAAGAGCAGGAGTCCACCCTATTCTGTTTGCCCCCTTAATAAACGTTCTGCGTAACCTCTAATGGTTAGCAAACCGCATCAGAAAAGCAGCCATGGAACATCCCACTTCAAATGAACACAACTAAAAACATAAACCACAGGCCAAATGCAGCACATTGTATCACATGTGAACTGCAGTCCAGTCAGAAATACATTCAATATGGCCCCTAAAACAAAGCATCACCTGACTTGTTGACATATATAAAACCGCCTGTTCTCTTTCCCAAGGCGTCAAAAAGCGTTGCTTTGTCAAGTCCCTTTGTGGTTACGTGCTGACACTTAGGGTACCCGCGAGCATCTGTGATCAACGCTCAGAGCTTTCAGTGTTGTCGATGGAAACCCTGACGTTTCAATATTTGACACCTAAAGCAACCACGTGCTATATGAAGTGAAAAAGTGTCAATGGGGAGGTGAATGGTGAACGACACAGGTGAACATGGTGAACGACACAGGACTTTTCCACCGGAGACTTGGGTTTGACTCTAGCGAGAGATGTCGACATCAGACGCCTTTGTTACCATGGCGTCAAATAGAGGCGTTCCTGGGCATTCCAATAGGAGCACCAAAGGATACCTGTGGCGTCAATATGAGATGTCAAAGGACATTCAAAGTGACGTAATTTCCCCCTTTAGTAAGCGACGCTGTCTGACACTGTGCGATGACAACGTTGTACTGTTTATAGCACCTCTGACATGCTGAGTGACACTTCTGTGTAGCATAATGAAAATAATGTATGACATACTATAACATGAAGTGTCTTTTTACAATTATTTTCTTTTTGTTTGCAAGAAAAAAGCAAAAGAAAAGTATAAGGAACATAAACAGCCTGGGCTACAAATGTAAAAATAAAAACACATTCTGCCATGAATTATTTAAAATGACATGAATGAGAATACACAACTGTTTTGCAACACGATGATATTTGATTTTAAAACTGCATTCCATTGGAATAACAAATGCATGTTTGTTAAATCTCAACCGGTTGGTTGGTCTGTATGTCGACCGCTTGACAGCTACCGAATGGACCGTCAAACTATGCTGTACTACAAAAGTGATGCACTGCCTTTCTATTTAGTAAAACCAGCAGGCCAAAGATTTTCATGTATCCGGTGAAATATCATCGGCATCTACTGCACTGATTAGGGCCAAATTTGCTGCAGACATTTGTGGTATCCAGATGGCAAATCCTTTAGACTTTTTGGTGACCCCTTGACTTTCCCGTTTGTCCCCCCATGGCACTGATATTTGTGGCTTTCCACAAAACATCTTGAAAGCTATTGGACGACTTGCCAACAGCAGGTCAAACTTTTCACTTATACCATAAAAGAATTCTACATGTATTGGATCAATTAGCACTAAATTTGGTGTAGACATTTATGGTTAACAGATGGTAAAACCTTTCACATTTAATATTTGTGTCTCCCTCTCACATCTTTGAGATTTCTCTCCTCTGCAGTTCATTGTTAAAGATTCCCTTGTGCAAAAAAAGAGACTGCAAACTGTACTGGCAGACAGTACGTGTGCAGTTAGTGATACAGTATACTAAGCATCATCCGTAGCAGAATACCAATGTTCATTGATCTGTGACGGACAAAGCATTTCAATCACACAGACAGCATCCTCCAAGCTTCCAAAGTTATTACAATCAATGAGCAATAACCATAAAAGCTATCGAGCTGAGGTGGGGGTGGTGGTGATGGTGGGGTGGGCCTACATTCATGTACATTTAAAACAAAGATTACCACTTAGCAGCACTCACGTGGCCATCCAACCCATCAGAATCTGAGAAGAGTCACACTGCGATTGCCAGTGGGATACAAAAGCAGGAGAACTTGTTTTTTGCTACCTTCGAGAGAAGAAAGAAAGTTAATTAAAACGTGAGACACCTCGCTGAATATCTTTAGCACTGTTTCCAAGCAGGCTTTCCAAGGCCTCAGTGTAAAAGAAGCGACGGGGGGGGGGAAAAAAAAAAAGATTTTGAGTAGGTGAGACAGAGAAAGAAAAGAGTTGGAGGGCGGAAAACGCGGCACTATTTCAGCTCGCAGATCTGACTAGACAGGCTGAAGCTGCAAATTGCTTTTAGCACTCAATTTCTCACCTTAATTAAAAGAAGGGAAGAGCTGCGGTTACAGGCTCCATCACTTTCAGCATCTGCTTTCTGCGACCAAAGTAGGACAATGGTGAGCCTTTTATTTTTTATTTTCCCTGCCTGCCATATCCTGTTTTTAAACCACTGAGTGGTGTTGAGTCAGGTCAGACACTGATGCTTAACCTGTGCTGTGAAACCTCAGTGGGTTGAATGGCAATTATTTGTGCTTTTGCCAGCTTGAATACCACCGCCCCCTCCTCTCGCTCTCTCTTTCCCTCTCTTTGTTCATCGTTTTTTTTTTTGTGGTTTAGTAAAACCTGCAGTCACAATACACCTCCAGCAGCCTGGTTAATTGAAGTCACAAATCATCAGTCTAATTTTACCCTTTTGATTTTTGTCCTTTTGTCCACAATGATCACCGTGAGGAAAGGCTTTTGTATGACTGCTTAGGATGGATACATCGGCATTGCTATTCAAGCTGACATTTTACCTCAATATCCTTTACTTTAATAGATTATAAAAACAGAACATGTAATTTTACAGCTTTCATGTAGCATTTTGTGTCCCATGTCTTGTTAGAGGCATCATGCGTGTGGGTGCCTGCATATTTCAGGCTGTTAGCGTCTTTGCGATTTGCAATCTTACAAAATTCGAAAGCTTTGACAGCAGCGCTCCCTAAACGGGGGTAAAACTGTTGAGAAAGCTTGTGTTCAGGCACAATACCCTCCATAGTGCAACGTAGAGGGTTCAAACAAAAAAATGCAAGGTCGTTCAGCCAAAAAAAGCAGACCGGTTAAACTCCAGCCAATTACTGTAATAAGTGCAAGTGCACATTCCTGGTGCATTACTTAATAACATAGATACCATGTTTCTGTCAAATGCCTGGTGATTGTTTGGGGTCCTGGAGACCTGGTGCCCTCTTAAACAGCTCATAAAGTATATCTGTCTTTGTTTTATCATCCCTATAACTGAGTTCACTATTTCACTACATAAAATGATTTGTAACTGCTGTTTGCTTGAATATATTTTCATACACTCTGTGAATTGTGTTACCAGAGCTGTTTACATGTCAATATCTTTCCCAGTTCCAAATGGAAGTCCCTTTCAGCCATAATCGCATTGCCTTATTATTCTATTTCACTTTCAACACAGCACATGTCTGATTTGAATGCCAAAGCTGTAACACTAGCAGCAAAAGGTTAAACATGCACCAAGAAATTAAATGTATGCCTTGTTCCTTCGTAAGATCACTGTAGGACATGTCAGCTTAATAAACCATGAAACACTGTGAAAAGGCTTTAAACTCCTTGAGAAGATCAAAACAGTCTATAAACAAGTTTTCATGTTACGGTATGACTGGGATAAGAAAGGTCAGAACAAGTCCGTAAGATCTGCTGCCTAACCACAAATCATTTGATAGAAACTGTGCCTGTTTTTGTAAATCCAGTGAAACTGAATCCAAAATAATACCACTATATAGGATAAAATGCATGATGTACTTTCTGTACATCATTAAACATTAATCATTTGGTTTAATACCAACCTTCATCATGCTAGACTTTGTAGGGCCCCGCTCTAAAAAGCCTATACGCGTACAGTAGCAAGGGACCCCACAGTTTTATGTTTTTGGAGTCAGGGCCACAACACTGCAAAATGCATTGATTGGAGGCTTAAGGGTTTATGAGTATCCAGTGACACCCTTTCCCTAAATTTCTCTAAACATTTGCCTAGTTTGTTTTGTTGAGTATTTGGTTGGGATGCAGAAAGCCACGCGTTTAATCCCACCCCAACCAGGTGTGGCGCTGCCCAGCCACCAAGGGCCATCGTGGTGCCAGTCCTGAGCCTTGATAAAAATGGGAGGGTTGCTGCAGAAAGGGCATCCGGTGTAAAAACTTCACATTCCGCTGTGGCCACCCATAAAGTGATAGCCGATTTATTTTTTTTGGATCCATCAGGGTCAACACACAGAGACATATGCAGACAAACAGCAATTTACAGGCAATTTTAAAGTCATCAATTAATCTAACCTACGCAAACAAAGGGAGAACATACGAACACCACAAAGAAAGACCACAGGTGTGAACCCACAACTTTCCACTTGTGAGGTGGCCGCACTATTCACTCCACCACCTTGTGGACTCTTTTTAAATTTCAACAATAGACATTTTCCTGAGAAATACCAACAATAAATTAAATAATAATGTTTTATATTTCTTTTCTTTTATATTTCTAATAGTGCCCTTGCTGACTGGTTGCCTTAATATCTTTTTTCTTTGCCTGTTTTTCCTGCAGTGGTTTAATGACCTCTGCAGAGGCAATACAGCCAGACACTATTGTCACAATGCACTAAACTCCTAACAACAGGTAAAAATGTTCATTTATTAGCATTTTCTTTATTTTATTTTGTATTCAAAATTTTCCCTAAATTTAGATGAAAACATGACTGAGCTCAGAAAAGAAAACTGTATTAGAAAGAATTTTTTCAATTATTTATACACATGTAAACATGTTCAATTCAATTCAACTTTATTTATATAATGCCAATTCACAACAAAGTCATCTTAAGGAACTTTACAGAATAAAGTCAAGATTATAAAGATATATAAAGAGAACCCAACAATTCCCCCTTGAGCAAGCCATAGACAACAGTGGAGAGGAAAAACTGCCTTTAACGGAAGAAACCTCCAGCAGAACCAGGCTCAGGGTGGACGGCCATCTGCCTCGACCGGTTGGGATGAGTGGAAAGTGAAGAGAGAAAAGAACAGAGCAACAAAAAGCAACAACAAAACATCGGGCAGGTTGGTAGAACCAGTAGCTGCACGCTGGAAGACACACAGCTTCAAAGCTGGGGACAACTGCAGAAAGGGACAGAGAGAGGGGGACAGAGAAGGACAAAGACAACTATGGTAGAAAACACACAAAGTTAATGTCATACAGTTGTGACAATTGTGGAGTCAGAGGAGAGAGGGATAAGAGGAGGCAAGGAGCTCAGTGCATTGGGGGGTGGGTCCCCCAGCAGTCTAAGCCTATGGCAGCATAACTATAACTAACTATATGCTTTATTAAAGAGGAAGGTTTTAAGCCTAGACTTAAAAGTAGAGAGGGTGTCTGCTTCCCGAATCTGAACTGGGAGCTGGTTCCACAGGAGAGGAGCTTGATAGCTAAAGGCTCTACCTCCCATTCTACCTTTGGAAATTCTGGGAACCACAAGTATGGTGCTATGAGATCTTCTATATATGATGGAGCCTGACCATTCAGAGCTTTATATGCAAGAAGCAGGGTTTTAAATTCTATTCTAGATTTAATGGGAAGCCAATGGAGAGAAGCTAGTGAAGGTGAAATATGATCTCTCTTTCTAGTTCCAGTCAGCACTCTTGCTGCAGCATTTTGGATTAATTGCAGGCTCTTTAGGGAGTTACTGGGGCATCCTGAAAGTAGGGAATTACAGTAGTCCAACCTAGAAGTAACAAAGGTGTTAAGTTGATAATCAGTAAAGATCAGATTTAAAGACCAAACCCAATGTCGCTAATCAGCCACAGGAAAAGCATACATGCATGTGACTGTTGCAACCAGTCAGTTAAATTTAATAGCAGAATAAGGTGTATAAAATGAGATGGATTTTTACAATACACAGATTGGATTGTAATTTTATGCTTTGCCCTCATTTTGTCCTCCAAATAAATTAGACTCAGCACTTGGCTTTTGAACCTGTCTGATCCTTTAACTGCTTGTGCAGCCGATACCCAGAGCCGTAAAAATCAAACCCAAACTCTCATAAACCCCAGTTTCCCCATATGACTTGTTGATTGTCACCTTTGGAATCTCTGCTCCTCATTAAATTCCATGTTGCTCACATTAAAAGCCTCTGCAGGGAAATGTTGAGATCACCATTATTGATAGAATCATTACTCTAATCTTGTAATACCCAGATGAGATTCCCAAATCGGAAGGTAATTTTACTATAGCCATAATCAGCTCTTTTAATCAACATCAAGCCAGTCTCTGACACCATGCATGATGGGAAAAGAGGAATGTTTCCTGTCAGCAGTTGAGAAATGTCATGGATGAATGTCAAAGAAAAACATTCAATTATCTTAAGCAGGTTTACACAAGTGATTGGCCTGTTGATGGGGAGGGGAGGAGATGTGAGGGCAGTTAGAAATGGTCAGCTGGAAGTCTGTTTGATTTGCTGGGATTAGTTTTGATGGGCCAAGTTGACGTTTCCTCCTTGTGGTGACGGCTAAGGAGAGTGCAACAAATTACTCCTTGTTGGCTAAGCGCCTGTGTGGAAATCTGATGAGGGAAAATTACACATCACATCTGCCCTCGTTTTGTGGCAAAACGTGTATAAAACCATAATTCTTTACCTTGGAGGTTGCTTCAGGCTTGGAAAAATTGTGTGTGTGCGTGTACTGAAAAAGGATATGTACCTTTATAAAGTTGGGCATACACGCACGCTTACGTACAAGAGTGTACAGTCTTCTGCCAGCTGTCACTCAGTTGTCACTGATCAGAAGGGGTTTATTTCATCGCCCCGCTGGATTATGGGAAGAGAGGAAACGTTCAGCTCATGCACGGGGCTAATCAGCCTGTTTGTTCTCGCCCCATTTTCACAGTCCAGGTAAATTGGATGATTAAACTCTTTAAACCTTGACCTTGGGTTAATTTTTTATGGGTGGAGGAAGAGGTGAGTTTGGAGTTCGTGTCCAGACTGACAGGCTGACATCTTTTCTACACTCAAGGATTACATTTTTTTTTTTTTAGGTCAGGAGTGGGAGCTGAAAGGAAAAAGGGGAAAAATAAATCTTGAGGGTAGTGGAGCTTCTGGTAGCAGGCTTGGCTGAACCTATATTGACATTTATAGCAACATTGCTTAGCAGTTGCAAAGTACAGTAGTTTGTGAGCAGTATTCACAGTCCTTCACTTTATTCACTTAGAATATTACACTCATTAAAAAAACAAAATAATGAAATTTGTTTAGAAAAGTGATTAGATCATATCTGCTTTTATTATTCTTGAGATGGGTGTAGATTTGGATTGGAGTCCACCTGTGGTAATTTGAATTACCACAGAAGTTATCTGGAGAGATGGAAGAACCTGCAGGACTCTAACAGTCACACCTTAATGGGAGACAGATTAGACAGTAGCCTGCTTAGCTGTGGCTGCATGAATTGGAGAACATGAGAACAAACCTTAAACCCTTTGGACAGAAGTCCAAACACTACAGTACGTCTGGTGAACAATAGGCTGAGCTTATCCTATGGCTATAACCATCCCTGCGGTGAAAGCATTTCGAGCTTTTCAGCAGCCAAAGAGTGAGATTGATCAGAGATACGAGGAGGATGAGTACAACCATGTACAGGTTGTACAAAAATCTCTTTTAAAGTGCACAAAGCCTAAATATATAGTGTGAATATGTTTGTAAATGAAAGACTTTCAGACTGTTTTTACTTGGGCTTAGTTTAACTCAGATAACACTCTAAAAAGTTATGTCTGAATCATTTCCTGAATCATTTCCATCTACACTTGGCTTTTTAATCGTCTTTGAAATGGCAAAAAATAATTATTATTCAATGCACGTTTACCTAGTCAAATATTATTTCATCAGAAATAATTGATTAAGGGCAATGCAAACTTTTGCACCACTATAATTTTTATTATATTATATTATATTTATTTTTTCTTCCATAACTTTTTTTACACTCCTTGGCCATTATATTTACTTCTGATAATGAAGAAACATTTGTATTAGCTGAGTGTGCATTATTATTATTATTATTATTATGTAAGGTTTAGGGTTAAGTTTGTATCTGCTTCAATTCCAGTGTAAGTGGATGCAAACCTCAAACCTGAATAAAGTTCTGCAATGTACACATATACAAATGCACTACGAACATATTCACCCATGTCTCTGAAGACTTTAGGCTTGATTTTGCCTCTTAAGACGTCGGACACAATGTATTCCCTTGAGGGCTACATACTATGTGCTGTACTTTATGTAAATGTATCTTTGTTTGCTCACATACACACACACACACACACACAATATAAAAGTAAATCAATGTTTTATTGTGAGTTTTTTGTGAAAAAGTTACAGGAAATACAATAAGTCTGGTTAGTTCTAGTATTAATGAATAAAGGTCCAGGTCCAGTTCTAAAGAAATGGCTTATTCTGTGCTGTTTGGTCAATAGGAACAAGAAGTAATTGTTAAAACAGTAAGAGCCAGATTGAGTCAAAAAGGGGTGAAGGTGACAGGCTCCTACTTTCATTTATAACTTGTAATTCTACCTTTACCTCATCACGTTAAACAACTTCACCTTGCTGTGCATTGCAGTGGAAGAATAATCACCCTTATATCATTGTGGATCTACAGCTACTGGACATTTACAGCATGGCTCAGCATGACTGCACCTCAACTACAGCATGGAAAAATCCAAAAGGCCTTTGGAATTCACAACCTTTCTTGACCCTTGGTCTGGCTTCTTCCCCATGGTAATAGCAACAGTGCCTCCTGAATGTTGTAGTACTTAAACTAAAAAAATATTTTAAACTTGTACATTCCATATATTTACAGCTGAACCTTGTTCATTGGACAGTGCACCATCAGGATCAGCTGGGACAAGGTTTCTGCTGCTGTTTTGTCCCCCCTAAAGTAAGTGTTCAGGGGGCTCAGGTACACTGGGAAGTACTTCCAGTATAAGCTCAAGAAAGTCCTATTTATTGCTAATGCATTCTATATTCTGCAGCTGTACCCTGGTTTTGTCTAGTCGTCACTGACATATTTGATACCGTAAGTGAAGTAGCAACCTGTCACCTGTTGCTGCCAGTCTGCCTCTCTATGATTTTCTTTTGTGGATTGACTTTAAGTACACTTTATCAGACATTGTACATTTCTAGAGAATCTGCCATCTAAAACTGACATTATGTTGAGCATGAAAAGCTACTAACCTACTGTAAAGACAGTAGAGGTTACACGATATGGGGTTGATACTGATGGTCAACTGTGGGCTTGGTGTGCAAAATGCTGTAAAAAGTAATGGTCATCAAATTTAAGATATTGTTGTATCCCTGCTTTAGAAGTCAAGACTGCTAAATCATCAGCATATACCGGATGGTTATTAAGACTCTCTCACCATACACCCAGTGTTAAACCCGTTTTCCAGTTTTAAAAGTTTATTCATGTCCAAGCAAAACTCTTCAGCGCAATGATCCCACGATGGTGGAACGAGCTACCAAACTGTGCACGCTCATCAAACTCACTCCCAATATTCAAAAAACTGCTGAAAACAGAACTCTTCCGCATCTTCCTATGCACTTAAATCTATTTTTTTTTAAATGCACTCAAATGCACTTAAATATAAAAACAAAAAAAAAAAAAAACTTTTCTGCTCTTTCTCGCACTTGCATCTCGTGAGTGAACACTTTTCTGATAGGACTTTGCTTTGATGTTTTCTCCTTGACTTAGATTTTTGATGCCTTGTACCTCACTTGTAAGTCGCTTTGGATAAAAGTGTCTGACAAATGACTAAATGTAAATGTAAATGTACAAATTGTCGTCAGGAGCATTCGGATATGTTTATCACAATGCCATGGGGGAAAGAAATAAGCAATGTTCTTAGGCAAGCAAATGATGCTGCACATCATTCTGAAAGTGGCTAAAAAACTATTCTAAACAATTGTCAATTTAACATTGTACAGATTATTAAAGATTATTCACAAGTGGAAAACATTCAAGATAGTTTCCAATCTTCCCAGGAGTGGACGTCCCAGCACATTCACCTCATTGTAAAACCATGCAATGCTCAGAGAAATACAAAAATAAAAACAAGAGCTTCATCTCAGAGCCTACAGGCTTCACTGAGCATATTAAATGTTAATATTAAAAGTCCATGACAACACAATTAGAAGACTGAACAACTACGGTTTGTTTGGAAGGGTTGTTAGTAGAAAACCTCTTCTGTCTAAAATGAACATTAAAGCACAATGGAGGTTCACAAAACTGCATCTGAACGGACCTCAAGATTTCTGTAACAATATCCTATAGACAGATTAGACCAAAATGGACACACAGTGTTTTGTAGATCCACTTGAGCAGCTATAACTTCTTTTTGTTTGACTAAACCTTTCATTGCTAATATACAAACAATTTACTTTACTATACATTATACATAAATCACTCTTCCTACAATATCTTTACACATCCACTAATATATGTATAGCAATCAGTTGGCTCCACCACTTCATTGCACACAACTAACTTACACTACTTACTTACTATGTTGAGTCAAATGCTGGTCTAATAAAGAGATAATATGAAATGACATTCATATCACCCACACAAAATACATATGTACATCATCTTTCATAGAAGGTTATGAAAGCAGTTCTATTTAGACATTTCTCCTTATTAAAGCAACATTCATACAAAGTTTATGCATTTAGGATTACATCAATATTATTCAGTGCAATTTTTATTGCTATAAACCAATCCACACCTTTTGAAAATGAATCATGTCTTTTTCCAATGACTGCCCAGCCCACCCCTCTAGGTATTCTGCAACGCACTACGCCTATACTTAAATAGGTTGTGGAATCCCTTGCCCTAAGGATGTCTTTAGTGATGGTGTTGAGTTGGGTTAGGATGTCCAAGTCTTGTCATGCTTAAAAAAATTCTTATATACACAAGATATCGGCTGTTGTGAAAGTTTGTCCAGAATAGTGCATCATGGTTTATCCCCAGCACTGTGTCGTGGTCACAGGCCACAGGAGTAGTATGGTACAACTGTAATAGTCACATTGGTCGATCATGTCTACATTCTTCATAGTACGTTTCCCGAGGCTGTAATTTTTTTTCCCCGTCACTGGTCCAGCAAAAGCCTTGGGTTTTTGTGGCTCATAGAAGGGTTTGTACCTACGTCGATCACTTCTGGTCAAAGCTGTAGCTCAAGCATCTTACCCAAAGCAACTTTGGGCAGTGTAAAATTTCTGATTTTTACTTTGTGATGAAGTTTCTTTTTCAGGTATTTAGCCAGAATGTCTGAGTTTTAGTTGGGCAAGAATTTTATTGACAGGTTTGAATGTCATGACTTGAAAATTCTTCTCCAACCCTGGTTCCAACAAGTCTGCTGTTCATCTTCATATTGGCTGATTTCAAATGGCTCTTGGGCTGAGTAGTAATATCTCCAGTGCCTACACAGCTTAACTCCTGCGATATTACAATGTCAATTCTTCATTCAAAGTTCCTGTTACATGCCCTATTGCATAATTCATTAAGGCTGAAAACTAGTTCATAGCATCTTTGCAGCAGAACTGAACAGCTTAACATTTTAAATGTCATGGATGATGAACTCAAATGTCATCTGAAAATGATTGTGTTGACTTGTGACAAAGTTAAAATAAGGTTTCCAGAGAAGCTCATGAGACGAGATCTTAAAATAATACGGAGAATCAGACATATTGAGGAACAAGAAGTAAAAGAGTAGCAGCTGTAAATTATGTTGCAGAATGAAAGTTGGGGATAAAAAATGTTCCTATAGCAAAGGTGTTATCCTTACCCAGAAGCCATCTTCACATACAGTACCCCCCCACCTCTAATTGAGAGGACCTGAGCCGAGTTTCAAACAACCCTCCCTCTGCTGATCACAGATAGTCACAGTAGAGTGGGAGGATGCTCATGCACTTCACAGTGCTGGGTCCAACCTGTTCAGTGTGGAGAATTTGAAAATGCTCCTAGTGTGAGAAATTACTCCTTTAAATGTTTGTTATGGCTGGTGGCTCTGCAGATCTTTTCTTCTTATGTTGTCCTGTTTATACTTTAGACTTTTTATGTATCACACTCTCAATTCAGTCACTGCTCTGCCTGTGCCTTTGCTTCTTTCTCATAGCAGCTGGATTTAAGACCTGCTACAGTCTGCTGTGGTCTGCTGGGAGCTAATAGATTGTGCCAGCTCTCTAGCCAAAGGCCCTGCTATGATTTTGTCGCTGTGCCCAGCCTGCAGCAAGGCTGGACAGGCACATAAGGTCCTGGGGGAGGATAGAGGTCTGGCTGGAGGGCACACAGCAGAAAGAGGAGGTAAGGTGGAGGCAGAAGTGAAGGGGTTTGGAATTGAAACACAAGTTTGGCTGCAGAGATGGACAGCTGCCAGAGTGCCGACCTGCAATAGAGGCGACCCCGCCTCCATCCACTGTCACCACCAAACACAACCCCAACTCATCCAGTGGAGGGACTCAAGTGATCCTCCGTGGCATCAGAGCATTCCAATGCTCCTCATTCAGCTGGCATGGACATTAGCGGCATGCAAGCAGCCAAAATCCTATTTCTGGATTTATTTCAAATCACAAGTGGAATGGAATTTGGTGGAGCTGTAGTACAAAGAAGATCTGGGCCTGTGTTTATCAAAGGGCTCAGAATCACTCAGAGAAGACCAACTAAAGGTTAATTCAAGACCTAAATACACTAAGTCAGAACAGAATTTACCAGTCATTTATAAGACCCACAAAAGCATTGCACCCCAGACGTTTGGGCCCTTTTTGCCACACTAGTGGAGTAACTCTATTGATGGCTATACCAATTGGTCCAACACCTCAGACTGAAAAATGAATGGGTTTCCTAAATATTTTTTAACAAACTATGATGCCCAAAAGCATGAATCGTCATGACATTTAGTGATGCTTTGGCTCGTTATCTACCCAAAAACTCTAATCGTGCAGTGCAACATCCAGTTCACTTTTGTTAGATACATTTTTCTTCTACTTCCTTGTATCCACCTCACCATTAATCTGCCAGCACATAGCCATTCATACAGCTGTTTATCCTGCAAAGCTTGTTGCTAAGGATTGAACAGAAAATAGGAGGTTGAGAGAGGGAACAGTACATGGCTGGTTATGAGATTTACAGGTCCACATTTTCCATGTTATTGCATTGTGCATTGTATAATGTAATGTGGTAAACTGCAGTTCTTCATGTGTGATGTTTTATTTTGTCTTATTTATTGTGTCTATTTTTTTTTTGTTTGTTTGATTGTTTCTGGATATACAAGGGGTTTGTATTTGGGCAAATTTTGTTGGTGTGGATGGCTCGTAAAAAAACAAAAAATAAGTTAGACGTTGATGGGCACCACACAACATAGGTAAATCCATTTTAGAAACAGTAACAAGAATGCCACATCTTGCATGTTCAGTGTGAGTTCACAGGTGGATGAGTATCTCTTATTCAGCTCTTCTGTTGGTAATTAGAAATCAATGACTAAACCCATGATTTACATGATTGCAGCTCATTGTACATTCAAATATCTACAGTAAGTAAGTAAGTGGGGCGCTGTACAAATGATCAAAGTCAAGGTTATGACTGTTGACACTGTCCAAAACATGTATGTTGCAAAGCTGAGTTTATCATATTTAGCAAAAGCTCATTAATAATTGTATTATCAGTGAGTGTCTCTCACATGGACGTGTTAACAGAGCAGCACATGACCTTGCATCAAATTTAACTTCAATGGGAAAGAGAACTGCCCCAATCCCCTGACCAAACGTGCTGACCCACCACTCAGACGACTGCCCCTGGTGAGCTTGGAGCTGCACAGCACTTAATGAAATAAATGCCATTTGCCTTAGAGCTTGTGACCTTCTGAACTGTGAAAAATGAGAGAAGATGGTGGTGTGTCAGATCCATGTCTTGCGTCTGTGAACTCTGCATGTGGGCACACTTGCTCATAATAAACAAGCTCAACTTCACATTCTCACACAGCTGATATGATCTCTGGGCTTTTATGTCAGCTGGAGAGTGTCAATGTTTTTCTCATCTTCCATCAGACTGTTAAGTGCCCTGATACAGAAATGACAATGACCTGTCTCAGGGCTGCATAAAGTATAAACTCAACAATTCTTCGCTTAAACCAAAGAAAACTGATGCACAAACATGCCTTGTTTCTCCAGATTCAGTTGCATGAAATTAGGATAATTCACCCTTACAATAAAAAGAAATTATCACCACAGTCTAACATTGCATCCACACAGAACATATAATCTGAGTAACATCTTAGCAGTGCAGCAACAGCAGCTCTGGTGCACAGTGTCAACACAGGAGGCATTCAGGCACTGAATTGAGTTATAGATCCCTGCGTTTTTGAAATGCCCAGAGAGCAATACACAATCACTGTGTTACAAGCCTGTAAAATGTGGCAAAATAGATTTGGAGCATGCAAAATGCATAAAATGCTTTAGTTCCCATTTAGGAGTAAAATGCCAGCTGTGATGTGGCCTATGTAGGCAGTAACTCAGTGAAACAGCATATCCTGCCCCATGAGGTGGACAACTGAGTCTGACGCCATGGTTCCTTGCCAGAAAATGGTGGGTTGTTCCCTTTAGGGTTGGGAGTGCTGCCCAAAGTGGAGGAGGCTAAAGCGAGGTTTGCAGGTTAACAACCACGCTGAATCATAATGTAAAAATAATGTAGGAACTAGATTTTTAATAAGAAGAAAATACAACTAACACTTTTTTTTACATGAAATGTTCAGCACTTATCTACCTATTGCCACTCAAAGCGCTTTACACTGCTTCTTATTCACCCATTCACACTCACAATCACACACCAATGGGGGAGCTGCTATGCAGCTGGCCAACACTCACCCCACTAAGTTGGGGTTCAATGTCTTGCTCAAGGACAGTTGCACATGTGACCGGATGAGCTAGGGATTGAACCAACAACTGCGAGATTGGTGGACAACCGCTCTACCTTGTTGCACCACAGTCACCCACATTAGGAATATGGATCACAATGCTTATTTCATGTTCATCACAGTGAAAATAATATATAGACCAACAATACCCATATAATTATGAGCCTACTATGTATAAATGCAACTAGCAACACACAAGGATCAGGGGAGACAGTCCAGTCTTTTCACTTACTACACCGAGCTAACATGTTTCAGCTAAACAGGTATCGATGGCTTGGGTTTGTAAAACACCTAGAATTTCTCATAATAACAGCAAACAGTGAAATGCAAAAAAGGCCAGCTAATTAAATTATACCTATTCAGACTCATCACAACTCATTACTTTACGTAATTTGGCAGGTTTGTAGGGAAAAAAGCTGTTTTTAAGACCATCATTAACCATGCTGCATTTTCTATTTAAGTGGATATTTCCAGGCAATGTATGTATTTTTTAAAACACCTAAACCTATCTTGGGGTCTTATTGGAGTGAGGGTAAAATGGAGTTTTACACAAATTGATGCAGCACCTTCAAGACATTGTACCAAATAGTTGTGAAGTGGGAGCTTAAGAATCTGAACTCTCCATCCCCACACTTACCCCTGGCCAAAAGCTTTGGAGTAGTGATGAAAGAATACGATTGAGAGTACAAGCAGCTGAAATGTGTTCTCCCTGTATGGTAGCCGGGCGCTGCTTTAGCGATAATGCATGTAGTTCAGACACCAAGAAGTAGAGCTGCTGCTTTTAGTTGAGATGGGTTGAGTATCTGACCAGCATGCCTCCTGAGCCCCTTTCATTTGAGGATTTTTGAACACATCCAGCTGGTACAGTTAGAATCCACTAAAGAGATTATACACTTTAGCCCATCTAGTCTGGGGATGCACTGGGATCCCCCAGAAGTAGCTGGAAAACCCTGGAGAGAGAGAGAGAGAGACATCTGGACAACCTTGCTGCCACCATGACCCAAAACTGGATAAGTGGCAGAAACTGGTTAGAAAGATCTTGTGGGAAATTATAAAAAACATCTATAAAAAACATCTATAAACCACATTTACCTCCCACTTTCTGTGGGAGGTAAATGTGGTTTCTATGAAAGTTAGAAATGTAATTATTATATCTTTATTATATTTCAAATTTATATAAAATTTAGCTATATCTATGTTTTGACTTTAGAATGATCTTTGTTTTTACTGTCAATTGAACAGTTCTTATTTTATTTATCATTTGGATCTGGATTCTTTTTTCATTTTTTAAATTTAGACAAATTGGATTGGATTCATCCACATACTTTTGACCAAATTGTGTAGCCACCACAGTAACCTCCTAAACTATAAGGGCAGTCTCCATGATGCCGATGCTAAGTACTTCTCATTTCACCATCTAAGTCTCATCAGTCTCCATGATGCTCTTTATGCGCTATTGATGTCTCCATAATAGCATCAGTAGGAGGGACAGGCAATCAGCTCTTATTGTCTACTTAATTAAGTTTCATTTGACAGCGATGATTTGTAATCAGCTCGTCAACCTGCGACAATCTGCCAAGTGAAAATCTGCAGTTGCAAACACAACTCCATAAAATTTGCAGCCCATCTCAAATACCACGGTCCTCACCGAACACTGACCCATCAGCAGAGGGTTAGAGCAGAGGTCAAATAATAATTTAGATTTTCTTTGACCTCTGTCCGCCCGCGGCTTTGTCCTGCCTGCAGCGATATTCCTATCAGTGGACCGGTGTGATAAAGCTTCTGTTGCTTGTTCTGTCTTGTGGAAAGTAACAGCAAAAGGTAACACACAAGAAATACGTTTTCCATGTGTGCTGTGGCCCTTTGGTCTGCACAGCTGCATCTGCTTTTTAACAGAATGGCCCACTTGAGTGTGTGTGGTGGCATATGGGAGCCCTGTTTGGGGCTATTAACATAAAACCACACAATTAATTCTGAATAACACCAGACAATGTGCTGCAAGATGGCCCTAATGAAAATTTTGTGGACGGGTTCTGGACATACAGGCGAAGAGAACTGAGGCCTTGGGGCAGGGATATACATAGTTATGGATCCAGACAGACCAACACACCAATTCACACATACAGCACATACTTGCTCGCACGCAGTCTGGGCAATACAAGCCTCTGCATGACTGCCCTAAATTTGTCTGACGTGGGCCTGAAATTAAATCTAATGTAGCCCTCCCCAGAGACACTAAGCAGCACACTGGTAAATTATTTAGAAAAAAGGAAGCTTCGGACTGCATAATTTAACCCAAATAAATGAGGAATATGAAAGGAGAATAGTATCCGAAGACAAGTGTCTGTTGACTCGCAGTGGAGCTCGTTTATCACGATCTCAGCATGGAGAGTGCGATAGGAGTTTTGTGTGTGTGTGTGTGTGTGTGTGTGTTTGTGAATACTGAGCTGACTAAATCAGCAGGAGATGTAACAGCGTCTTAGAGAATAGGACTTTGTATTTTGTTCATTATTATTTTGAAGGTTATTTGTGACACCACTCTGCTGCAGAAACATTTGTTAAGCATATTTAATGCCAGCTTTTCCACTGCCTGCATGTGCACATCAGTTCACATCTGCATCAGACATTGGCGCTGCAACTACAAAGCCATCTACTTCCAATTTCCATGTCCTATACAGTCCGCGTTAAAACAGTTATGTCTCTGTGCAGCAGCACTTTGCAGTTAGATGACTCTGACAGGAATTCACAGCGGCAGCCCCTCTGTACAGTGGCAGCTAGTGTACCATGCTTTAATTCCCCGTCTCATTTCTCATGCACAAATCAGATGGGCTCCAGTGCTCTTGCAGCTTGTCTTCATATGCAGCCTGCATCTTTGGTTATTTCAGCATCCCTTTAGTACTCGGCCCTAGCAGACCTTCAATTATTCATAAAGGGATTTTGTCTTTTTTTTTTTTTTTTTTTTTTTAATGGGTGGGAGTGTGAAAGCTGAACGTGGTGGAAAGGGTGGCAGATGATGCTATCATTTCTCTGCTCTTCCACATGTACAGAAGTAGAAAGAACTGACATTGAGACGAAACAACAACGCAGCATTAAACAAGTTTTATTTCCTTTTTGAGAGATAATAATAAATCCTTAATCCTTAATCTTGGACCATTGCTCTTCCTATTATACATAATGTCCATTTTCATGCAGATAACACAGTTTTATATGCATGAGGTTTCATGCTTTTGATGCCTTTTACATGGCACCATATGATCAAAGAGCTGCTCTAAATGCAGAGAAAACCAAGTAAAAAATATTCTCCACATCAAATATTTATGCCAACAACACTGGAATAATACTTTTAATTGGAACACACATATCTCTTGTTGGGTCCCACAAACACTTAAGCATTTCAATCATCCTTCATGTCTGCACTTGATTATGGAGATTATGTACTGTCACGCTGTTTCAACAGTACTTCACCAGCTGAACCCTGTTTATCACAGTGCCTTACCCTTCATCAGTAGTGATCATTTTACTCATCCTTGCTCTCTATATGACGTTGGCTGGACTTTGTTAATGACAAGAAAGACTAATCACCTGCTTATGCTTATATATTACTGTTAAAGCTCCCAAACCACCTTCCCTCTCTACTCTCATTTGAGAGGCAAGAGCATATTATCCTATACTAGAAATGCTTTTAGGTACCATGCATCTTTTAAACGTAATGAACTGCAAACTACAATACCTCTCTTTTGGCAATTTAGTTTTAGGGATTTAGTCTTGTGTTTTCTGTAAACTTGTATTTATTTATGTTTTGGGTTTGTTTTTTGATTTTTAAAATGTGCTTTCCGCAATTTTTCACAAAGTTTCTTGTTTTTGGGTATCTCCTGTAAAAGAGATAATGATTTTAATGAGACTACTCAATTAAGGTTGTTAATAATAATAATAATAATAATAATAATAATACAAACAATAACTGATGACCGTTATGGAATGTGTTAATACATTCAATAAGCAAATCTCCACATTTCAACCCTATTACAGTATAACAACTGGGGAAACAGAATAAATAGATGACTGGTAATTTGACAAAGTGCCCCCATTTTATCTCATCTTGATGTGATGAGGTTCCCTGATAGGAAATGTCAGGGGTGTGTTAACTTTATCAAAGTTGGCTTAAAGGACACTTGTAATGGTGATCCACTCAATTTGGTGGATTACTCTCTTTGATGGGTTAAATACCTAACACATGTGCAGATCATTTACATGTGTTCCCACCAGCTGTGCTGCTATCACATGCCTCTGTAGTTCATGGCTACAGCCTGCTCTTTGTTTCTCTATAGGTTCATATTGTAGCTACATCTGTACTACATCTGAAAGTGACATTTAAACCTGTACAGAAAGTTGGAGATGACAAACATGTGTAAGGGGACATTATGTGTGGCCCCAACTATGCAGTCAAACTGAATGATATCTCTGTTTTTGCTTTGGTGTGAACATCTGGTAGACACCATGAAATTACATCTTTCAGAGGCCACCAGGATGAGTTATGTCAGGCAGCCAGCAGCAGGGTCAGAGTTGAGGTCGTGTAACAGCTGGTGACAGTAAAAGGTCCAAGGATGGATCAAGGTCAAGACAAAAGGTGATGCCACAGAATTTCTTTCTGTATTTTTTTTTTAAGTTTTCCCTGAGTGACAGTCAGAAAATACACTCTTATATATAGTTTTTGAATTCTGAAATCTTTAAATTAATTCATATGTGTGAAGGAGGATCATAAAAGTCCAGCATATTTAGTGTGGGTGGATGGGCTTTACATCTACTGAGATCAGACTGAGATCAGTATATCAGTGTGTCACATCTGTTAAAATTCAGTTAAGAGTCTGCCCACTGAATTACATTTCCATGCTTCATCCTTTCTTCCACAACTGCCTTAAACTGTTTACCAAAGAATAATTTCAATTAGTTAGTATGTATTTCTGTAGTTCAGGACATTATTTTATCTCTTATGTTACTTAATGAAGTCAGATTCGACCATTATTGTTAATACTACTACTGATAATAATAAATACATATTAAGCCATTAGCAGTAAATATGCTGGTAAATTTTGCTGGCTTGTGGAAGTAATTTATAGTTATATATAGTCAAACAATATTACAGCTTGTTTTCTCTTGCAAAAAGTTTAATATCAGCTAAACAAAGGAATCAGCTGGCAGCACAGACACACAAGTCACAGTATCTCTATCTCACAAAAAAAGGTAAGTACTGTTTAAGTGCAACCGCATTTCACAATAGAACATAAACAACATATCAGATGTTTAAACTGAGAAATGTTACCATTTAATATAAAATATTACCTCATTTTGAATTTGCTGGCACCAAGTTAAACAAAAAAAAAAAAAAAGGTGGGGGGGCTTTCAATTTACTTTAGTACATTTCAGATTACAATATAAACTAAATTCTACATAAGTGTACTTTTGTTAGTATACGCAAAGTTTGGCAATTGCTGTGTACTTTCTATTGTCAATATATTCAAATTGTACCTAAAATTACGGTATAATACACTTGGAATTAAACACTTTTAGTATACTTTACAGGACTAGATAAAATAGACGTGAACTAGCTGTATACTCACTGTGTATTACTCTTACAGGCCAATTTAGTCCTATGAGGTTTTGAAATAGAATACTTACAATGATACTACTAGTACATTGTACTTACTACATAAAGCATGCACTTGGGAAAAATACTTCAGCCTTACTGTTATTTTACTCGATAAAATAAACTTTAAGTATACTTCTTTATCATATTTGATGGTATCATGCAAAAACTCCCCTCCTCATCTGAAAAAAGTTAACACTGTTCACAGAAATCTTCACTTAGATCAAAATGTATGTTTTGATCTAAGTTTGTTCACATTTCCTAGACTGTGACATTTTTTAGGAAACTAGCTTCCAATACAATTACTTTTAGTTCAGTGGGTGCAGCATGTCTGATTGGTTGCAGGTTGCAGGACGCTAACATTAGCGTCTGAGTCATTTTTCGGCCCAAATGGCTTTTGAAAAATACCCAGTGGAAAGCACTGCTAAACAGAACTATCAAGAGGCAGGAAATAGTTGGAATTTGATGTCACCGGTGTGCCACTGCCTTTACCCTACACAATTAAGAGCTCTTCCCGTCAGTGTTGTACTCTCTAACTTAATCCATCTGTGTTACCATCCAGGTCCCCATGCAGGGTCTAATCTAGGCTAAATGCAACTATAATCCAATTAATCTGTCATAGCACAGGCCCGCTGACAATATTTTTACTTTCTGCTGACACATCCCATTTCCCTCTTGGCAAAATAATGAGGAAGGATAACTTAATTTGGATACTGAGAGTAATAATTAAAGACAGTTAACACAGCAAAGACAGAAATGGAAAGAGGGAGCAGAAAGAGCAAAGAGTTTAAGTGCATGGCTTTATCATCAGTGCCTTTGAGGCTCAAAACTGTTTACTTACTGTTATCTTTATGACGAGCAAGCTTGGCTCACACATCAAGTATAGATACACAACATTGTGCAGATGTGGCCTGATAATATTCACTTCATTTACATACCTGATGCCATATTTGAAAGAGCAGTTTTCAGCAGTAGCTCTCGACAGTGTACAGCCTGGTTGAGAGTGTTGAACAAACTGCAGATATACACTGCTGACTGCATTTGCTCTATAGGTAAAGCACAAACATTAGGTCAGTTAGAAGCCCAGATTGGTAGCCTCATAACATTTGAGCCAAAGAAACCTCTTGTGTTATCAGCTGAGAGCTTCTCTTTGTCTTCCTCTGTCAACTGATTGTCCGCCTGTAGAAAATGGAAAAATCAAAGACTTGTCATCCAGGTGTTCATAATGAGACGTTGCCTTTTGCCTGCTGACAGCAGAAAAGAGAGATCCTCAATCAAATGATCCCATATGAAGGATGTACTTTTTTTTTTGTGAGCTTTTACTGTGACATTTCTATTTTTACAGGAACTGCTGGTTGAAATGTGAACACTCCCAACGGTCCATTATACTCGATCCTCACAGATGTATTTATTTCTTTTTTCCAAAAGCAAACTATAGGTAACTCTAACCCTGTGTCAACTTTCAACTTGACTCCCCTTTTATTTCAGAATATTTTGCTAATGAAGAAACTACTTATGGCAGTCCTGCCTCAGGAGGTAGAGCTAATTATAGGATTGGTGCTTCGATTCTGGCTCCCTCGTGTTAACCTGTATTTGGGGAAAAAACATTGCTTACCTAAGTTGAATACCCAACAATGGGATCAGGCAAGCACCTTGCATGCTGTCATTAGTGTGTAGATGTGTGCAAATGGGTGCAAGACAGGCCTATTGTCCTTTGTCCAAATAGCTAGAACAGTTCTATAGAAATGCCACTCATTTACCATTTTCTAAAACCCCATTTTAAAACTAGTAAAACCCAGGAACTTGACTATTGTTAATGTGTAGGTATCCTGCATTTAGGTGAAAGTAATGCTTACATGACCATACCTTTGATGAACCACCCTGTCTCTCTCTGTCTCAAAAAGAAAAAGAAATATAAAAAAAAAAAAACAATAGCATAAATTCTTATTCAACTAAACAGCAATTGCTAACCCTTTTAGCAGGTGACTTTGAATCAATGAAGCACTACTTTAGCAAAATCTGGGTTAAACTGGAGGATGGATGTACAACTGCCATGCCAGAGACTCTGTGAGTTACATTCAGGTTGGAAACTAACTTTGTAATAATCAACCTTCAGTAAAATTATCTTTCTCTAGCCTTAATCATTGTGTCTAATGTGTTTTGCTCTATTAAGCCAGCACGCAATCTTTCCACAACCTTGACTAGGCACTGCTGACATCTAAAAAACTAAAAACCTAATAGAAAAGTAGTCAAGAAACCTAGATGTTGTCCTGCATAAAGGGACACTTTGGGGCTAAGAATCACTTGCCATTTCTGTAAATTACTAAACATATCCTCATTATATTAACAAATTAACGTTCTTGCAAAATATAGTTGCTGCTACACTCCTCTCACCAGTGCACGTACTGTTTAAGACTACAAAGTCCACACTGGAAAAATGAACACAATGAAAGGAATCCAAGACGACAGATAATTAGCTCCCTGGTTACTACAAAATTTGGCATAGCAACTATTAAAGCCACCCTGGGTTTGTTGGATGGTCTTCAGAGGATTCAAACTGTGCTTTGTACAGAAGACGAAAAGACAAGCATACAATTGTCTTCTAAATTAAACTAATTTTAATGGCCAAGAATGTTACATGTATCATGAAGAAAGAATAATGTACGTTTCCGTTGTTATGATACAGATAGGCACTCTTTGACGCAATACATCCCCAAAGGAGGGAACTACTTGCTTTTTGAGGTATATTGTATGCAACTGCATGTTTGGTGGGGAGATAGCGGCTGCATCAATGTGCAGATACAAAGTAGCATATAAGAAACTAAAATGCTAAAATGAACTGAACAAAAATATGTTATTATTATAATCACAGGAAATGTAATGTGGTTGAAATTACATTTTCCAGGAAAATGTAATCACGTTTGCAGTTTAGTTGTATAGGAACAACATTTTTAGAAGACAGGGTTGGTTTGAGAAGGGTTCATCAGGTGGACATGTGTGTGACGTCCAAGAATATGAAGACATATGACGACCTACAAAAACTACCACCACCCTGAGTAATTGTTATCACCTCAGCTTTACAATGAGCTTAAAAAACAGAGCGGTACTTCATCTCCCAGAAAATAGTCCCAACATGTAAAGTCTGCAGCTTTAAACAACGCATTCAATTTCATGATATCAATTTCTGCTAATTTCAACTGGGAGAGAGAGCTGCCTATTAACTACTTCTCCAAGTGTCCCCCCAAAGAGTGCTTATGATTTTCAGACCTTTCTCCTTGATTCGTCCAACAGCTGTGCTAGCAGTTGGACGTCCACAGAGACATCAAATTCTGACACTGGTGCATTTTTCTCTGTCTGTTTCTTTTTCTCTTTTGCCATCTTCTATTTTTCTCCCTTTTTATGTGGACTGGCACAAGTTGGCAAACTTTTCCTTTCACTCTACACTCCTCTATTTCTTCTCTCTGCTCTAAATTGTCTTGTTTTCTTAAAGAGACACACAAATCAAAATGAAATTGTAATATTGTAATACTTTTTTTTTTTGCAGTGCGTCCAGGTTCCATGTTTACTTACCAGAAATCTATTCAAAATATGTTCCTCACTCACATTTGCCTTTTGTATACTGTAACTTTAAGAGTTAACTTTGTAATGCATAAGGGACAATCCACACCCAGAGCAACAGTGCTGCAATCAGGACAGAATATTTTAGAGATTTAATACAGTAGTCTGGTGTTTGCAGAGACGCCGTGAAGCTGCAGTTACTGTATCTTGTTTTCTTTTGGTTACCTGTTTTGCCCCCAGAGTCCTTGTCCCTGCTCATTCTCATTGGTCTGATTGTTCGCTCTTGTTTATGAGCTGTACCAGCCTCCTGGGCCCTGTCTTTGTGTTTCTGCCCATTTACCTGCTTTGGACTTTAATGAAAACAATCCTGCTAAAACTACCTTATTTTGTCCGCTTGATTATCTGAGCCCTTATGTCTTTCTTGTGGAAAAAAGGAAGGCAAAAAAATGAAAACAACCAACAACTGGATATTTTTAACTTCAGACTCATCATTCCATGGAAACATTTCCCCAGAACAGCTTCACCAGAGCTAGTGATTTGTTTTTAGTAGTGAGAATATATACGTTAGGGTATATCGTCTCCTGAGATTGATAAACTTCCAGCTCGTATCGACTACTTCTTGCCAAAGTTGCCAGTCCTACATTTATTTGTAGTTCTACTGCACAAATCTAGAAAACCTTGCAGAGAATTAAAAAATCATGATGATGATGTTTTGGGGGTTTCAACTTCGAGGGGACACATCTGGGAGTGCCTGTGGTGCAGGAAGAAGAGCAGTCATTCACCAATCCCACAGTTGTTGGTTCAATCCCCAGCTCCTCTGGTCACATGTCAAAGTGTCCTTGAGCAAAACACTGATCCCCAACTTTGAGTTCCAATAGGTAAAAAACCCTATATAAGTGGTTTCCTTCTGAAAAAGGTTTTCTCAATGCTGTTGTATTTATGAACTGTTGAGGTGATTCTTTGGGGTCAAAGCCTGGATTGGGGGAGTCAAAACTCCAGTATTTGAACCATAATGATGACAATAAGGTAAACAGCATTAAGTTTGTAATATAGCTGACGTTGCATTTTCTTTTTAATTTAAGTATATTTCTGTATCATATTTAAACTCCACCTTTGTCCAATGACAGCTGATGGATGGCTGTTGAGCTGCAGCACCTAAAACGATAAGTAGTAAAGATAATGGATGGATGTTTAAACAAGACTGTCCTCTGGTAAAATATGGCTTCATAGGTCATTTGCACTGGCAGCAAAAAATCATAGATGTATAAAATTTGGGAGATGTCTAGGACTCAAATGTTCACTAGCAGCTACAGTGAAATTGACATGTTCACCTGCTATGCAGAATTCCAGTCTTGTGGGATGGTGGTGGTCAAGGGTGGTGAGTTAGCAGAGTTTTCACATTTGTAAACTACAACAAAAAATGTAGTTACATAAGCTGCCATTTTGGTGCCATCTTAAGAGTTGGCAGCCACCATTTTGGAATCACGGGGATGCGGTTTCAACAGATGCCTGCTGCCCCAGGGTTGGTCATTCAGCATGTGTAGGGACAAATAATGTATATGGCAGTTTAGGTTGGTGGACTTTTCTTACCAAATTTCAGTCCCTCCAGGGGTTCATGATGTTGCGATCGCAACAATTAATTAAACCAATGCCTTATGAAACCTGTGAAACGTTGGAATTTAAAACATTTGACATGGTCTCATGCCACAGCATCAGATAATGACACTTCCCAAGGCATCAAATTGCGCCACTTTCTAAAATCCTTTGGCGTATCATGTTGAAGCCACAGGTACACTTTGGCGTCAGTATTGTATGTTCCAGGAGCACCACCATTCGACACCATGGGAACAATGGCATCTCATATTGATGCCAAAGTGTACCTGTGCTCCAGGAGGAACTTTACGTACTGTGTTAGGTTCAGGGAAAACCACTTTAGGGTCATGTTACGCTAAGAGAAAACATCAGTTTCAGATTGTGACAACAGCACACAAATATTTCCCTATTATAGTAACCACGTGTGTCACGTGGTGTAATGATCATCATTAAAGCAAACAACATCTCGCACCAGAGTTGAAAACTGCTCTAGTTTAGGATAGTCCTGTGTCTTGTACCATTCACTACACTGTCCATGTCCATGTCCAAGAAACTACTACTTCATTGCTTTTGGTGCCAAAAATTGGGGTTTTGTTTTACTCTAAGCTCCAAGCTCGATCAGAGACCCAAAGGGGTCCTCTAAGCATCAACATGTAATGCAAAAGGACTCTACAAAGCAATGCTTTGGCAATGAAAATGGATTGAAACATCACACGCATTTAAGGTTTCAGAGAAGCTGTGGCAAAATCAGAAATCACAAGTCTGCAAAATTTTGGAGGGACTGCAATTCATTCAGATGAAGTCACTATTTTCTTACATTGTAGGCAACTAATGTATTTTGTATTCTTACCCTGTGCGGAGCTCGTCTCATTGTTCATAACTGGTACAACGGCTCTTGATCACTCGTGAATTTTGCTTTTATGTCAGAGAAAAATGAAAAGTATCAAATCAGCTTTAACCGGTGAATTGGTGAATGCCGTCTTTTTTTATATATGTGACAGTTAACACCAAGTGTTTTTGCAGCCCATTGTGCTTCAAACCACTAAACACGGAAACATATTCCATGCCTCATATTTTCCTTCCCTGACACAGAAAAAAAAAAAAAAAGAGAGTCTCTCTCTCTCTCATGACACACACACACACGCAGGAAAGGGAATTGTTCTACTTAATCATCACATTATATCATCTCATACAAAATGGACAGAAAAAAATGTCACATCATGATTATCCACTGTGTTGTACACAAGATGCTGAAAAAAAATCCAGATTTTCCTGGGACAAGTAGTTATGTATTCCTGGGAAGCAGTCATTTCAAAACCACAGAAAAACCTTCAACCCTTGTGTAAATGTGTGAGTGTCCACTGGTTCAGTCCCAGAGAGTTTTCAGATCGTTTGGTCTGAAGTGGATGTCTGGAATGTAAATCTCAGCCTGGTCTGATTTTTGGGAAGACAACGTGTCTGACTGTGCAGCTGAGGGCAATTTTCTCACAATCACTAAGTGCTTTTCTTGCACATTGATTAATCCTAACTGTGAGAACACACACGCATTTGGAGCACAGGTGGACGCACACACACACACACACACACACATATAGATGAAGACAGACACGTGTGTCTACACAAACATACAGGACATAGAAAATTAAACACAATCTGGTGCATGCACATGCAATTTTTTTACTCCACCCAAACCGCTGCTGTTCCTCCATGTCTCTGGGAGAAAATACTTGGGCCGGTCCCTCTGGCCCAAGAATGTCTCAAGTAGTTGGTGGGCAGCAGATTCTCAGGAGGGGGTTACAGCTTTTGGGTGGAGGAAGTGCAATTACTCTACTGGGAGCTCTGGAAGCAATTATTCCACCATACAAATGCCCCTGAAACAATTCACCAACTGCTATCAACCACACACAAATTGTGCTGCCAACCTATTGTACTGAGGCACCACATCATTGCTTGGAGAACCATATTAACCTCATTTGCCGTACACACGCCCACACAAAGGAGTTCAGCTAGAAAACAAACCATTGCCCAGCTCGGATAAGAACTAGTAAGACTGTGCATGCAGGAACGTTGGTGTATGAAATACTTTGGGGGGAGAGCAGTGGCAGCCGTAACGTGGAGCAGGGATATTGGGAATGATAGCTGAGCAGCCTGCAGCTCCCTCTACCTCTCATTCACACCCCAAGGATGCATTTGTTTACACCTTGAACCACACACTCAAAGTTTGTACTGTTCTGTACACCTGCGAGGGCACATGGGACCACATGGATAAAACTGCATGCACACGCTTCTTCATTCCCACACTGAACACACACACACACAGTCACACACTTTCTGCGGGTGCACGTATCTTTGCACAGACACTGAACACACACTGAGGATCACACACTCCGACACACATCCACACAGTGAATTCTCTGACAGCAGCAGATGAAACCGAGTTGAAACACATCTCTAACACCATCAGGGCCTAGAAGCCTGACTCTACTCTTCTCGATGAAATGCTGAGTAGAGAAGAACCACGGGCACAGAAGGATTTCTCCTCCCTCATCTTTTCTTCCCCCCTTTCATGCTCCCTTGCTTTTTTTTTGTTTGTTGTTAGTTGTTTTTGCCCGCTGCTCTGTCTCTGTGATCATGTCTGACTGTGACTTTTTTTTTAATACAGTAGAAATTGACACTGAGTCAGAGTTTCAAACAGTGAGGACAGGGAATAAAATAGAAAGCCAGTAAAAATGAATAGGTCTGGATATTTAGTAGTGATGGCAAGTAACTGGGTACATTTACTTAAAAACCGATCATAAATTACTACTTTGAGGTATTTCCATACCCTGCTACTTTATACTTTTCATCACTTTACTATACTTTACATTTCAGAGGCAAATATCTTTTAGGACTTTGATCAAACAACGCGTATTGAATAACTGAACTTTTTGGATTCTGATTAATAATACAACATATAGAATAATTGTAAAATTGTTATAGTCCCCCAGGATTAATTCAATTAATTGCACAGCTCATGACCACAGATGAGATTTAACCCTGTTCTTGCAATCGGTCATCTCATGCTTTAGCTTTAGTCAAGTTAGCCAAATCTTCACTTTTGTCCGGGCCTTCGTTATCTTGCAAATATCCTGCTTTGACATGTTAATCCTACCCTGCCTCCTAAAAGTTATGTTTGTTTACAACTATACTCAAAATATACTCAAAATGCATTTTTTTTTTTTTTCAAATTAAACTTGACCCCAGATGCTTTTACCACTAGGAGATTTTGCACATGTGGGGTTGACCTGCTTCTTTCACACTGCAGTCAATGTTATGGCAAATGTGAGCATTCAGGGCAAGGAAACTGTCTCTTGTTTGACTCTATGAGTATGTGCAATTAAGCACACAAAGTGATGAAATCTGTTTTTAAAGGTCTCATAAAATAGCTCTGCTTCCCTGTGTTTTTGTCTCACTGCTCCGCACTCAGCTTTCCGAAGCCCTCGTCTTTCCTCTTTCCACTAACAAGTGAAGCCACCTGTAATACAGATAATTACACTGCTTTTATTTTTAAGGAACACATTCTGAGACATGTCTCTGCACAGTGTGTCCAGAGCTCAGCTCCGTTAAAAAATAAATAATTATAGCCGTAATGGAACTGAATCTAGCCATCTGAAAGCACTTAGCACTTGATTTTTAGCCTACACATCCACTCCACACGAAGCCAGACAGTGTGTGTGTGTGTGTGTGTGTGTGTTTGTACAGATCCATACTAATCACAATCAAACGGACTGTGCTGCATGTATGTGACTCATCCCCCCACCCCCCAAAAAAAGAACAGTGTTTAAACTCTTCAAATATCCTGACTCTCTGCATCATGGCATCATGGCCACTGCCCCCGCCTCTACTTCATCCACATTCCCACTGAAAAAGGAAGCAACACTGCTGCCACACAGGATGTAAGTCACCCAACATCTCACAGAGTGGGGTAATTCCAACAGTCAGACAGGACATATGGAAGCAGTTTGGGCCGAGGAAGGTGTCAAAGTGGGTACACATTTCCCTTAGATTTTTCTTTTTTGAGATGCACCCACCCACCCTCTACCCATCTCCCCCAAGTTTTAGCCAAGAGATGTCTGGTGGGCTTTTAAAAGGTAGGAAAGAGAGATGTTAGATCAGATTAACTCAATCCACATGCTTAATGGGCTGTTACATAGGTCTGACACACACCATTACCCACCATTTACACCTCACAGGCAAAGAAGCAAAGACAGAGACCCTACCTCCCGATTTCACGTGTGTGTACGTGAGCGAACAAAAGGTGGTAATGGAGGGAAAAAAAGACTTAGGGATGATGTGACTGTGAAAGTATCTGTGTGTGTGCAATAGCTTTTGAACTGGATCGGTGGGCGCGCTGAGGTAAAAAGCAGACTTTATTGGATAATTAAGAGGAACTTAGTTGCTCTCATTACTACACTGCTGATCTCCCCCTGGTTGGCCCCAGATACTGAAAGAGCAGAGAAAGAGCAGCCAAACAAAGGCTCCACAAGAGGAAACGCTACTCTGCCACAGTTTGTGTTCAGCCTGCCCATTCACTTCCTTAACTCAGTCCCTCTTCCTTTTTTGAATCATAACATTGTCCTCCACTGTATCACTGTTGAACAGAGCTTCGCCCTAGTAGAAGACATCGCCTTGGTTTTAAATGTGCTGCCACACAGGACCGGATGCCATGTGTGGACCTGTAAATCTCTGCAGACGGGGACATGCAGGAAAGTCCCGGCAAACTCCAAGCCAGCTTTGAAGATATGAACAGCAACTCTGTACATTGGGCTCCATTCTCTGTCTTTCAAGAAAGAGGGCGGACCACTTAGAAAAGGAGTAAGAATGTTGGGAGAAAACAACAGAGGCAGTGCCTGTATTCTTTTAGAGGAGTGGCAGCTGGATTGTTTTAGTACGTCAGAGCACGTTATCGCCAGGACACAACACAAAACAGGCGCGCCAACCATTCTCCTTGCTAACCCCCATCTTTACATTAAAGAGAGGCTTTGGCATCTTAGCCACGAACCATGGGCACAGGCGACCAAATGCAGGCTGACAGAGCAGCTATAGATAAAACAGAGCAGTTTGAGTCAGCAGGGAGACTACAAACACTGTTGGAACAGGCACTCATGGGCTTTGTCAGGCTGTATTGAGAAAGGAAATGAATACTGTTGAATAGGAAGAGGTATGTGAGCTGCTAAATGCTTGTTTAAGGACAGAATAAAGGGCCTTTCCGGATCAGTTAAAGTAGTAGGTACAGTAAGAACAATAATTGATGCAAATCAAAGCAGCTCTGTGTCGGCTGTGCATTGCGACATTTGAAACTTAGTCTAAATCTGTGTGTTGTGATGAAAAAGGACAGACTGCAGACACACACACACACACACACACACTCAATGTGTGTGTGAAAATGAACTACATCTCCATTTTCCTAGCGAACTCCAAGCCAGCTTTGAACTTTGAACTCCATTTTCTCCCTTTTCACACACACACACACGAACATATATACATATGTGTGTGGTGTGTGTGTGTAACATATGCAGACTTTCCTTCAGTTCACCTGTGGTTTTCCTCTAAAGCACTTAATAACAAATGTCCTCCCCACATTTTGGGGTCCATTTGCCTCCCTGGCTAAAAGGACCAGGACAATAGAAAGCAGCACAATCACTGCTGATTAGACGCTTGCTCTGATTTTCTTTACTGAAACCTGTTGATTGTGAAAGTGAATGGACTTGTGGTCCTCTGCTCAATCATGGGGGGGAATATTTGGATTACAGGCTGCAGAGGCCAGTGCATTGTTCTGATCAGAGGTTACACAAGGAACAGTGCTGTCTCGCCTACTGGGTTTCTGCGTGTTTGTGCGTGTTCATTTTATTAGGAGAAAAATAATTTGAATTATGGAACCCATTTTCTATTACTCCAAAATACTGTACATACCATTAGGTCTGCAGTAATAACAACTTCTGTTTCAGATTGGTGCAACAGTATTTAGTAAGTGCAGCAGAAACATTACAACCATTATATCAAGTGTGAAAATAAAAACTAAAATAGCAGGCGGCTAAAGACAAAGGACTAATTCCATAATGCCGTGAGTCCTTTTTTTTTTAAGCAAAGAATGAAAATTATTTTCTTCGAATTTATTGTGAAACATTATGGTTTTGAGTTTTACAGGCGGTATTGCAACAATGATTAAAAACATGGCAAAGGAAAACTTTGCCCCTGCATTGGCTGGAACTGCCGAGTTACACTCACAGTGACTTAGCAACAGTTAAAATATGTCAAAGAAAGAAATTATAAGAAACACTGTGAAACTAACATCAGCAGAGCTAATACTTCACGAGGACTTCATACAAACTACAGCAGGGACCCAGTTCAACACAGACACCATGTTCTCTAACTGATCATCTATTCTAATGTGCCGTTACTTTGCAGTTGTTGTTAAGATGCTGGTAATGAAATTTAAAACTCCTTACAGATGTTTCTTATTACATGCTTACCAGGAAAAAGGGGGATTCACAGCCTCCTAACAACAGAAGTACTGTAGAAGCAGTTGGACATTAGCAAATAAAGACAGTATTTCAGCCAGAAATGAGAAAATCCCCTAAAGTCATGTTAAATATTCAATGTCAAATCCCTTTTAAATTTTCTACAGTTTTTTTTTTGTTTTGTTTTGTTCAGTTTTTTAAAGGGGTGTTTTGCAAATACAACCTTCTGATGCTAAAAACTCTCTGTATGATTGTTATAAGCTTCTATCTGGGTTTGTCAAGAATTTAAATTTTAAAAAGTTCTCTTGGTAATTTACAAAGCCAATGTGTTAATTGCTGTGTAATTAAAATGTTTTAACATGGAATATACGTTATTCTGGTACAGAACATTTTAGCAACATACTTAGTTCTTTTGTCACAGTTGGCATCTATAACAGTGGCATTAACACAGTGTTAAAGATATAAAGTTAAAGATTCTGATTTTAGTTACTCATTGAGATTTTAGGTTTTACTTTTGCTTTATTATTGAGGACGCGAGTAGTCGAGTAGCCATCTTGAAAGCATGCTTTACTGTATGGTTTGAGTTTCTCCAGTTTGGTGTTTATATATATAAATCAATAGGCACATACGGATTTGATCTATAGTGATATATACCTGTTAGTTTGCATAACTCTATACAAGCTTTCTCTTTGTTAAATGGATCCCCACAATTTTTCTTTTAATTTATTTGCCTATTGCTGCTTTTTCTTTGTAATAAAACCTACTTTTATGTACCAATATTGACAAGGGTTATTGGTGAATGTATTTAGAATAAAATTGATCTGGGTACACAGCAGCAGTCTCTGATTTTTTTTTATCCTGGTTCTTGTGTAACTGAGTATTCAGCTTGGTCACATATGGTCACAATCAGGTAAACATGGAGGACAAGTCTTACTAATGAATGATACAATGGGTCTCTTGAGAGAACAGACTTGGTCTTAACTGGCACACAGGACAGCCTGAACAGAATTTATGATATTTCATTTCCTCATATTTTTTTTTCTTTCATGTATAAAAGAGAACGTCTTTTGAACGCTTTATAGCACCTGGTTAATGTTAGAGACAGACTGTGATCTGGTCAAGTATAGAAACACTTAATGGAAAACAAAACCAAATGTTTGTCCTCCACCTTTTCTAATCAAAGGACTTTTCTAGCCCAAACTTTACCTGACATGAGACTCTGAACCTGGGACCGTTGTGCGACTGTCTCCCTTCCTGCGCATCTACCATTTCCCCAGCGGCTCTGTGACAAGTTTGTTCCTGTTAAAAAAATGTACTGCTTCATCCATTCAAAAAATACATTGTAAAGGACTTAACCAGTGGCTGGATTACTGTACGTTCTAATGCAAGGTCCTATTTGCAGGTGCAGTTAAGAAGGAAAAGAACATTGTTGTCAGGTGACGGTGTTGAATGTGACCATGCTTGTAGGAGTGCAAACACTCCTTTACACAGCTGAGCCACCGACAAGACTGTGTGGTTCCCAGGTGATACTGTGAGCTTAATGAAGAAATGCTAGAGAAAGAAGATGATATATGGGTTAATGCTCCAGAGACAGACATCCACTTAATTGCTCAGAGGCCAGTTTATGAAGACAGACTTGGAATGAGAGAGGGAGGAGTTTCCACTTAAAATGTGTACTGCACCACTGATGCACGGGACTACAGTGTTAGATGGTATAATCAAATAGTACTCGTGTGGACATTAAAGGGCGACTTCACCAATTTTCTCCCTGCTTTCTGTGGCTTTAGTTTTGTGTGGAAATTGTGTGCACGTTAATGCTTTTGAACTTTCCTCTGACTTTCCTATATGAAAATGTTTCTCTCCTCCAGCTGACATCACCCGGAAGAGTTTTTCATCCTTAGGAGTTCAGACAATGTCATCTAGAGGAGCTCTGGAAAAGTACAAACTCCAGAGTGTGAGCAACAAGATAAAATAATCTGAACTGAAGTTAGAAGTATTTTGATATAGTGAAGTCAGAGGACTGAACTTTAGTTCTTCTGTGTTCTTGTGGACCTTTGTATCGTTTGAAAAGACTGACATTTCAGGCACCTGTTGTCTTTGGCCTCCCTGTATGTGCCGACAGTGAGGCACTAAATCAACAGTGAGGCTATGGACATTGGCTTTAAAACATTTTACCGCTCAATTTTATAACCACTTGCAAAACCATGTTAAAGGTCACCTCTCTGGTTAACAGATTATGGTCACGCACACAGTTAGAAACTGTATGTGCAATTAAGATAAATAAACTGCTGTCATAAATAATTAAATTATGGGAAATGTGGCATTAATAGACATACATAGCAACTTATTCACTGTTTAATGCTTCCACTTTTTCTCTTGCTGTCTCTGAAATCCATCACTGGCTGCAATTTAGTTTTAGCATTTAGCAAACACATTTAACCAAAGCAAGGAACACACATTGTGAGCAACTTGGAGTTCAGAGCACAAGGACACTTCCAAATGTGGAGTGGGGGGTGAACCAATGATTCCACAACCATATATCTTCTGACTCACAGCTGCCCTCTTCAGTTCCAATTGTCCTTTTAGTGTGAGAAGGATTTTAACATAAAACATCAGTTACGTGTGGATGTTGAGTTTGTGTCAACCTTATAAAACTGTAATTAGATGCCTGTCAACATCAGTTTGTGTTCAGCCCTATTGCTCTACACTTTGTAACTATTAATCTTACATTTTTTACAGTGTCCAGTCTTTATTTTAGAGGATGCTTTTATAGTATTTAGTTCTGACATAAATATCTGCCATATTGATGTTGAGTAATCATTAGACAAGTGTGTGAGTTGGACTTTTAATGACTTCCAAGCAGAGGGTAACGTAATAAGGCCACTTAGCTTAGTCATGGGTTATACTAGCGTTAAACGCATTGCATATACGTACGGCTTGCTGACATACTAACCAAAAAGCAGACCTATTATGAGTGTGCAGTCTGGAGAAAACCACAACCTTGATGAGAGGAAATGTCATCTTAACATTGCACGAAGTTTTCCCAAAAACTACCAGTGATGAACTTAGTAGCATGCAAACACAGTGAGATCTGTGGAGGTCTGCATTTAGAAGGATATGAGTGACTCATACGATTCAGTGAAGGGAGAGATAGGAAGAATTTACATCTGACTCTGAGATGACATTCAAACTTGTGGTATTAAGGCAGTTGTGTTCAGCAACAAATTCCCAGCTGACTCTGTGTCACAGCTTCCACTGAAAAACGATGGTGATAAGGGGCTTTTGTGCAACAGCGTTCAAAGGGGAAGCAACAATTTTAAGCAACACTTGTTACTGCAGCTGTGTGGTTGTCTGATCCAGGCTGTCATTATTTACATGCTGTTCTGCTATAAAGACATTAGCAATAAAGACATGAAGAGAATCGTAGAAAATGCTTCTTCAGAACAGGAAGCAATTTCCCGCTCTTTTATGACATTTTTGACACACACTCAGTGTTAATAACCTTGAAAAAACACCACATTAAATTATAATTGTCATTTTTTGCCCAGAGCATAACTGATTGTTTGATTGAGTGATTTTTTTTATTTTTAGTTTTTTTCTGTTGATTATATCTGGCCCTCTTTCCCTCCCCGCTAACTTTCTCTTGTTGAATAAAAATCTTTAGTACCTTCTTATTGCATATTCAAAGTGTTGCTTGTCGTCGTTGCGTATGTGATGCGCTGCGCCACCTGTGAATGAGTTGAGTAGGTACGTTCTGAAATTCTCAAACTACGCAATTACACATTACCGGATACAGTTACCAAGACTGTCACAATCCACTACTGAATGCTCTGAAAAACTTAGTTAGTACTGCTGCCCTAGAAGCTTTGGAGGGTAACTGTACTGGAAGTTTTACAGTTTAATCATTTGTAAGTCACTTTGGTTAAAAGCATCTGCCTAATGATAATGTTACTAAAATGTAAATCTCCACTGTTAAGAACAACCACTGAACTAGCTCAGTTTTGCTTGGTACATCTGAGAAAAAAACATGGCAAGAATTGGAGCAAAAGAAGGAAAGAGCTGCTCCGTTTGAGATATAAAAACATATTCATATTATCGTATTCTAAAACAGTACACTGAGCCAGGTACTGTAAAGAAACTGGCACATCTGACCCTTCCACGTATGATATTACTTAATAAATCAGTATGGGATAAAAAGAGGTCCTCTTCTTTTTCAGGATAAGGATCATAAACTAGACTTTAGTGGCACATCATTCACATCTATAAAAAAATTGTCAAAATTCAAGTTTGCTTTTATCGTCATTCAAAACCATAAAGGTACAGGGTAGCAGAGCAGAACAAAATTGTGTTTACTCTTTGCTTCTGAAAAAAAAATCTAAAAGTATTAAGGCATAAAATGATAACCCTTCCTAAAAAAAATAATTCATAGTAAACAATCTCTTAAATCAGTCAGAAATGTATGCGCTGCAGGTAAACACTTGGTGCAAATTGCATAAAGCTCACTCTAACACAATCTATGCTTGGCCATGAAAATAACAAAGAATAAACCATCCAACAAACAAACGAAAAAAAGGAACCATAAATATTACAAGTATGTGTTTAGAATACTGAGTCTCTCTCTGTGACATCCTGATCTCAAGCCAAACTATGAGATTGGACAAAATAGAAAATCAAATGCAGTTTGTTTGTCAGTGGTCTAAAATATTTCCATTGACCAACTTGAATGGTTGTAATGCATGAGGCTTTTGCTTGAGTGAGTGTTGCCACCGGCTTGCCACCCAGTAATTTTCAGCCCAACTCCCAATCAGTATCCATCATCTGCCCATCTGTCACTGTTTATGTTTTCCCATATTGTGTCCTGTATGCAGCAGATTTTAATTTCATACTTCTGAATAGATCCACTCTGCGGTGGTAACATTAGCATCTCTCGTCCTGTCTAAAATGGCCGACCAGTGATGAATCACTAGCCAATTAGCCTTCAGCAACCAGATGGAGGCTGCTGACTCCAGTACCACCTCACTTGAAACTCAGACAATTTGAAAAAAAGATTCTCAAAACATATAATTGGTCTGATGGAGGAGAAATAAGTTTCTAAGTAAGTACGGTAGCCTCAGTTTTCTGTTTACCTGACAGGAGTGGAGCCTGCTGATAGTCCATTTACTTCAAAGTTTCTGTGTATTGATGGATTGGTTCTACTCTGAACACCTTCCAGAGTGTTCTGAGTCTATGGCCCTGTCTCTATGGGTATGTTGACACAATATTAAGTGGTATTATTTATTATTATCTAGAAGGCCACATTTGTACCGGTCACAGAGGGTACTTATTTGTACCCTTGTGGTAATAGCTGTACTCATTATTCAGCACATATGTCATTGCTTTTCATCTAACGTAGTCAATAATAATTGCATATGTGAACCTTTTACTGCTTGGGAACATCTGCAAGCTTGACAGACTGGTACAATGTGTATTTCTACTTCTCTGTGCAAATTTTACTCTCTCTCATGACGAAAATGAGATACATAAGCTCATTAGTTCTTTCACTTTTCTTTCTGGACTTGTCTGGCTTGATAATGGCTGTCTGTGTGACCTGCTGCAGTCCATGTTATAATCATCATGTTGAGAAACCTTTAAGCAAAGTAAAAGAAATTTAAATTGCTCACATTTTTTTCACTCTTTTTGTACTCACAACTCTCTTTTCTCTCATAATGTCAAAAGTTAACCAGCAAGTGTAGACATTTTGGAGTTCTCGACCTTGGACCTGCCTCCAAAGTGTGTATAGATCAGTTTGTCTGAATGATGTGAGGAACTTTGCTAAAAAGTAAAGTTGCCAAATTACAGATTTTAAGGTTCTGTTTTTGTAGTTCAAACTGTGCAGCCAGAAAAAAAAGTTACAGTCAATGGGCAAAAATAGCCATTTATTATCCCTATTGTTTGTGCAGGTATCTCTTTGAATTTAACTTGAACAAAAGCATTGAATTTAACTTCTCAAAACACACAGCTTAATGTTAATATTTTTTTCCAAAGTTAAATGCTGTTATAAGAGTGTTATTTTAGAAACAAAATTTTTTGGTTTTTTTGTACATTTTACGCTAGTTTGTATATTTTAGTTGATACATACAAGAATACAGATTTATCAAAGAAGTAGTCTGATTTTATCATTAGTATTTACACTGCAAGCCCGGTAGAAATTGGGGAGGGTTGCGTCAGGAAGGGCATCCGGCGTAAAAACTGTGCCAAATCAACATGCGGACAATGATCCGCTGTGGCGACCCCGAACTCACGGGATAAGCCGAAAGGAGAGTAGTAGATTTACACTGCAAACACAAAATGCCTTTAGTCCACAAACTGTGAAAGTGAAGCCATAGTAATTCTGGTTGAAGATCACTTTGCACGGATGTATATCACCTCCTTCTATCTGAGTGCATGGCACAGACATTACTGGATTACTGTTTGTGTGTGCAGCCAACTGGGGAACAGGTGACACCAGGATGCTCTATGGGATGAAGACAAGTTGGCAGAACCAGTGTGAGGTTTTGGGCAATGTGCTGCTAGGAAACGTTCATCCTTCAAGTGGATGTTACTTTGACAGGTACCATCTTCTTACTGTTGCTGACCAAGTACACCGTAATTGAAACGATATGCCCTGATGGCAGTGGCCTCCTTTAGCAGGATAATGCACCTGCCACACTGCAAAATAAATCCAAGCAAGGTCTGCGGAGCACAACAACAAGTTTAAAACGCTGACTTGGCCTCCAAATTCTCCAGATCTCAATCCAACCAAGGGTCTGTGGCATGTGCTGGAAAAATAAGTCCGATCCATGGAGGCCCAACCTCCCACATTAGAGGACTTTAAGGATCTGCTACTGACTGCTTTGTGCGTATGTTCAGAGGTTTACTAGAAGCAACGATTCAATGGGTCACAGCTGTTTTGGAGGCAAAAGGAAGACCTATTAAGCTAAATATTAGGTGGGGATCATAATGTTATGGTTGATCTTTGTAAGGTTTGATCGACTTTAACATGGTAAAGGGAGTTTTACAACCAAGCACTCAAAGATCCCCAATTAAGGATGCGTTCTAATATAATGCGAGAAGGATTTTGTCTAAAAGTAATAATCAGTCCTGGGCTTTCTCCTGTACCTCGGCTCCTGTGCTGTGAATATTCTGACTTCTAGTACAGTTAAGTCTAAATGTTAGTTTCCTAATACTTTGCTTTATGATCTAATACCTAAAGAGCTATCATTAAACTTTGTGTATAGTGGTAATAAGCAAATGTTACTACTTTGAAATAGCACCGCTCAGTCACCATCCACTGAGATAGAGTAGTGGGGAAAAAGAGGGACAAAAAAAAAAGGCCTTTCTAAAAGTGTTTTCTTTAATTTACTTCCCTGACTCAACACAATGTGGGTGGACTGATTTTGATAGATTTCACCAGATAAATTGAAGTGCTTATGCTGTTAGCGATGGTTAAGAATTAAGCAGACATTGTCCCCCCTGCTGAGCTGGCTTTTAGACTTACACATGCATGCATTTACAAACACTCACACACACACACACACACACACACACACACACACACATGGAAGCCCCTTGATATTCCATATTGCTTAGAATAATGCTTCCAATTTAATTTCTGCAGATGTAGTGACCCATGAAATGGTGCCAAGTCTCTCTATCTTCTTAGTGGTATGTAAAAACTGCAGATTGCCTCATTCAGCCTCTGGCCAACTCTTAATATGTTGACGTCTATGCTACAACCCCCCCCCCACCCCCCCAACTCCTTCCGAGCTGACAATTTTCCACAGCCAATACTCGGGTATGTGTATGCAGGTGTTTATTTGTGTGCTTTGAAGTTTAAGAGAGAATTATGCTGCCAGGTGGGTATATCTCTGAGTGTCTGTGCACTTGAGGAAAAAAAAAAAAAAAACAGGTGGCCCTTGGAATGTATGAGTGCATTTGTGGAAGAACGTAACTGTAGGGCTCTTTCTTTAGTACAAAGATGCACACTGTATTGAGAAACAGATAATCCTCTCTAGGGTGTTCGATGTAACTCTGACTCCACAAACTGAAAGGAAAACTTTGTTAATGTTATCTCTAGAGGGAAAAAAAAGAGAACTTTGCAAATCTTCTGAATCTGGAGGCAATCTTACCTGTGACTGTAGTAAGTGCTTTCTCTGAGATAAAGGGATTAGTGGATAGAAGAGCGACACCTGAAGAGGTATGGGTTATATAAATACAGATTTGAACAGTTGCCAGAGATTTATTCTTCAAACTGGTACCAAGCTGCACATTGCAAGGGTAACGTCAAGAAAAGTCGATTCATCTTGCATCCTAAAAAGCTATTGAAAGGCAAAGAGATGCATCCTAGTTAAACCTTAGTAGTCAGTAATTTATTATTTATTAATTAGCAGAAGAAAAAATGACACTGCCCAGCCATCAAAGGAGAATTACCGAAACCCCACATTTTTCACAGCAACACATCACATCATATGTAATATTCACTTTTAGAAATGTAAAACCACCATCGGCTAGCTTTGCCTCAGTGATTGCACATTACACTTCTCTGCACTTTTCCATTTTAAAGTCACCAAACCAACGTTTGAATGAAGCTGCAGGAGAACGGCATTAAAAAACCATGATAGTTAAGGTGTGCCAGCAGTGCCTGTGTCAATAAAAGGTTCTGATGTTCCTGTGGTAAATGAACCCCCCAAAACAGCTTTCGCAAGATGACAAATTTGATGTATCAGTCACACAGGGTCAACCTAAAGGTGCTCAACATCAGTAGTACAATGGGACCAACTTTCATCGACTGGCCAAATACTTACACTACGTGTGCTCAGTGGTGCAAATAACAGGTGCGACATCATACAAGGTCTAACACATATAAGAGGAGAAGCAAAAATTAACAGAAAGTCCTTCTACTACATTGGAATCATAGCAGGAAAAGATGCGTGAGTCCAGCTTGCTGGGGACTCAGTGTCTACATTGGACAGGCCTTTCCATTTGTCATCACTCCTACACATGACAATGGGGCACTTACTGAGGCCGACCATCTGCTGAACACCAACAATAGTTGTGGAATTTAGAAGAAGGTGGTTGTTGAGGGAGCCTTTGAAAGAATATGGTGCAAGTGGAGAACACCGGGATTGATGCTGTGTGATGATCACACAATAGCAGCCCATTTACATGATGCAAAGTTGCTGTACAGTCGTGCTGTTGTCCTGACACCTTAAAATATAACATCAAAATGCTTAACCAACTCTCCAAACTTTTATCAATGGCCAAACATTCAAATCTCTCCAGCAGCCTGCTCATCTGGATTTTGAGGCTCTGAATTCAGTTATACAGCGGCCTCAGTCTCTTTTGGTTGCATGGGCGTGGGCGATGGGGAGGGGCTGGATGAGGTATCACTGTTGTCCTGGCAACTGTCTATAAGACTACAAAAGTCTCGGATACAGTATTGTTACTGTTTATTTTAGTGTTTAGATAATAAAAATTCTTATTACTATTATCTAACCTGATGTGATGTGACACTCTACAGCCTCAACCAGGTTTTCCTGGATAGTCAATTACTCATTCTAATAATATGCTGTGGGGTCAACTGCCTACTGAGAAAAGGGATTAGAGAAAGAAGTTCTCCTCTGGTAATTGAACATTTCATGTCTACGTCCAAATAGCTTAATAAAACACTTACACAAGCAGACACTGGTAACATTACCTCTGTAATAAAGATTGTTAATTCACTAATTCATTTACTTAATTTTTTTCAAAAACCTAGATCCCTGATCTACCTTATTTCAAACTATATCAAACCTTTCTGACATTATCTTAGCTTAATAATGGAAACCCAGCTGATTTAACAATCCTTTAACTGTGTCTTAGGGCAAATCTATTAAAAATGTCTAGCCATTGTTTACTGTTGTTTCACCCATTGCTAGCAACAACAGGCATCAACCAAGGCATTTTGTGGTATTTGGTGCACACACACAATGTAGTAACATGTCCACGGATAGTTGGAAATGTAGTGCACCTAGGTTCAAGATTGTGAGGTTATTACTGACAAGCTAGCGAAAAGCTAAATCATTCTTTGTCTCTTGCCTGGGGGTTTGAAAGTCCGCCCATACAGTACATCAAGTGAAGCTCCCTAAATATGCAGACGCTCAGTGTGGTACAAGATACAACATGAAAGGAATCAATTTATGCAAGTACGGCTGATAATAGGCCCGTTCACAGGAATGGGATGAACATGATGTCAAAGTGACACTGATCTTTGACCTTTGATCACTAAAATGAAATCATTTCATCAAGGCAATCATGACAAAATGCTTCTGGCCAAAGCCGGCACAGGCACAGAGGCTTTAAAAGTAAATATGTAAAATATAAAAACTGCAAAAAAAAACCAAAACAAAACATAAAAATGTATATCACATAGTAGATCTGGGCAAATATGGCTGATATTAGGACTAATTCCAGTATCAGACTCAGCATACTGTATAGATGAAAGTTAATATTGCAAATATATTAATTACTGAAATGCCAGACGCCATGTTCTCAAGCTCATCTAGAAACTGTGGCTGTTACGTAGCTAGTACAGTATCACTGTGTGAGAAAATAAAGTCCTCTTATTAGTTTGGAAGAATGCTGTTAGTGAAAATACCAACATTAGGGGCTCGAAGAAATAACAACATCAGTTAATATTCAGCACGGTGACTAATTATCCATAAACACGCAATCCTTGTAATTACTTTGCAACACAGCACAAATAGTGTATTTTTTATTTTCTAGCTTGTGATCCTCATGATGAAAGAAAAAGAAAAAGTTCTAAAAAAAATCCTGTCTCTACCATAATAAAGCTGTTTAGTTAAAATTCACATTAACAGAACTACTTTTTAAAATGTAGCTCATTGATGCCTGAAACAACAATATAGCCACCTACTATATGCCACATAGCTGATTTCAGCTTAAAAGACATAAATAAAACTCCAGGAGTAACCACCTGTGACTTTCTGTGTCTAGACAGTCCATTTTATGTCTATAAAACTAGTGATGTGTCTTATGCAGTACCTCCCAAGTGGAGTTGCAAGCCAGATAATGAGCGTTTGGCTTAAATTAGTGATGGTAAAAGTTGTTCACTTTGCAGAGTTGGCCTATTTATTACTATGTCTTGAAATTTAAAGGAGAAGGACCAAAAGAATGAATTGTTTGCAACGTTTATGGTCTCTTGGCATGTTCTCCATTTCCACTATTTTCCAAAATGAAGAATTTTAACTAACAAAAATAAATAATTTATGGCATAATCTTGGCTTAGAGAGTTAATACCATCGCACCACTTGAGACATTGTTGAGAGATACCAAAGGCTGGTGTTATCTGAAAGTAAAAGTAAGCAATGCGCAACAAAGGACTCACTGGAATGAGTTGCGGAAGTAGACCAAGACTTGCTCTGTTTAGCAGAAACCTTTGATGTCCAATGAGATAAGACCTTCAAAGGGGATCGTGTCTTAAGTATTTTTGAAGGAGAAGAAAATGTATGCTGCACAATAAGAACAAACTAAATATAAACTCAGTCAGTGTGCCAAGCCTCAGAGCACGTCTGCAATCATGTATTTTGCATTCACGGGTTTTCGATCAGCTGAAGTGCTTTCATGGCCTCCAGCTTTCATTTTAATCATGTTTCAATTACTGCAAACTCTCTGCATATGAAGTTTGTTCCATAAAATAGAATTGAAATACTACTGGACAACCGAAGTCCACATTTTAATGTATATCGTAAAAAATAAATCATCTAATGTGGTTATGGCTTTGAGGGAGACGTTTCTCGGGTCACCCTTTATGAGGAAGGTCATTGTTTCACATTGAGGCTGCAAAACATCCAATAAAGTGATGGGATAAAGTATCATAATGAATCACATAATTAATTAAATTAATAAAAATTGACAGCAGAATAAAGAAGTGCTCCACTATTAGTGTCGTATCAAGTCACTTAGTAAAATTGGAGTTAAATGTAGCCCCTGGGACAATATGCATCTATAAAAGAAAGTTAAAGCAAAATATAAGATATAAGTGATGGAAAAGAACGGTTAAAAACTGAGTAAAGATGGATGTACAGAAAAAGATGTAATACAGCAAGCGAAACCAGATGGAGGAGAGAAAATGGAATAAAAAAAAGAGCGGAAGAAAACAGCTGCTGATCGATGCATGAGCTCTTACAGCTTCTGGAGTTTTGGCTTTCTGCTTTCTGCCTCTAGTCGCAACACTGCTGGAGCAGCACTTTCCCTGCGAACAGAAGTACAACAACAGCAACAGCATCTGGTGGTCCAGACAAGATGATGAGCAAGAACATATTGTGTCTTGCGTGGCCTTTAGTTTTGGGATGTTCAGCAATGTAGTGGATCTCTAAGTAAGAATTTGATAAAATTTCAAAATATTAAACACTCTTATCACTGACAGATATAGTAATGGTTCAAACTGAGAGGGAGGAAGGGACTGTGTCATAAACAACACAGGTTTATTGGTAACAGCAATAGAGATGTAGAACAGAAACACCAGGCACAGTACAGAAGCAAAATAAAGTTTCAAGTTGTCAGGCTGGTTGGGCAACGTGTGCAAAAGTTAGACATGTTGTACTGTGTTCTTCCTGTGCCTTTGTATGCAGATTACTTTAAACTATAAATATGATCAAAAATGTGCATACTGCACCTTTCCGTTCTCATTCTCTGAAGATGGTGCAGGGGCAAATGCCACATCCACAAAAGTTGACACATTTTTTTCTAGCCTTTGAAACAGCAGTATTTTATAGAGAAGAAATAAAGATTTTCATTGCAGCTAGTTTTATGGAGCAATGTTCTACAGGCACGTCTCAATCCGGTGACAAAAGTAATACAATATACATTCTTGTGAATTTTCTCTCTTTTTCTTTTCCTGTGCAAAATTCAGTGGACTGGTGGAAATGTATTAACAGTACAGGGCAGTAAAAGAAAAAAAATAAACACACCGGTGTGTGTGTGTGTGTGTGTGTGTGTGATATGATATTTCAGGTATGCCCTGAGGGATTTTCTTTAAATTTGGCACAAACACTAATTAAACACTATGAACACCATGACCTTGACCTTTGAACTATACGTTTTAATTCTGTTTAACTTAATATTTTATGGCCATAATCTGCACAAATGTCTAATAGAATAAAATTGAGACGTGGTATTTAATTTTTCTAAATAAAAACTGGAATCATATGTCAAACTAGTGCCATTGGCCCAAAATATACACCTTATTTATTTCACTATATTCACTATATCTCCTTACAGCGACATGCATTTAAAGTGTAACTTGGCTGATTGGTAGAGGCACATAACAGCAGAGCTGTAATTTACATTTTCTCCTGTTGTAATTACTACAATCACTAAGGGTTTCTGAACAATTAAACTGAATTCTGCAACCCTATGCAAGGAATTTAATGATTAGATGAAGCTCTACATTTACTAAAGGTACTGGAATTTTGAGGACGATGACCTGTGGTTAACTGTAGATTCTCACAGGTTTGTGTTTTGCTTAAACAAACCAATTCTGACTAAAGCAAGTTTTTTTCTTTGTTAAATTAGACCACAGACTTTCTCTGATCACTAACATTGTGAGTTTTATCATGCTGTAGATTGGATTTCTGGATAACAATGAGGGAAAAAAAAAATACATTGGGGACATTTTGTTGAGAAGTTCAGTATCAATGTATTTAAAATTTGTCATCTAAATAATTTGTCAACATCTAGTTGCAATTTGGTCCCTTAAACAATGTCTTTGGGTTTATGTTTTTATTGTATAAAAAAGTAGTTTTCAGGAGACAGGGTTGAAATATGGTTCATAATAAGCTGCTTGCACAGTGGGACTAAAGCACAGGTTCATTTAAAAGTGTTCTTTAGGACAAAAACTTGTGTTTCAAAAATTGATTTGTAATTGTTCTATGATGAAAGAAATGTAAACAACGGTCTCTCAGTATTACACATCATAAATGTATGTTAGTAGGACTGATTTCATAGTAAAACAAACACGATTCTTCCTGCATGCTTAAGGCAAAATACAAAGTACTGATTCTAGCTTCAAACCAGCAGCCAAATAAATGTTCAATAATCACAGAGCACATCAAGGTTCTTTATCGCACATGTCTCTTGATTAGAGAATTCGGCCTGGGGTCGAAAATCCTCTTTGCACAAACCAGACTGCTTAATTGGTCACAGCATGAATTTTGGAGGGCGGGGCTGGTAGGGGGGTGGAAGCTGGAAATCTGTGAAAATTTAGACCAAGATCAGTAAATAGGTGTTAATTAAGCATGTGCCGCCGTGCTTTAATTCAATTGTTGTTCTGTGAGGGGAAAAAAGCTGACAGCAACCCTGTGATGGGCTCGAGACTGGTTTGGCGTGTTTGCCAGCCTTCCACTGGGATGCCATCTACCACCCTTTGACCCTGAAAATGATCTGCCAGGAAGGAAATTACCAATTAAAACCCTTGCATCCCTAAACCTCACAGCACGATCATTTCTACCAGCATTCTGCAAGTTAATTTTCATAACCTAAAACGAGAGAGGACCTGCAGTTCTGAGTAAATTAAAAAAAAATATTTTCACATTTCAAGCAATGCATGAAATCTGTGGGTTTATTGATGTGACATTTTCACCTGAAAGGTCATTTTGTAGACTACACATTTCCAACTGATGCAATATGCTGTAGTTATCTTGTCTCTTTTTTCCATATCGGCATTTTTTCATTTTTTGTTTGAGCCAGCAAATGAATAGAAACAACACAATTATAGCTATGCTGCACAGGGTTACTGGGGGAAAATAGTTTTGCAGCATATCAATCTTCCTCGTTTATCTTCAAAGGAGAAAATACAGTTACAGAGTTAAGATGATTAGACGCAGCTGCATATCTCAGGTACTTGATCAGTGTGTTGCTTTGCGTGATCATGTCAGTAAAGCAAACAAAGAATGGGGAAAGAAACGGATCATGTACTCTGCACAGATATGAACAGCATCTTCACTACGTTGCCTGATTGATGAAGTTTGTGCCACTTGCATCAATTTGGTTCATAATCATCATATTTAAAGTGTTTCTTCCGTTTTAAACGTAGTTGCAGACAAGACTGACATGAACTGCCAGTGGTTTATTTTATAGTTGCTATGGAAATTTGATAGACAGATGGATTTGTGGATATTGTAACATTTTAAGGGGCTGGTGGGAACCTATTCAAACGAAACAATATTTTATTTTCCGTTTTTGCTTTTGGATTTTATGGCCCAACACTGACAAAAAGAACAACACAAACTAATTACCTGTTTTGGGGGCTTATTGCTTTGACAAATGGCTTTCTCTACCCCTCACCACTTCCCCTTATTTTCTAAATCTAACCATCCTACATGTTCATGTACGCAAAAATGGTGGCCTGGTGTAGCTTTTGAAACTCGATTTAAGCCAGGTGTGGCGCATGCTCCCAGCACGAAAAAGTAACAAAATAAAATTGCCATGTTAGGGAAAGAAATGTTGTCAATATGCTCACTTTTAATCCTCCAGACAATTTGCTGCTTTATCTACATGGGCTCACTCAGACATATAAGGGACATTTTTGTACCTTTAGGCATAGAACAATTTATCACTGGGGCTGTACCACAGTTCACCCTTCACACTGGTTAATCATTTGTACAAAAGCTCAACAGCTTTGCACTTGTACAATCAGGGGTCTCCACAGCTGAACGTGTGTCGCACGTTGATTTGGTTTTTACGCCAGATGCCCTTCCTGCTGCCCCCCTCCCATGTTTATCTCGGCCCTGGACTGGCACCAAGGTGGGGCCACGCTTGGTAAGGTGATATTCAATCCCACGGCCTTCTATATCCCGAATAGATGCTCTACCCATTGAGCCACCAGGCCCCCTAAGTAATCATTTGTACCTTTATGGTAATAACTGTACTCATATTCAGCACCGTGTAAAATACCTACATATACCTACAAAGGAAGACCAAAGAGGAGATTTATGGATGTAGTGAAGTTAGTTGGTGTGAGAGAAGAGGATGCAGAGGACAGAGTTAGATGGAGGCACATGATTCGCTTTGCCGACCCCTGAAAGGGAACAGCCCAAAGGAAAAGAAGACTTCCAAATACCTACAAAACTACTTAAAAAAACTGCTTGTCTCCTGAAATTATGCCTTTACTAAATAAGTGCTACTTTGTATTGTTTTTGAACATACATGTACCTTTTTGGCCCTCAAAAGCACATAGTTAACTAGAAGTCCAATAATTATGCGGATACATTAGTGTAGATTATACCTTGGGGGACTGAAATGGACTACTGTAGCCCTATTTCTGATAGTGCTATGGAGCTCACAGGATAAAGTCAGGGTTGCAGCACATGGGTGTGAAAGCAGCTTATGTCAGTCTGGAGATGAGGACTTGGCTGTAAAAAGCCAAGGGATGCTACTTCTGAGTGTCTCAGAGGTTCAATATACTTCTTCCTCCACCTTCTCAATTAGGAGGCCTTCACATTGACCTTATGTCCTAGGTATTTCCATGGGACAAAAAAAATTCTTCCACACCAATACCCAGCTGTATGTACAATGTGTATTAGCTGCATGTTGATTAGGAAGCAATTAGCATTTTTAATGGGCACTGCTGGAGGGAGTTGCTTGGGCACAGAGTGCTGATTTGCAGCCCGGAGAGGGTTCACTTTTGGGAAATGTGTATTTTTGCAACTTGAGGAGACTTTACTACTGCAACTCCTGACTGACATGTATTGGCAGAACTGGACTTGACCTTAGAGTGCCCAGGGGTTCGGCCACAACTGCTGGAAAACCATGTTCGCTGCTCCCCGCCATTGATCCACAGTGGTGCTCAAAATCGATGCCTTACTGTTAGTCGCATCAAACTGCCATGAGGTTGTGGAGGAAGGGCAGTCAATACCCCACAAAGCTCCTCTAATGCCTAAACAAAGTTTGTTTATATTGGGGGACTTTTCTCCTTAATCACTAGCTCTTTACGAGGTGTGCTGCCATCATTAACTGAATTAACGGTGGGAGACAGAGGAGAAGGGCCAGTGCAGCCGAGGTCTGAGGGAGGAAGAAGGAGAAGTAAGGACATGGCAGAGTAAACCTTACCGTCTGTCTCTGTGGATATGACCATCTTCTTATTAGGCAACATTAGAGCTGATGACGGCAGACACAGATGGTGGGGGACATTAGAGGGAGGCGGGATGGTGAGGAGACCTGTGTGTTTGTGTGTGTGTGTGTGTGTGTGTGGGGCACGTGTTGGCATGTGCTAGTCACGCACAGCCTTGTTTCTGCCATGATGAGGTGAGGATAGGGCAGATGGGATATAGGTGATGGAAATGGGCTGAATCCATGCTGTGAGTCACCAAGCAGCACAGGTGAGAGATGGGGAGGAGGAGGAGGAGGAGGAGGAGAGGAGAGTGGAAAAAGAGCTGAGGTCACCACATTAGGAGTCTCCGTGGATATGTACGAGAGTGACAGGTGTGTTATGGCCTGTTTCAGCGGCGAGGGCTCGCTGAATGGAATGGGCTTATGCTCCAGGGATGCAGAGAGATGGGAGAGATTATACACGAGTCAGCATGACTCTATTTATGCAACTATCTCAGTGTGTCGAGTCAGAGGAAGTCTCTTGTGGAGTTCTATTGTATACTAATACACAATCATATAGTTTAGATTTGTTCTCATAAGCAGTAGGAAGTGTTATGCACCTGTGATGTGTATGTGTGTGTAAACCCCAGTGTCTGTATATTACAAGCACTCTCCAGCAGCTGCTGCAAAACTTTTCCTTCCGTAAAGTTTATGAAGGAGGAAAAAAAAAAGAATCAAAAAGCACTGAAAGTAGCCACATGTGGCTGATGGAAAAAAATAAAAAAGCACTAGGAGCAGTTTATTAATGATGCCCAGAGTCTGTGGGCTGAATAATTCCCCTCTCTTAACAACAGCTGACTTAATCTTTGACTTTCATTAACTGTGTGAAGGCTAATGATTTTCTCCCACCGTTGACATTGTGATACTGTCTTTGGAAAAGAAAGAGACATCATTATGTTCCACAGTAATGTCCCTTGTTCTCACTGACACTGACACACACACACACACTCACAAATCTAGCACCACTCCAAAGGGGACCTTATTATAGATCATGAGGGCCTGCTCGACCCAGCATAGGCAGCCGTTCATTTTTCCTGGCGAGGCCCAGGTGACAGAGTTAAGGTGTGCAGAGGGGCGCCAGAGACCTTGGGCTGTGGAAACTAATTACCCTCAGTGGTAATTATGAGAGCACAGCTCTGGTCTGACCTTGTAGAGGTGATATGGTGACATAGAGGGTGGGCAGAACATTACATTTTGCCACAAATGAAGAGGAGAGATGATGCTGTTGGTCTAAAGTTTTGGACTGGGTTTTAATGTGACACAATACAATGTGATCAACATCAGATACGATTGAAATATTAGATTAACTAGTAAGTGCATGCAGCATCAAAGTCCACATAAATACACTTCGATGTTGTGCATGTTGGATGTGTATCATTTTCATAAAGTGTTTCAATTTAGATTTTATCCTGATATTATGGTTGTAATGTTTTTACATAGATTACTATCCACCCATCCGTCCATTATATCTGCTTATCCTTGAAGCTGATCCCAGCTGACATTTAGCAAAAGGCAGGATACACTCCGGACAAGACCTCCATGCTATTGCAGGGCTAACACATGGAAACAACACCAATAGTGCTCACGTTCACACCTAAAGGGAACTTGGAGTCGCCAGTTCACCTGTCATGCATGTTCTTAGGCAGTTAGAGGTAACCAAAGCCAGCAAAACCAGCAAATTACTGGTTTCTGCATTGGTCCTGGAAATAGACATTTGATCCACCTTTTTTATGTTTGTCATCATACAAGAAACATTTCAGAAACATTTTGAGACTAAAGGCTGTTCTCATGTTTTAATATATGCATAAGAAATCAATTTAATGTTATTGTATCCATAACAGTTAGTTTGAAGAGACTTCAGCATCACTGTAACAACCCAAGCATGCTTTGTTTGAATGAATTCCTAAGAACTGATTAGCACGGTCGGTTTAGCAATACAGATAACGCAGGCTGACTCGTAACAGTATTGCACGATATAGAGTCTAGTCATCACAGTCTAACATGTGATGATGAGCCAGATGCACTGTAGAGCTCAACCATCTGCCCCATGACTATCCCTCTGATAAATTTGCATACACAAGCAATGAATATCTTGGAAACACACACACATCAGTACACCCACACATGATTATGGACACACGCGGAAATTTACTGTACTGTAAGTGCAAAGCAATGTAATGAGGCATGACAAAAGATATAATCAAACTGCTGCTCCTACAGAACAAATCATTAGTCAAAAGTTTCTTCGGGCGCTTATGAACTGTTACCCCCCAGCACTCTCACACACACACTCGTCTGTCTCAGTGGTTTCTTTAAGGCCTTTGTCTGTCATACCCCGACTGATGCCAGATGGAGTAAGGATGAGGTGAATCACATTGGCCTCGTTTGCATTCCAGTCACATGTCTGAAGTCTACAGTTGGCGTTCGGCGTGTGTGAACCCCCCGGCCTTTGGTCTGTGTTGAAAGGTACCCGAGCATCTTCACTTTAAAGTGCTGAATTATGACAGTGAGCATCAGCAACCTCTCAACCTGCACAGCTTTTTACAGCTGTCCAGGGATTTTAGGACTCTTTTCATTTTTGCAGCCATCATTTAGTATGAGTTTCAATTTAATGGTTGTTGTTTTGTTTTGTTTTTTTTCTCTCTAATTAGTTTTGTAGCATTTTTATCATCCCCATCCTTGCCATTTGGTTATCTGTGGTTCCCAGAAATTGAACCATGAATAAAAATGAAGAAGCTCCTTAAGCTTTTCAGTTGTTTATTCTCAATGTCTTCCTATTTCTCCTGCTGCTCTTTTATTTCCCTCAGTTTCTCCCCCTCAATAATACCATTTGTTCTCTGTTGTAAGTAGGGTTTCCTGGAAAAAAGAAGCTTAAGCATATCCCATTAAAACAATTATCTGTGGAAAATTCGAAATGGAAGCCAAAGAAAACTAAGGGTTGCATTTGTTGGAATACTTTGACAAAGATGGATGTAGTTATGGAATTTAGAGTACATAAATCCATTTGGGTATTTGGATAGAACTAAATTTGAATGACAGTGTTATCTACTGACTTTTGATTTTGTGCCACCAGTGGGTCAAAGTTTTTATGTTCTATTTATGAAGTAGTGTATCTCAGCATCTAATATACTGTACAGATGTTACAGAAAAAAACAGAACAGTCCAACTGACTTTGGTCCACCATCTGAGTGTTCATCTCAATAAGATGCTACACAATAGCTACTAACCACGAACATATTAACAATGTCATTGTGAGCATGTCGGTGTGTAATCCAGTACCATGCACACCAAGACCTTTTTTTTTTTTTTAAATCAGGATCACTATACCTCACATATCATGGTTCCAGATCCAAAGGTATGGATGGACAAAAAGAACTACAGGGGTTTGTTTTAGCTGCAGACTTTGGCTGGATGTCATGTGAGTGTTCTGTAAAGGCTGATAGAATAAATACAGTAAGGCCTGTCTGACCTGATAAACTGGGGTGGGCAGCCAAGATTGACTGGCAACCAGCTGCCGACTTTAATAATGCTTAGGGTCAGTCACATCTACAATGTTGATTCCCATTCACCCATACACTGCCATGCAGGGTGCTCACCTGACCAACTTGGGGTTCAGTGTCTTGCCCAAGGACACTTTAACATATTAATAAATCTGCACTGTGATTTATAAATTACAAAATTCATTGTATTTAATTCATTGTTAATTTGTAGCTGTAGTGTATTTTGACAGAAGCCTCTTAGCTGGCAGTGACGATGCCCTGTCCTGTGGGGGAAAAAAAAGAAGAAAGGTTTGACAGGTTTAGTGTGTTGCTCTAAACTGCAGATTAGTAGATTGAAATGCAGTATTTTGGCAAATAAATTACGTCTGCTTTTGTTTTCTTTCTAGTATATTGGGGCTAAAACATTTTTAGCATTTTTAACAAGGTTAGTGAAGCACCAAGTAGTGATTAGTGGAGGGGTGAGGGATTTCTTCTAATGTAAAGTCAGTATAACCTTTTAAATGTTATATATGAACTAGGTTTAAACAATAATGTGAATTTATAGTGGATGATAATGTAAATAACCAAACACACAACTCTACGCACATCAGACTGGCTGTTTTCACTGAGGTATCAGATTACCAGAGCTCTTTAAGCCGACGTGCCATGTCCTGTCTTTCTGACTTTGTAGTATTTTACAGTGCTTTTGTTTTTGCTTTGCAATGAGCTGAAATGATATCTCCAACTTGTTTTGGGATAATCTATTGTTTCATGTTTGAGAATACAGTACTGTAAGGTGATTCACCACATCCGAGTAGAATAGTAGTAGAAAAACCAGAGAGGAATTTAATGGATGATCATATCAACCCCTTAACCAAACTATGGCCTTCTGGTTTCATTAATAAACTCAACAACATAATGTTTAACAACATTAAACATATATATTTCCAGCACAAAGTACCATGAAATTCTTAAGGAAAATCTGTCACTTTCTGTCAGAAAGCTTAAGATGGGGATAAGATTCAACATGACAATGACCCAAAGCACACAGCCAAACTGACTATGAAGATGCTAAAGGAGAAAGAGGTGAATGTCGTTACATGGTCTAGTCAGAGTGCAGACTTTAAAATCTGTGACATGACCTAAGGACAGCAGTCCACCAGCGGTCCACAGTGAGTTAGCTTGAACATTTCTGTAAGGAAGAGAGCAAATACTACTAGGTGCTACTTTTTATCTTTCACTTGTATGTTGTAAACTCCACTGAGTAAATCAAGCTGGGAAAATGGCAGCGGACCACACTTATTGTGTTCTTTGTGCACTTTTTCAGTGTGTAGGGCTTTTTTTTTTTTTTTCATGGCCACACCCTGGATGATGAAACATGATGTGTGGGCAGATTTTTCACACGCTGCAATCTTCCAGTTACTCTACCTCAAATACCCCCCCCACCCACCCACCCCCGCACTCCTACACAGAATATTTAGAGGTCAAGTACACACACACACACACACACACACACACACACAGAGGTCATGGTCATTCTCAGGTTCTCCCTTTGCTCCTTTAACAAATGTGGACTCATGCACACTGCAGCAGTCTCTAAGGCCACAGCAATTCATACATACAGTTTTTTTTTCTTGGGTCAGGGTTACACACACACACACACACATAGGCACATACACACACAAAAAAATACTTTCCTTAGTGAGACTGCAGCTCTACCAATAAGGCCTCAGGTCTGCAGCAACAGCAAACACCTCCATAGAGACCAAAGCCAATTTATTTCAGTCAGGCTGCTGGTGACAGAAACGGAAGCTTTAACAGAGGTCAAACTGACCAACCTGCCCACTGGGAAATAGCAACCAGCCTATATACTGCATTTATATACTGAAGTACTGAGGCGTTTACCCTGTTCTAACACAGCACAGGTAGTTTTATTGTACATCGTAATAGATGGAATTAGGCCACTTTACAACAGCTTATCAATACATTCTTACATGGTCTGTCCCTTCTGCAAAAGCAGACAGTATTTAATAAGTTATGAAATGTACAGTAATTTGAAAGATTTTGTTCAGCATGTACGTAATTACTTAAATGATTTTAGTATTTTAATCCAACGTGTTTACGACATGGATGCCCACTTGCATGGAGATTATGTACAAAAATATAAATGCAAACCCAGGCTTTCAACATTTTATTTATTTGTAATTTTTTTTAGATTCTATGTATTGTCATAAAGTTCAAGAACATTGTGACATTTTTTTTAATAACAGGCAAAATTCACACCCTGTTGCAGGTGCTATTCTAAAAAAAACAAGCCTTTTCTATAATTATGGCCAAGTTTCAAACATGGAACATGTCACAATGAAGTAACAAGAGGAACTTAATAGTGCAGAGGTTCAAGTGTCATTAGGCTGTTAGGACAAAGGGTGGGAACTTGAATATCTAGAAATATAGAAGCATTATACAGTAGAATGCGGAACTACACTGTTTCAAAACTAAAGCTAAAAAAAAATCTAGCTTAGTCTTGTCCAATAAGTGATTTTATTTATTTTTTCACAGCACCTTCAGAAATGCTGCTTTGTAGCACACACATAAAACTTTGCTGTAGCTGTTGCTGTATTTCAACTTAACAGTAACCCACTAAAGCCTGTCACTGTCGTGTAATGCTGAGGAATGTACATCTAATGCAAACGCAAGGGGACACAAGCCAGTGTCTTCTTGTGCCAGTCCCAAGTCTGGATAAATGCAGAGAGTTGTGTCAGGAAGGGCATCCGACGTAAAACACATGCCAAATTAAAAATGCGACTTTCACACTGAAAATGACTCCTTTACCGGATCGGTCGGGGCTCGTGTTAACAACTGCCGCCACCGGTGCTGTTGAGCCACACGACACCTGTGGAAATTTGGCTACTGTTGGTTGAAGAAGGAGAGGAGGAAGGCGTGTCCGTAGGCAGAGAGAGGAGAGGAAAGATAAGAATGTAGGACTGACATTAGAAACATCTTTTTGCTTTACTCTTTATTGCTTTTTCAAAATACGAGGAAGCAAACTTTTACATCCAACTGCACGTATGCTCGTAGAGAAATTGTTTCAGATGCGTACGAAATCTGCAAATGTGAGGGAATCTAAATGCATGCAAACATGTTGAAATAAACACAACAGATACTGCATTTCATTTTCAAGTGTTCAAAGTAGCGAGCACACACAGTTTTAAAGGAATACAGTTGTTAAGTTCCATCCTAAGTGGAGTAGAGGGACATGCCTGCAGAGCAGTGGAGGAGAGAGACTAGACAGATATAAAGTACAAATGAGAGGTATTCAACCATAGCTAATCTTTTTCGCGACTGGAACTCAGTGATACACAGAGGGGAAACTGCCCGGCCTTTCCAGCCCTCACTGGAATGATGAATCCAACTAAACATTGCAGTTTGCTTACCAAAACCTCCACCAGCACCACGGCTACAACTTGGAAAAAATCATATGGTGGAGGTGCCACGAAAGATTGGGAAACTAGGTGAGTGAGGACAATTGGACAGACAGAATAAATGCAGCATGTTAACCATTCAGTCTTAATGACTGCATTTAGAGTTGGCTTTCTCCAGTAAACTGTCATCTAAATGAAGAACGTGGTTTTTGTAATCAGGGTGGAATACTGACTTCTCCTGGCAGCCTTCTGAGAGATTTTTCTATGACTACAGAGTCAAAACCTGTGACCCACACTTCTAAAAAAAAACCTGAAATTGAGGATAAGCAAATTGTTTCCTTTTGCATGTTAAACATGGATTTACAGTAACCAGATTCTAAATACACTGAATAAGTGGCACAGCAGTCAGCTGTTCTCTATGTGTGTGTGTGTGTGTGTGTGTGTGTGTGTCTGTGTAGGGGTGATGAGGCATCGGTTCTAAAGCTGGACTTTAAGGATGGTATGGGAAGAACAATTAAGACTTATCAACTAGAAAACTCGAGACTGTGATCTGCAGTTTAATAGTGATGTACCAACCAAGTTACATTTTGACCCATAAAAACAGTGGAGTCATAGAATGAACCTTGTTGACATGCAGAGCTGGACATTTTAACAGGCAAAAAGCAGAAACAACAACTTTGTGTGTGTGTGTGTGTCTCATACTAAACTCAATTTCAAACACAATGTAAAATCTAAACAACCTGAGCAAAGACTAATTACAAATGGTAAATGTATGTTCATAGTATTTCTTGTAGAATAAGGTGAGATAATACAAACTGGGCATATAGGAAAAGATATTCTCCCACTCAAACCTAAAGTCTTCATTTTTAAAAGGGTTACAAAGCTGTTTCTAAGGCTCTGGGAGAACGTCAGATGAGAAGGAGAACGTCAGATGATCAGTCTGTGAGGTGAATCTCAGTTATAACTAGGTTCTGCAGCAGGTTAATAATCCAAAGCATAAGAATAAGTCGAGATCAGAATAACTCAAGAGGACTTAAATTAAAGTTCTGGGATGAACTAGTTAAAGTCTGGACCTGAAGTAGCTGTTAAGATCAGGGGGTGATGTGCTTTATCACATTGCTAAATTAAGTACTTGATAACATATATAGAATATTATCATAATTTGAAAGTTGTATTTTTGGTTTGCTCAGGTTGCCTTTGCTTTATGCTAAAACTGCTGAAGACCTCAAACAGTTTATTCTAAGAAACAAAGAAAAACAAATTAAAAAGGGGGTAGACTTTTTTCACACTATGTAAATTAAAACTTAATGCAAATGCAGGTCTCTTTTCCAAGGCAAACATTACAACCTTCTGCATTTTGTGGACTGCAAATAACAAGCAACTTAAAGTGAAGCTGGTGTGTCACTAGTGAAGACATGTGACACTGTTGTATGTGTGTACTTTTTTCTTTTTGAGGAAGGGCCTCTCTGCTGGTTTTAACAGGCAGGAGTTGGATGACCTTTGGATTTTTTAAGAGTGTGGCTAAAGCCTTTTATACCAAGCTGAAGTCAGATGTGATCTAGCTGATCCATTCACATTCCACAGTGTTTTTGTGTTTACTTTTACTTATAGATAAACTATCTGTTGACAGATTGCATGTTAATATCATGGGGAAATTGGATTTGCGTGTATGAATGGTGCAGTCATGTCTATTAAGGGGATTGGGTGCAGTACTTCACAACATTTATGGGTTTAAAATGATACTTTAAATCAGTGTCAAAGAGCTTGTTTGACTTTTGTTGTCAAAATTGTCCAGTAAAGTTTTTATGTAATATCTCCACATCAGCCTTTTCTGCTAGTCTACTTTAATACACTTTCAATTTGAAATAGGTGAATTCTTGTGCGTCAATAGATTTTTCTGACTGAACAGGAAATGTGTAGGCACATCTTTGTCCTCCTTACTGCAGGAAAGAGGATGAATCATCTTTATAATCCCCTCACAAGTGCCCTCCCCATAAACATTTTAGTTGTAACCGTGCCAAATAAATTCAACATCCCTCATCACTTGTAAGTCATTGTCAGCGCAACTCTCTCAAGATACTGTCTTGAGCTTGACACTCCCTGTGTCTGCACTCTCTATAGATTCCTGCTGGTTGACCGTGCAGAACCTGGGGTCAGAGGGAGGTACAAGCCTCTTTCTCGTTCTCCTCCTTTTTTTTCCATCCCTTTTTTCCCCATAAACTTCCTCCACTCAGCTTCTGTTCACTTCCCTTGGACTCTGTAGTTTTTATTGCCATGATTTGTTGGACCTCACTCCCTTTCACTCCCTTTAGCTCTACAGTATATCTGCTCTTGGAGAAATCCCATAGTTAACTCCTGAAAGATGGTTTTTATCCTCCAGAGAACTCCAGCAATGATTTGTCATGTTTATCCTAGTGCTACAAGCTGCTTATTGTTGTTTCTAATGTTTAAAGAAATGTACAATAATCAGCATTCTAAGAAAATTTGCTTACTGTCCCGTGAACCTGCTGTGCCTTTTCCTTTATCTGCCATATTCGGACTCTACTTTTTTTTTTCTCTGTGAGAATAAAAGCTCTCAGCAGGTCCGTCTTTCTCAAAAAAGCAAAAAGCCTGTGAAGTGATCAAAAGCACAGTGGGCTGTAACTCCCACTCCTCGATGCACTTGATACATACAGTAAGCATCCATGTACCACCTTTCCCCACACATAAACATCAGCCAGTAGCAGTAATGCTACCAAACCCTATCATCACCTGTCTACCTCACACCTGGACAACTCCATCAAACTACGGCTCAAGGCAGGTCTGTACCCTTGCATCAAAGTCTGACCTTTGACCACACCCTTAATGGCCTTTCTCCAGCAACCTTTCCTAACCTATTTTTAGCAAGTATGACTATGTGGGGTGGTACTTGTACGTAAGATGAGTTTTTTTTTTTAAAGCCTTACAACCAATAATGCACCCACTTCAGATGTTATTATACCCTTCAATAGTCATTATCTGTTGTTAGTAGAAGCTATAGGCAAGTATTTACCTGCTACACATGCAGTGTCTTTAGGTTTAGGCTAAGAAAAGATCATGTGTGTGTTACACTACAGAAACAAAACTGACTGTTGTAACAACAGCGACTAAAGTAACGAGAAATTTCAAATGGGACATACGGTCCTGTGTTTCATTACACATCTGTGCCCCAGCAACCTCCCTACCTCCCTCCGTAACTAGTTTGTCATCTGTATATTTTGTCATCAAATGTATGTAATATTCAGTATGTCCACTATGTCCATGTCGCATTCATAATAACTCTGCCTGTAAATGTTAGGTAACCTACAATCTTATAACAACTGACAACTCATCTTTAAATGGGCTGATAACACTCAGCTGGATAAAGTCATGACTAAAAAATGACCTTAACTGGCTAATGGGAAACAGTTGATCATCAATACTTTAAACTGCAAATTTCCAAGTACCCAGGTGACTATCAGCTTTCTTTTCAGGTGACTGTCACTTGGAATCTTGAAATTCTTGACCTTATCCTACAAGCCATATTGCACAGAGAATACAAAGTCCAGATTATGTGTGTGGAATATGCTGCTCAGTCCTGAATTGCTAGCAGGATTTGAAGCAAGCTAATGGGCATCTTGACACAATTTCTATCAGTCGATGACGCCTTTCTATTTTTTTGGATGCATGGCTCCCATGTGACGCAAACGAAACACTGTTTTCTACGGCCTAGTTTTCAATGTTTTAAAGTTTTTAATACCTCACTAAAATCAAGCAGCTGTGAGATGTTTTTTAAACAGGTGTCCCACTGTTTGTTAGGCTTCTTCAAGTTACTATCTTGAATTTAGCAGTGAGAATTATTTTGGCCAATCCCAGATTATAAGTACTCGAAATAAAGACTCATGAATGAAAAACAATGATTTTGTAGGCAACCACGTTTCTAGTGTGCTTTTTACTGATTTACAGAGTCAGACGAGGAAAGTGACTTCCTAGTCTAATGTCCAACGAAACCTAGACCACCTGCTAAGATTTCCAATACTTTATACCCAGCCTTAGAGCACAGCCTTTTTAGTATGTTGTGTAAGATAATTACAGAAGGATTTTGAAAATTGAGCCACTTAAGGCTCATGGGACACAGCCTCATGTTACGATAACATAAGTACCTGCTCTTACTGCACCTGATTCACCCCCAGTTTCTTAAAGCAGAGAGTACTGCTTATAAAAATAATAATAAAAAAACCATATATATACATTATTTTAGTGTGATAAACTCAAAACTTTAGCTCTATTCCAGCTCTAAAGCTGACATAACATACATCATTATGAATTTTGTGAGGATCCCCCTGCATCTCTGTTGGTAAGTTGGAGGCTGTGTTTGGACTTTCTGTCATTATTCAGAAATTATTATCGTTATTCAGCTCCTGAACACCCTGATCCTTTACAGGAGAAGCAACAGGTTAAGATAATGGATGGATGGATACACTATTTGTTGAGCTATACCCTCATATTCTGCCTTACTTGCTTCATTAAAGAAGCACACTAAAGAAGCTCCATCTGCTATTCCACTGGAAGTCATGTAGGATATTCTACAGTGCTTATAGATTTGTTCACAACAATGATTGTGTTGCCATTTAGTTTATTCTATGCATCCAGGAACAACAATACATTCACATTCAGATATGAGACAGATTTTCCTACATGCCAGCACTCACTGAGCTGAGATCAGTGACCTTCTTAGATAATAAGCAGTGTAAGAGGGGGGACAATGTAGGCCGTGCTACAGTGTAAAGTCTGTGAGAAAGAAAATGCCTCACAGAGATAAATAATACAGGGCACTGTGCCATTCTGTGGGGAAGATGAGCAGGAGATGACAGCTTACTCTGCCTTTGATCAAGCTTGAAAGGAGTCAAATAATTCAGATTACTTTCACTGCTTTGATTTACAGTGGCCTCTGAGCGGTCACATTTTATCTGTTTGTGGTTAACAGCAAGCAGCAGCTGGTTGTACATCACACTGTTATTTTAATGCTTTCTCCTTGAATAGCTGATGGCAGAGGATTCCTGCAGAAGCACAAGTGTATACATAGCTGGTTTGGAGATTATGGCACACATCAGTGGCAAATGTGTTGACCAGCAGAACTGCATGTAGATCAGCAGCCTCCCTGTACTACTGGTATCATCACTATGAGGTGCTATTAACTTTAATGTAGTAAAGTTACCTGAAATTTAGTGTCTGTCCCTAAGTATATATTATCTGTATTTTCTCCACAGTTGATATATTCATTTCTAAAATGCAATTCCTTTGCTATGGGCAGAATTATGGCGTAGTGGTTAGCACTGCCGCCTCACAGGTAGAAGGTTGCTAGTTCGAATCCCTTGGCTGTATAAGAGAAAGTGGGTTAGATGCAGAATCAGCACTGACTCCTGTAGAGTCAAGACTGTTTGCAAACGTCTCTATAGATTTGTCTGCACTGTCTGTTGATACATGTAAATGTCTATGTGGACCTATGTAGAGGAGGGAGTTATTGGTAATTATAGATTGCAGAGGCCTCGACGTGCACACCTCCCAAATTTTAACAATGTGTTGTGCTAAGCTATTTGGTTGTCATGGAGTAAGGAGGTGGAACTGAAATAGAAGGGAAATGAAAAAAAAAAATAAAAATCTTCTTCAATAAATACTGGTTTGCTAAAAGAAACAAAGCCCCTTGAAGGCATTTGCATCTGCAGTGCAAGTGTAACAGATACACATGACCTAAGTCTATTCTCAAGTATTTTTTAAAAAAAAGCAGAAAAAAAGCTGACTTAGGCAAAATAATCACTTTTGTCAAAAAAATACTTTTTTATTTTTAAAAAGATCATGATATGCAAAATGTAAGACTGTAGTGGAGGCTTTAAGGAAAACCACTGGTCAAGGTGACGAGCCCCAGTGAACCAAAGTCACTTCTAGAACTACTTAATAACTTCCAGTCGAGGTTATTTTCCGAGCTCTCTGATCTCTGTCTTCATTAACTGGCACCCAACAATGGGACATCATTTTGTACTGAGACATCTCAGCACTTCTCAGTCTTTGAGTTTCATTCAGATTTATTTATGTGTAACTGTTGGATATCAGCATAAAAAGAGAATCTTAGACCAAAGCTATTGCTCAGTGTCGACGGTTAGCAGAAAAAAATACCCATGTTTCAAAAACACAGACACAGAAAATGTATATGTGCAATTAGCAAATGCATCTTTCTACTGTACCTTCACCTCTGCAGCCTGACTTGCCACACACATAAAAGCTAACCTCAACTAACCTCTATGAAGCTAAACATAATTTCACAGCCATAAATGACACTGCTAAACACTGTGCAGTAACAACAACAATCTTGCAAGTTAATTGCATGTCACGCTGTGAGTGGTAACCTATGAAATACTGCATTCAGTTTGTCAGAATGTACCATTTGCATCTAGAGGCATGTCATATTCAGGTATGATATGAATATAATATCATAGCTATTGATATAAATAGGCGAAAAGAGCAGAGAAATAACACAACACTTACTGTCTTTTTTTTTTTCATTCTGAACAAGAAGAATGATTTCAGCAAGCAAAACAGTAATAAAATGATAGACTTTTGGGATTTATTACATTTGAATTTATTACAGATTTACTGAGTTCAAGAAACCTTTTGCATTTAAATTTTGACATTATGGCCCTTGCCATTCACAGTTTTAATTTCCTCCCTTCATTCCTTTCACATCCTCCACAAGCTCCAAACCAAATTATAAAATCATCCTCCTACAAGGCATTTAATAGATGAGCTTCTCCACATGTCCCCTCCTTCTCATTGACACAAGTCAATGATGCAGTGTTGTTACAAAATCTCCTCCAGGTCTGAGCATTCAACCTTGTTTGACAGGTCCTCTTTTTATTGACCCAATCTCTCTGAAATGATGAGATACCACTTTGGTCTTGCCTTCCCTTCCTTTCATAATTATCAGATTTATTATGGGAATTTAAGAAGTGTTTGTTCACGTGTTGCATGTGAAACACTTCCTTACATGGAACCCTCTGGTTCCATCACTTTGACATCTCAGTGCTTATTGGGAGTTGCATGTCACTGGGAGTCATGGAAAGTTGTTGGAGGTCATACCTTGTGGTTGGCTGGTTGCCGATTGGTATTTGCTGGGTAGTCAGAGTGCAGATGTAATCTGGTCTCTCAGTGTGTGGGAGCCAGTGATTTATGGCCTTCGTGTTTGTCGGTGGAATTACTGTATGATTGCTTCATTCCTTCCAAAGCCCTTGAATCCATGCTAATGAGTAAAGTGCTTATCTATCACAGCATTAGGGGGTAAATCCAATTGAGCCTGTTTAAAAAAAAAGCCAAAAAAATGCACACAAGTACAGTTTCAGCAAGGCATCTCGACTCCTTATACACTATAGTGTGTAATGTACAGTCTGGATATATCGTGTTAGAGTCTGTGCTGGAAGTGTGCATGTGTATCAACTTGACCTGTTTATAGATTTTTTGTTGATCTATTTGCAAAAGCTGCTTTCAAAACCTCTCATACAGTATTTGTCAGATCAACAGAAAGGATGAAAGAGCAAGCCAGTGGAGAAATGGTGTAGGGGATAAAATGAAAGGAAAACGTGGAGGACATGGATCATTAGTCTCCTAAAGACGGCAAAGTGTCTGACTGCTTTTAGTAGCAATACCCTCCAATTACATTTAATGTGGGCAGCAGGACTTCAGCCTCATACTGCAGTGTTAGGGTCAATATCTAGGCTAGCTGCTGAGATGTCAAACACTGTTCTGCTTTCAGACCCACTTACGAAATTGAATAATGATACTTTCTAATTCAGTCTTTAAACTATACACTTTCAATGTGCTTTCATATTATTATAGGTCCCCAAAAGACGTAATTACACACACTTCAAAGTGCAACAGACCCCCTCAACAAACTTTTGGGCAAAGGCATTAATCGTTATAGTGTTCAGGTTATATGTATAATCACTATCACTTGTTTGGGGTGTTTTCAAAAGAATTGCTTCAACAGCATGACCATCTCTCTTTTCCCATTGCTTTTTCCAAGGTTTCCAGAGGTCATGCATGGACAAAAAAACAGAAGGGCAAAGGAAGTTTGAATGGGAGTTTTAGATTGGATTAGCAACGATCCTTGAAAAAGGCTTGATATCCCTGTTTCACTGACAACCCTTACGGTTCTGTCGACAGCTCTGGGTGTTAAGGCCTAGCTGTCAGTCAGCATTAGCAAATGTCTGGCTGACAGGTACTGCTGTAGGACTGAATTCAAAGAATTCACATCCCCCCAGATTTCCTGCTGCAGGCAGTCAATTCTTAATACCCTTGATGATTATTATTAAAATGTTAGCCATTGAAGAACACTGGTCATTATTTCCTTAGGAATTTCTTCTATACATGGTAAAAGTTTTTTCTTGGTACAAGAATAAATGAAACACATTGCACATTATGATGATGATAAATGGTCTTTTACTTTTACTTATCTTACCCAAAGCACTTTACACTGCTTCACATTGACCCACTCACACAATGACGACACAGCTGCCATGCTAGGTGTTCGTCTGATACACTAGGGGCAACTTGGAATTCAGTGCTGTACAGGTAACTAGGTTCAGCTGGACCTAGTTACCTATAAAAAAGCTACAAACCATCACAAAGGCCACAAAAGTCCAGAATGGAGAGAAGACCACAATGGTAAGACAATAGTGACAAACTACAAAGCAAATTTGCTTATCTTAGCTTATCTAAGCTTCCATCTGCTTATCTATTATCAGTAAACACTTATCCTGTTCAGGGTCACCGGGGCCCCAGCTGTCATAGTTAGAGATGCAGGGTCTCTCCTGGACAGGTCTCCAGCCTATCTCAGGGCTAACACAGAGAGACATACACAGACAAACAACCATTTACACTCACATTCACACCTACGGGCAATTTAGAGTCACCAATAAACCTGCATGTGTTTGGACTGTGGGAGGAAACTGGAAAACCACACAAGCACAAGAACATGAAAACTCCACATAAATTCATGAATATGAATCCCTAACCCAAATTACTCAGTGACAAGATGGTGCCCACGGTACATGGACTGCAATTATACAGCACCTTAACACTACTTTACAATTTTGTCTCATTCACCCATTCACAGTCATCAGGTTGTGAACTGGTCAGCAAGAGAAAGTTAGGTCTTTCTCTTTGCTAAAGGACTGAAGACAAGTGATATGTGAACAGGAGCCAGGAATGGAAAACACAAAGTCTGCAGCTTACTGATATCTTGCTCTTCCAGAAGTATATGGTTGCAGACAATAGAGACTGGGGAATTTGGATCGACCTTGAGACAAAAATGGTCCGGGTTTAGCCAAAAAGCTTGAGTGGTTAGGGTTTGGAAGAGACATTGGTTAAGAAGTAGTGGATTTATTTATCTTCAGATTTTGGTTAAACATTGGTAGCATGTGATTTTGTTCTATGAGGATGATCAAATTAGTTTAGGTAATATCATGGAACCCTTGGAATATCCTTACTTGTAATCTATATACAATTTTGTCTCTGGCTCCTGGCAGGCCAGCTAAACAAGCTCATACTTTTTAATCAGATAGCGTAGCCTCGTTGTATGACACAAGGAAAACAGTGGAAATGCACAAAATGTTTAACACAGTAACTTTGCTTTTAGCAGTTATCTGTAAAACTAATCCCTGTGGTTAAAACTGAAACATAATCAGCACGGATGACAACTCTAACCCTGGGGTTAGATTTTCAACTCAATCAGCAACCTGTTCTGTAGTGTGGAACCCCAGCATTGAACCGGATCTACATATGGCCACATTAACTCAGATTCTAACACCGACAGCTGGGGCAGACGATTCCTACCATGGCTGAGCAACTCAGATAAATCAAATGCTGACGCCACATTGGGACATTGTGTGTTTCTCGAGAAGTCTACCACAGCTCCAGAATGTGAAATAAAGAATCTTATACTAATTGCTACAGTGACCTGCATATAAAGCCTCTGGTTGCATCTTGATTCCACTGACAAATTCCTGAATTTATTGTACCCGTTTTTGTAAAGCCGCACTGAGATATCTGTTGGTTTTAGTTATTATTGATCTGTAGCTCTCCAGAGAGAACAGGTGTTGTCCAGGCTGAGTGGGGTCCTTTGGAATATTGGCTTTCTTTTGGGGTTCACTCTCTGCGGGTCCTTCCTGTTCTCTGCTGAACCTCCTCTCTGTTGGTTTCATATTATTCTCTGATATCAGATGTACTTGTTGTATCATCAGAAAATATAAGGATGACGTTAGAAGGTGAATAGGGGAGCCATAAGTGAAGAGGGAATACAGAAGGGGGCTGAGGACAGAACCCTGTGGTGTGCGAGTATTCAGGATAAAAGTGGACTATGTTTGAACTCCCATCCTGGTGGTCTGGGGCTCTGTTGCTCAGGAAATCCAGAACCCATGTGCACAGTGAGCTGCCAACACCCAGATTGTGCAGTTTTGAAACCAGCCTATGTGGTGAGCTGTGATGACAAACTGGTGTCTTAGTGCGTTGTCCACAAACCATAGTGTCGGTGGTTTTATTCTCTGTTGCTTCTGGCTTAATGTCAAAGTGTCCTTGGGCATTTCACCGAGCCCCAAGTTCCTCCCATTGGGTCAGGCAAACACCTTGATATAACATCACAAAGCTGCCTTTGCACTTAAAGCCACCAGACTTAAAATTACCATTTTAACCTATTGCTAAATATGTTATATAGAACAAATACTGAATGCACTTTATATAATACATTTTTAAATAATATAATAATAATATGTTTGGTTAAGTTTGACCCAGAATGTTTATTTCATGAACAGCTGTTTCTAAATCCAATTGTAGTTGGACTCTTAGTTTTCCAAGGGGATTCGGTGAAGCTCTTTCTCTTCCACATTTTTGGTAGATTCTTTTACATACTGTCCAACTTTCATTTCCAACAGCGTGTACATTTTTAGCATAAAACCAAGTATATAGTGGCAGTTGAAGACCTGCCACAGTTGCCCGTCGTTAAAATCCAAAGATTTATGCCCATGTTTTGATTTTTCTGCTAGACTGAAAGATTTCCCCTTTAGCCAGGAAACCTCCTTTGACTCAGATGGGGTAGCACACAGTACAGGACATTCAACAGGTGGAAGTGAGATGGAACGAGAACGAGAGTCCACAGAGACAGCCTGAGGCACACCAACATTCCTTAACACTAAAAGCTCAAATCGGGGGGTTTTATGGAGGAGCTAGTGGGGAATGGAAACAGAAGATCAGCTTTGAAATATTTCAACGTTTTAACTGCTGCTGCTTTTGCTCTTTTGCTGCAAGTTGGTGCAAGAGTTACTGCGATTAATCTTTACTATTGTGGGATATGAAAGGGAAGTCAGTTAGAATGAAAAATACCAAGTGTAACAGTGTGACCCAACAGTTTCTCCCTTGGGTTCTGCTCTAAACGTTAATGCTGAGTAGTCTTACATCAGCTCTTAGTGTGGTTAAGACAATAGATTTTCTTTTACAGGAACCACTGAAATTGCCTCTGACAGCTGATGCACAAAAAGAATTATCACGTTTGAAATTGAGTTCCCCTCTAATAGTTACTTTTAATCCCACACGATGCTGCATTGCAGAGAATTCTTGTCCAAGTGCTGTTTCTTCTCCCCTGAGGTTAAACTTTTAAATTCCATTTCAACTGAAACATTTCCGCGACAATTCAGATCCTCTAATAATTCCGACTTGCGTAGGCTCCCGGTGTATCAGTCCTAATGTAGCCATTGCCCAGACAATGCATTTGCCTATTCATCACCAGTAATGACAAACCAAAATGCAGAAGGGTGATACAAAATGAATATTAGAAAAGTGAAACAACGTGATTGATGCAGGATCCTCGGCAAGCTGGCACGCCGGGGAGCAGAATAAATGAACGTCAAAGATTCCCTTCTGGGCAGACGCAACGAGGGAAGAAAGCTAAAGAAAGCAAAGCCTGTCTTTGTCTTCATTTTTCATTAACATCTAGACTTGCACACACACACACACACACACACACACACACACACTGTCTCTTTTGCCATCTCCCATACTCTTGCTCCCCCAAACTGCTGTCTTGTAAGGACTTTTATGTCTGTACTCTCCATTTGATTTCCAAGCCAAATTTAGTCCTCTCCTTTACAATGTGCTGTAGGGTTCGCCATCCTCCTCAACCCCCAAACCCGCCCGTTGGCAGACATCTGGAAATGTTTTGGCTCTGTGCTGGAGGTCACTGTCTGGACCAATAGAGACTGTACCTCAGCCTTTTCAATGTGACAAGCCTTCATATATCTCCCCAACCCTGTGTACTGTATGGCAACACCTCCCTCACCCCCCACTCATTTCCTTCCTCCCTCATCCTTTGCTCCAGTTCTAACCACCACCTATTTCTTCTTCTTCTCCCTCTAACGTACAATATATTTCTTTTGTCTGTCTTTCTCTGTCACAACCCCGCTCTTCAGTTCCTGTGATATGCTCCACTCAGACCACATAATTTCAGTCCAGTGAGTCAGGACGAAGATCAAAGGAAGTAAAGATCATTCCAATCATACCTTTGTGAAATAGTCTGAATAGCAACAACAGAGTGACAGAAATGCCCTCATCACTCATGTCAATCGCAGCAAACCAACCAATATTAATCCAGCTTTCATGTGGTCATTTGATATTTGTCTTTTGTGTTTGGTTCTCTGGTTTTGTTGTGAAAGCTCAATAGGTCATCAATCAGACGTGAAGAAATATTACGTAATGCACGTAATATTATGTAATGTAACAGTTACACCCATTTGAAGTCTATTAACTCCAATTAGCCACAACAACAACAACCTCCAGGTGAAATGTTGTGACTCTGGGCGACTGTGGAGCAGGAAGGTAGAGCGGGTGTCCACCAATCTCACAGTGGTCGCTTCAATCCCCACCTCCTCCAGTCACATGTTGAAGTGTCCTTGAGCAAGACACTGAACCCCAACTTAGTCCAGCAGCTCCCCCATCGGTGTATGAGTGTGTGTGATTGTGAGTCCAATTGGGTGAATAAGAAGCAGTGTAAAGCGCTTTGAGTGCCAATAGGTAGAAAAGTGCTATATAAGTGCAGAACATTACTCACCTGTTTATAACTTAGATCTTTTAATTTTCAAATACAGCACATGAATCAATTATAGTCATTCCAGAAACTACTAAATAAGAGCTATACAACACTTTTATGGTTTTTATTAAAGGCCAAAGCCTTTTTGGTCACAAATATATAGTTTTTAAAGACTCAATAATTACCTCATACTGCTGTTGTTCAGGAAATATAGATTTATTGATAATGACTATCAGCACAGTATCAATACAAATTGGATGCCCTACGTACCAAAGTGGCAGCTGCTTTAACACAACCAAAACACCGCAAAATATGCAAATATAGCAGTTAGATTAGGCTAAGGCACAAAAACACATGGGTACATTTGTCTTGGTTTGGCTGAAAATCACTGCCTTATTAATGTAATGTACATTAATTTACACAATGTGCATCACATTCATACATTACATACACATCATCATTTACGTAGTGTAACATAACGCACGTTACATCATGCACATAGTGTCAAACAATGTATGTTAAGTGACAAAGGTAACATTTTCATGGTTCCAAAAACAACAGAAAGTTGCTTCACACTTGACCTTCATGTGGGAATGAAGAGGTCTTCGATCCTCCCTACAAAATGTAACTACAGCACTGTGTCCTGCATAGCTGCTAAATGTCACCCAACTGTGAAACGTCTCTGTTAGTCATATCTTAGAGGAGGACATTCCCTCTATGTACTTTTTGTGGCAGAAGGATGATTAAGATATTATGAACATTTGTGTTTTGGTTTGTCTGTTTCTATGCTATTTTACAACTACTTAATATTAAACAAAATCTTTTAAAAACTTGGAAATTACAATGTGGAATCATGAAAGTTGCTGTTAATAAAATACACATTTGTTTCTGTTATGGTTTTATTTGACCCGATTAAGTAAAAGTTCACTTTAAGGCTGTTGGCTTAGTTTATAATTATGATTTCCAATAACAATAGCAGTTTTCCAGTCAGCTTAGGCAAACTGTGTGTACAAATATTAGATGTTCATGGGAATTTAAGACTCTGCTGTTTTCAGAAAGGCTGTTGTGTTTACGACAACTTATGTCAAAGTGAATTGACTTAGGAAAACATCTCTCACAAACCCTGATTGTGGAAAAAACAACATCCTTCTGGGGAAAATATGTAATGGATTAGACAGGGAGCTCAAAAACATTAGATTCCAAAAACAAAAAGTATTTTATTTGTGAAGACTAAAGACAATAATACACGTCACAATGCTGAATGTTTGGTTTGTGATTTAAAAGTCTAACCGGCCTGGAACACGGTTAGGTGGATGCATTCATTATTACGCTCACTTGGACTTGAATGCGACCCCCTCCTGTGGTCTTTCATTTCTTTGTCTTTGTCCATCATGGCTTCCTGCAGCACCTCCCTGCCACATCAAGTTCTCCCCTTCTCTCACCTTCACTCTCGTGGCTGAAAGCGTGGCAATGTCACATTTTAAGAGGGCTGTTTACACTAAGCTATTTATCTGCACACCCTTGGAGCAGAAAGGCAGGGTGGCATCAGAGATTAGAAGAGGCAGACAAATTTATTTGGTTGTAACAGCATGTGGGAAGCGGAACAGTCAATGGCGCCATCGTTCATCAAAAAACCTTGACCTTGTGCAGAAGAAATTGTGTGTTCATTGCGTCATGTATCAGTCTTCAATACCTGCTTCAGTCTCTAAAGTTGAGCTCTGCCGCATACTGCAGTGTACATGTAGTGACGTGCATCACAACCGTGTAGGCGTGTTATTTTTCACAGAATGACAAAATATGCATGTTCCATGTGGACAGAGAGAGGCAGACAGAGAGGATGTGAGAAACCTGCAAACTATTTCCCTCAGCTGTTGGTGTTACAGGCATATTTTTCAGGATGTAGCAGCATGTGGGCCCAGGCTCTGTTTGTCCAGGATGACACCCTTCACATCCATTCATCAACGTCCCACCAGACCTCCACTGACCTTGGGTTTGCTTGTGTGTGTGTGTGTGTGTGTGTGAGAGGGGCTGGCTTGAAAAGGAGTGATGGAATATACTCAGTCATATGTTCTTGGGTGGTATTTTAATATGTGTGTGCACGGCTGAGTCTCAGCAGGACAGTGGCCCCTGCTAGCTGCACACAAACACACACACAAACACACACACATACACACAAAGAAAGAAAGGGTTCATGCAAATAAACCAGACCCATCAAAGTCAACAAGAACACCGTCTTTTAAGCGACATGTCTTTATCTGCTCGTTTAGTAAAGCAAGTGGTAGAAATGTGGGAATATTCATCACCTTGAAAGAAGAGTGAACCTGGACCTGGTCTGTGTGATTGAAAGTCAAGCAGCCGGACATTTGTTATTCTAACATCTTAATGATTTTGCCTTTTAAACTGCACAAGACTGCAATCCCTCCAGGTGCCCATGCAGGTGACAGATGGCTGGCCCGGGCGGGGGGCCCCTCCTTCTTCAAGTTATAGATGAATACTTGGTCCACACACATACACATAGGGAGAAACAGGCAGTTAGGGCAGGTACAAGGAGCAAAAGAAAAAAAAAAAAGGATGATTATCAAATTCCACAACTTGTGTCATAGTATTTTCTTAAACAAATGGACACGCTGTGTTTATACCAAGGGAGACAAAGTAGACTGTATTGAATGTATCACAAGAAATCAGTTAATTTAATGTGTGGAGTTTCATCCTACATGTACTATAGGTCGTAGGTCATGCAAACACGTGGTTTTAGTTTAGGGATGTATGTCAACGTGCTTGCAAGAGGAAATGATAACCCATTACTCCATGAGAAAAACAGCTGCTCATGAGAAAAAATGTGTTTGACATACGATCATGTCTTTGTCAGCTGGAAAACATGTCAGCAGAGACGACACATAAAGTCAACTATGTGCGCTTTACTTCTATAGGTGATTTGCTGTAGTCATTTGTGTTTATCCATCCATCCATGCAAGTAGTTCCGGAAGATAGTCCAGACATCCCTATCACCAGATATGCTTTCCGACTCCTCCCCACGAGGAATCCCTTGACTTTCTGAGGCTAATTTAGTTAAATAATCTCCGGCCTGTTACAGTCTGCTCTAGGGTTTCTTACCAGTTTTACAAAGAAGGTAACCTGATCTAAACCATCAACTCTGGCTCCTTTTAATATGAAGGTTATTAATAGTGCATTAGTAGTCTAATGCAAGTCAGTGCAGAAAGTTATCTCTATTGGTGGGGGGGAAATCAGATGGCAGTTTATTATTCCTCTTCTTTGAAAAATTACAACCATAAAATCAAGATCCAAAGCCATCTGCTCCTCCATCATCTGTCACGTATTCCTAAAATAAATCTATGAATGCATGTCAAAGAAAGAGCCTTAGCAATATCCAATAAACAGCCTTAAATACAGTAAGTGTGAAGTTTGAGTCTGGAAATAAAACTAGGCTTTAGCTTCAGCAACCTCATCAGACACCTATAGTAAGTTTTACATAGAAGCCTCCAAAAAAAAAAAAAAAAAAACACTAATGCTATACTCTGAGCAAAAAGATTTTTCTTTTTTGGAAAAGTTTTTTTTTTTTGTTGCAACATTTTGAGAAATGTTTTTTGGAAGAACAGTCACCCTTTTCTGTATACATGTATATATATATATTACACATATTTTATTATAATACTAAATAGGGTCTTATATACATATATACATATACATGCTTATAATATTACACTGACTTAGTTCTGACCTGTTGTTAAAAATTACAAAATTACTACATAACCATTTTTTTCTACAGCCTTAACAATGACTTCATTGACTCAATTTGTTTTTTATGGCTAAAGAATAAGACACATTGCAGACTCTTGTTTTACTTTACAGACTAGGTTTAAAATGCACATATCTGTGACTATCTTTGCAGCTTGTAGTTGGCATTACAAAATTCAAGTCGAATACCTTTAAAATCCTATAAAAATAGAATGAAAAGTACCAGACTAGAATTCAAAATGCCAATCATTTTAAAAGATAATCCGCCAAAACCTATTTTTAAATATCAAATAAACATCATGTGTTGAGGATTTTGCGTTAATGGCAGAATTGAAATAATTAATCAAACAAATGAATCAAACAAATTAATTAAATTAATCCAAGAACCTTCCAAATACTGGAGATAAAGTTCAGCTAAACCTGCTGGCATAATGTGAGCCAAGAGCAGTAAAATGAAATGCTTTGATGACGTTTTTACCCTCCTGGGGGTGTATATCACAGTGGTGCTGACCTGTATATTAGCTCTTTATGTCGTGTTTACGAGCACAGACAAATCAGTTAGCCCACAGGATATTTACACCAGGTTGCTGACAGCCTCTCTCAGCTTCAGCAGTGCTTAGGCTCACGGCAGGACTGCATGATGATTAACCCTCCTAGACTTACATCGACTCACCCTTTTGCACACACACACACACACACACTCCCTGGGTCCAGTAATTTATGGTATGAGTGTACAGCCACCTTCCTTCCAATTAAAACTGAGTGCTGGGTTTGTGCACCCCCCTGTTCATCATTTCCCTCATTGGTCTGTTCAGGGGAACAGGGTGCTCTCGCTTTCCATCTGACCTGCTTTGCTGTGGTCGGGACAGGCAGGGATTAAGGGAAATGCCACTGGATTTCATACTTCAGATATATTATCCCCATGCTGTTCGACAGTTTAATTTGTAGAGTCTGAAGGTAGAAGGAAAATCAACCCAATGCATTGTTTGCCTTTGCACGTCAACTACTTATTGAGTGTGGGCTTCTCAGTCAATTTTCAGATGCCAGAGATGGAGGTACATGAAATTCAGAATTGCACTGTCAAGACTTATTTTAAAGAACCAGTCTGGGACATTATTCAGTTTTATTTTCTCATACTCAACTAATCCCATAAAAAGACCAAATTCAGCAACTTAATTCTTGGGCACTCAGCCCAAACCATCGGTTCCTACTGAGGTCAGAAGCATTTAATACAGCTCACAATTATCTATTCCCAAGAAATTCATTAAAACAGCTAGGCCCTTTCTTATTTAGCAACTTGTTCACTAATAACACATTGTATTGCATTTCAAATTGGCTTTGTGCAAAGTCAAGCTAACCAGCTGCTGTGAGACGTATCAGTCCTATTCTCCTGTGGAAAAAAGGCAATTGGTGTTTGGAAAGATTAAAAAGTTTAACATTTTGAGTAAAAACACCCATAATACAAACACCAGGGGACTGTGAATTAGGGCATAGTCTCTGCAGTTGCAGTACAGATAAAGACAGAAAAACATTCACATGATATATTCAACTCCAGGCTCTATCATGGTCATTTTGGTGACTCACAAAGTTTTCACTTGAATTGACTAATTATTAGCTTGTTAGCTTCAAATGGGACTGTGGAGCTAGTTTTAAAAAAACGGACAACTTCACATGATTTCCATCCATGCAGTCATCCATCAGTTATCTTTATCCACTTATCCTGTTCATGGTCATGGTGCATGTGTGTGGAGGTGGGGTCCACCCTGGACACATTTCCAGTCTATCTGAGGGCAGATGCAGAGAGACAACCATTCACACTTACAGTCACACCTACACGCAATTTAAGGTCATCAGTTAACCTAATATGCATTTCTTTGGACTTTGGGAGGAAACCGTAATAAAAATTTAAAAAAATCTTATTTTTAAGTATGATTATTTTTATTCCCTGTATTTCACCTTCCTTCTCAGCAGAGAGTTTCCAAAATGACCTGACAACAAACCACTGACATCTAAAGGCAGCAAGTTTATAAAGGAAGTAGCAGAGGGAGGGTCTTTATTGAAACCAAATGTTTCACAGTATCTCCGTCATTCCGTCTTTTGCTTTAACACACACTATACATACACTTCTGACCTCAGCATACTTCTCTTCTCTCTCTATCTTTCTCTCTCTGACTTGAGAACAATCCCCGTCTTGTTCTGAGCAGACAGGCATTTTTTAGGTGAGCACGGCCAGTCTCAGCCTATTAAAATCAGCATGCTGTCTGGAAGCGGCCGGAAATCCACATAAACAATGCAAGGCTTGGCTCAACCTGATGGAAACATCTACTGTCGAAATCTGTTACCTGGAATAAATAGTGCACAATAAAGCACCATTATTAAAGGTAAATAAAAAAAAAAAAAAAAACTCCATGATGATGCATACTGGAGCCCATCAGAGACTGGTGGGGAAAACTTGACTTTCCACCTTAACTTTTTAATGACAATTAATGGACACAGGTGGCTCATCCAAAAGGTTTGCTGGCAGCAGGGAGGTTAGGGGTCATTTCCCCTCATGCAGCGAGGGGGATAGTGAGAGCTAGTTCCCTTACCGCCTGCACATATATCACTCTGACATGCTAAATCAGTGCTGTAGAGCTCCCAGAGGGCATGACCCACACTGGGAGGATGCATCAGAGCACAGAATAGCACCATAACCTGGACTCCAAAGGCTTCAGAAGGATCTATATTTTCTGCTACTCATTCCTCCCATTTTCTTTTACCCTTTTAGCTGCTTGCCAGGCTTCTTTTCCGTTTTCTGTTTCTCATGCCTTTTCTGTTTAAGACTGTTTTCTTTTTGCTGTTTTTGCGTGCCACGGAGACCAGAAGGAATCTTAAAATAGACGGATCCCAATCTGTAGTCGTTTCCTCTGGAGCCGTATTCCCTGTTTGCTTTCTTATAAATAAGCCTAGGCAGTTTTGTATATGAGGAAATTGAATAAATATCCAGATTATTAGTATCCCCTGTGCTGCCAATACCTGCACACATAAACAGGCCTTTTCCGTTAAACCATTAAAGTCCAACACATATTTAGACAGACCGTAAAGAAAATACACAGCATTCCCTCAGCCCATTGTTTGTCAAATAGTCCCTCTGTAATCGCCCAGAGTCCCTGAGGAAGGACCAAACATTTCTTTTCCTTTAACAGCGGGTTAAAACTTTTAGCCCCAGCTAAAGTCATGTAGTCTCGTCTGTTTGAGTCCGAAATGTGATTACTGCAGTAGCCAGAGGAGCCATAAGCAATCACAGCTCTCCTGTGGGGAGATGGACGACTGAGGACAGAAAACAAGACGGGAACCTTTCTTGTCCCTTTTTTATCATTTCCCTCATGAGAAAAAGCACATTTGACTCATACGTAACACGCAATGTGATCACGTGATCCACTTCCTTTACCTTAACAGCCCTGCAGGTTGTTCATACCTACCCTCTCGTTCACCTAAGAGGACCGTTTGTTAAAATAGCAGCCCCACATTGGGAGGCAGGTGTCTGTTGAAACTGCACCCTTTTTACCACCAGGCAACAAAATGGCAGCTTACAATGGCTCCATAATGGTGGCGTGTTTTACACCATTGTTTCCTTCTAAACACTTAAAAACGTGGGTTTCCATCAGTGCAAATGCAGCTGTTTGTTTAGGAAGACACACTAAATGAAGGTGGTTATGTGTTAACGTGCCTTATTAACAAACCAACAAACAGTTTTTTCACACTGTACTTGAACTTTGATTTTTCTATCAAGCCACTAAAAACAAAAAGGACTTTTCTGTGTGTTTGTCAGCAAAACTTAAGTATACTTCAGTGGAACTACTATAAGCCAAATATACTGAAATATAATGTACTTGTTAGTGTATGTCAATGATACTTTCAAGTAAGTACAAGTACAGGCCAAATACACTTAAACTTGTCAGTATGGGCCAAGTACACTTGTGTATAATGTTCAATTAAATTAATCATTTTGCATTAGGTTTTAAAGAGTAGCTATGTGCTTCACCTTAAAAGAGAACTAAGATTTATTTATGATAGTCCTTTAATAGAGACGACAAGAGGGGGACATTGTTTCCTAGATTTTCATAGATATATATTTTTTTCATTACTGATCTGCTTTTGTTAACTACTGCTGTTACAAACCCAACACTTTTTTTCATTCTAAAAATTATGATTATTTCCACAGGCACTACATCCATCAGCGTGAGAGCTGCTCTTTACTTCACAGTTCTCTCTCTTAAATTAATCACAATTAGTTACCCTTGTCCGCCGTCCTGCTCAAGGACACTTCGACACGTGACCGGAAGAGCAGGGGATTGAACCAACAACTGTGAAATTGTTGAGCAACCGCTCCACCTTCCTGCACCACAGTCGCCCCTAAAAGACACAATACCATACTACCATCATACAGTAGGTGTCCAATGTGATGTTACTACTACGTTTCTGAGGGTAAAAATGTTTTGTATGCTGGACAAGAGCTGTTTGTGATTGATCATAATAAAATCTTTCATTGATTTAAATTGAAACGTCTTTACGAAGTTTGCTTTTGTTTGCACGGTTTGTCTGTAAAAATTGTGTTCCAGGTGTTTGATTATTTGCCCGTCTAGACAACTGTAGAATCAATGTGTGAATGTGTTTGAATGCGTGTGTGTGTGACATCAGGACAGGCTTTTGTACACCTCTCTGGGACAAACACGTTATCCATCCGTCATATCTGGGAAATGAAATGTCTCTCTTTGCTTCTGTGGTTTAATTTGATACAGTAAGCAAACACACACATCTGACCTCCGTTTCATCATGGGACAATGCTATCTCCTCTCTCAGCCTGCTTTCTTTCTGTCAGCTGCTTGTATCCCACAATTAATTCATCCATTTTCTCTGTCCTCCTCCTTCTGGGTGAGAAGAAAACTCTAATTTCCTCCTTTTTTTTCTCTTCTTTTCTTTATCTCCTGGTATACATTTTCTTTCCTTCACTCATTACATTTTCCTTCACTCTTGTCACTTCTTCTCACCTCTTCTTATGTATTTTTTCATTGCTTTTTCATTTCTAGCCTCCAGTCTGTTTCGTCATCTGTTTCCCTGCTCCTCACTTCTGGCCTTCTTACCGACCTTCCCCTTCTCTCCCTCTACCTCTTCTTATCTCATGTCTTGTCTCTTTCTTCTCTGGTCTTTCAGTCCTCTGCTTCTCTCCTTTTCTCTTTTGTCTTGCTTCTCAACCTTTTTTTTCCTTATCTCATTTCACTTCCTTTTCAATTTTTCATCTCTAGTTTAGAACTTCTCTCCTTTTCTCCTATCTTTCCATCCCGCTCATCTCCTCTTTTCCTCATTTTCTTCTGCTCTCTCTCCCTCTCCTTGTCCCCTGTCCAGTGAAATGAGATGTCAAAGCCACACATGATTGACAATGCAAGGTGGATCGGACCCTTCCCGCTTTTTACGCTGTCACTCAGTGTGTGTGTGTGTGTGTGAGAGAGGCTGTTTGTGTGTCATCATAGTGGTGTGTAATAGCACTGGCACAGCAGCCTAAGTATGCGAGCAGAATATCGGCTCAGCGACAGCTGATGATTAGATTTTCTACTGTAGACTCAATCAAAAAGCGGATGTTGTCTTCAGCGGTTGAGGAAATGATTCTGCCTTGTGTTTCTCCAAAAGAAACTCTTTGGGACGAGAATATAAAAGAAAGCCAATAATTAATTGAGGAAGTGAAGATAGAGTGGGCTGGTAGGGAGGGGGTGGAGGATTACAACCAAATGTCAATGACAATTAATTTTCTATTGCACAAAGGCAGAAAATTAAGAGCGGCATAATCTGTTCAAGTCAGTCAGATCCCAAATCCCTGTGACAAGCACGATCTATGATTAAGTGGCTGCTTTGATGGCAAGGTACCTTAATTAATCTATTTTACCTTGTCATCACTTTTACTTTCTGCAGTCCTTAGAAGGGTACCTTTATTAGAATAACAAGCCAGCGTTTAGGAGATCATTCCATCACTCTGTCAGTCACTTCTGCAGAAACCCAAGGAGAGAAGTCACCTCAGTTGGAGAAAAACACAGTAACTCATTTTTCATTTCGAGCCACATCACTTTGGTTACAGCGCGTCATCCCTATTTTATTAAAAAAATGTATGTTCAGTCTTTTGAGGGCAAAAAAAAAAAAACATTACTCACTATTAAGTTATGTCGTATTTGTTGCAAGGTGTTTGCCCCAGATAAGTCGCCGCATAGGTGATAAATGATCTATTGTGATTGTGTGCCATTTTTCTTATATATGACATGGACATTTCAGCTGGGGTGCATTTTAAAAGGTGGATTTACACAGACACACACACACACACATGCACACACACTTTCAGTATCTAAACATACAGAGTAATCAGAGACAAAGTAAATCAATGGTGCTTCTTCAACTCCCATCTGGAGGCATTTAAACAGTAAAACAGTTGAGCAGCAATGAGAGGAAACCTTTTCCACTTCAAGTTCAGCTTTATTTACCCTGCTTATCTCCCCTCTGGAATCACACACACACAGCCAGGCCCATTGCCGAACTGTTTATTCAAATGGAGCAAAGAATAATACAGCTCCAGCCATCAATTCCAGACACATAAGATCGTGTGTGTGTGTATGTTGGGTGTTTTTAATGGCTTTACAAGGCGAAACCACATGGTTGACATTTGGCCAATCTCTCACCTACCAAAATCAAGTCGCGCTAATCGTTTCTTCTCCCTGGTGGGGTTTCCTTTACTCTCTGTGTGTGAACACAGGGCTTTCAGGTGACCTTCTCCTCCAACAGATATTTCTGAATTCCTGAGTGTTCATTTTCAAAGAGCTAAATTAATGCACAAACATGCAAAGCTATGATGGGGTCCATAGACTTCATCCATTGGAACAGGGAACTGTGTTTATGTGGTTTAAGTTTTTTTTTTTTTTTTTTAATATTATGTTTTAAAGCTGTTAGCACGCTGTAGCCTATAAAATCTGACTTTTACTGTATATTAATCAATAATGATCATCACTCAGCTAATAATGCAAATGCGCTCATTAAATGAGACAACTCTTGTCGTAAGAGTTCAATGAAGACAGTGACCACAATAAAACGAAACACTTTAGAATAACTACATTTACATTTACATTTAGGCATTTAGCAGAAGCTTTTATCCAAAGGGACTTAAAATAGATTTAAGTGCATAGGAAGATGCGGAAGAGTTCTGTTTTCAGCAGAGCGTGCAGAGTTTGGTAGCTCGTTCCACCCTCGTGGGATAATTGCGCTAAAAAGTTTTGCTTGGTGTCTTCTGTGCGGTGCTGGGACCACCCGACGTCGTTCGTTGGCAGACCGCAGCGGATTGGGAGGATTGTAGACTTGAATGAGTGAGTTGAGGTAAGCAGGAGCTGTCGAGTAAACCACCCTGTGAGCAAGAGACATAGCTTTGAACCTGATGCGAGCAGCTACAGGAAGCCAGTGAAGAGATCTGAAGAGTGGTGTGACATGGGTCTTTTTTGGCTGATTAAAAATGAGGCGAGCTGCTGCATTTTGGATCATCTGCAAGGGTTTGATTGTGGATATCGTTAACCCCATCAACATAGCGTTGCAGTAATAAAGACGAGATGTGACCAGCGCCTGTACAATGAGTTGGGTTGTATATTCCGTGATGCAGGGTCTGATCTTCCTGATGTCGTAGAGAGCAAATCTGCTGCCCTAGAGACTGAGGACATGTGGTTCTTAAAGCTCAGTTGGTCGTCGATGACCACCCCCAGATTTTTGGCCGATTTAGTGGGGACAATCACTGTAGATCCAGTGTTGATGCTGAGGTTGTGTTGTGTCGAAGGTCTGGCTGGGAGGACAAGGACTTCGGTCTTGGAGAGGTTGAGTTGAAGATGTCTCTCACTTATTCAGGCTGAGATGTCTGAGAGACAGGCAGAGATGCGTGATGAGACAGTGGAGTCGTCCGGTGGAAAGGACAGGAAGAAATGTCTGTCATCAGCATAGCAGTGATAGGAAAGACCATGTGAGTGAATGATGGCACCTAGGGATGAAGTATAGATAGAAAAAAGAAGAGGACCAAGAACTGAGCCCTGCGGCACACCTGTAGAGAGGCTATGAGAGTGAGAAAGATGCCCCCGCCAGGATACCTTGAAGGTTCGTCCCGATAGGTAAGAACGAAGCCAGTCTAGAGCTGATCCATAGATGCCTAAGTCAGAGAGTGTGGACAAGAGGATCTGATTGTTCACAGTGTGAAAGGCTGATGATAGATCAAGTAGAATTAAGACAGACGACTGACCTGTGGCTTTTGCAGCTCGAAATTATTCCACAACAGTCAGGACTGCTGTTTCTGTGGAGTGACCCTAACTACCAAGTTTACTACTATTGAGATCAGTCAACTTAAGAGAAGAAGAACAACCACAAACTTTATTGTCATTGAGCACATATACATATTATAATGAAAATCTTTCTCTGCTTTTAACCCATCACCCTGGGGGGAGCAGTGGGCAGCCATAGGGGGGCGCCTGGGGAGCTAGTGCTGAGTGTCTTGCTCAGGGACACACCTAGGCTGGGATTTGATCCCTCAACTTCCCCATCCCATTCTACTGCTCTACCCATTGAGCTACTAGGCCACAAATGAAGTTATTCAGAAAGCAAATGACATGTTATGATTAAACTAAGTCATGACCAATAGTTTTCAAGAAAGATAAAGCATAAAACAGACACTTCAACTGGAGTTATATTTCTTACAAATGTGAGTTTCCAGTTGCAGCTGTTGTATTGAAGCATACATTTTTAGGGGAAAAGTGATGAAGGTGTTAGAACTACCACACTTCATGTTGCATTTTGTCAAGGGCTCAATACCCATTCCCAGTGAAGATGAAAAGCTCTAAAAAAGTGCAGCCAGCATATAATTTATATTTAAAGGTTCAGGTTCAGGTATAACTGCAGCATCCTCTGTTTAAATCCAGTTTGGCACCTTTGTTGCATGCCATACAATTTTCTCTCCCTCTTCATCATTATCTTACTTGTTTATTTGGCCCCAAAGTGACATGAAAACCCAAGGACAAACTTGTTAAAAGTAACTCTCTAATAATTTTATAATATGAAGTTGAACAAAGGCGAAATCGAGGGTAACCTCCTCTTTTCATTTTACACTGTCTCAGTCATGGTGCACAGTGTATTTTCAAGGGTCTCGCAGGATCTGACTGTGGGTCTGAGGTGTCAGAAGGTGAGATGGCAACTACTAATCACACAGAACCTGTGTAGCAGTACTGCTTATATCAACTATTACCAATAATTAGTTGTTGTATTAATCTGGTGATCAATGATCACCAGCGTGCAGCTACTGGTCCTACCAACCTGCCTGATGTTTTGCTGTTGCATTTGTTGCTCTTTTTCTTTTCTCTCTTCACTTTCCACTCACCCCAACCGGTCGAGGCAGATGGCCGTCCACCCTGAGCCTGGTTCTGCTGGAGGTTTCTTCCGTTAAAGGGAGTTTTTCCTCTCCACTGTTGCCTATGGCTTGCTCCAGGAATTGTTGGGTTCTCTCTATACATCTTTATAGTCTTGACTTTATTCTGTAAAGTGCCCTGAGATGACTTTTTGTTGTGAATTGACGCCATATAAATAAAGTTGAATTGAATTATTTATTTATACTGTTGAATACATTTTTACATTTTGCACACACATTACTGCTTCTGAATGTTTTTTTAGTTACATTCAAATATACATCTCTCATATAAACACTTATAGGCTGTACATACTGTACTTTGAGGACTATTGTAGTATTTATTTTAAGATGTTGGTTGGTGGGTCTGTTCCAGTGTTGTGGTTCAAGCTGATAAGGCTGTCTGAGGAAGTCCTGTCCCAGCATCTGAGGTCCAGAGAGGAAACAAGGGGTCAGCCCATGGACTCACATAAACTGCATCCCCAGCAGATAACTCCAGCCTCCCAAAATCTGCCTGCCAAAATGGTAAACACTTTCTCTGTTCATTTGGTCCAATCATAACACAAAGTCAGAAAGGGTAGGGGAGGAGAGACGGCAATGCAGGGAAGAATGCAAGAGAGAAGAAAGTTGGAATCGGAGGACTGAGGAATAACAACAATAAGTACCCATATCAGTTGCATTGGCAAAAATATACAACTATATTGCTATAGAGCACTTAGCCTGGAAAAGCAGGATGTATGATAAGATTAAATCACAATCATCTCAGAATGCTCTCTCTCCCTAAAGTAACAAATTATGAGCTTAGTCTCAAACACTCTTGGAGTATGGAGATTTGCAGAGGTTGTGGGTGAGCTCCCAAATACTCAGCACAAACCAGTTGACGCCTTGCTGCACATATGTGCAGGACGATACAGTACAATACGTTGTATGCATGTGACATCACTTGGACAAAGCCATGAATTCATGTACATTAAATGAAACAAAGCAGTAGATTTTTCCAGTACTCTAATCAAAACCAACAAAATGTATTCATTATCACTTTCTGTCCTCACTGCCAGGACAGCACCAGTCTAAATCTAGACTATAGCTTTATAAAAGTCCATATATGGTTGGGTTTAAACACTGGCAGGAGTTTGTCAAAGTTAAGATTGTTGTTAAAGTGACTGCAAACACAAATGGCTTATTAACCTTTAAGCAAAACCACAGTCTTTCTCAAACTTTAACCAGTGGTTTTTCTCACTTGATCCCAACCACACATAGAACTCTGGAAGTGGAGGGGAACCTTAGTATCCACCCAACCTTGGGGTGTCTTGCTTAGCACACTTCGTCATGTAGACATAAGGAGGAGGGAATCAAACCTCCAACTCCAGGATTGTTGGGCGACCTCTCTATGTCCTGATCCACAGCCAAATTAGATTCCCTACTAATAGTTTGCAAATGCTGTATAATTGTGTTTTTAGCAGAAGGTTGCACAAAACTCTCTATGCCACAATTACATCATGCCATGTGTTCCTCTCAATTTTGAAATTCTTCTAAGGAAAATTCAGTTCCTCTGAATTTTGATCTTTGTCAATGCATCTCATTTTTGGTGATTGGCACATTGGTCGGAGTGAACTCCCACTAAGCCTCTTTCTTCTCCACCTCCTTAGAATACGCAGCAACAGTAAGGCAATGTGCATTTATGAGGAGCAAAACAACATAATTATGTAAAAACTGTGAAAATGTGACAGCGAACTGTAACATTTGTGTTGGAGAGCAACAGTGTGGACGAGGGCAGGAGCATGAACACAGTGATTGTTCTAGACGGTGCACACTCTCCTGCAGAGGAGCTTGTGCGTGTTCCTCTGCAGAAAGAATTTTCGAGCTCTTAGTCAGACACCTGCTAAAATAATCGGCACCAACAAACATGCACCAGCTATAATTGTGTTCCTCTAAGGCTTATTTCTAGCCATGCTTATCAGGTTTTGATGCATGGTTAAATCTCATTATTGGCATTTGACAGTCTTCTAGACATCTAATTAAATCAACCCTTTTCAAAGTATAGTCTATATGTACAGTAGTTTATGCCCCTGAACATCATAACATCATTATAATTAACCAAGCAAGTAATCAAAATCATCTGCAGGGTAAACTTTATGTGATATACTGCTGCGGTGTCAAGGATCTTTTTCTCCGTCTTTGGCAGATTTTAACAAACCTCTGGCAGTAATGTGGTTTCTGGTTTTCATGCGTCTGCTCTGGCGATGGCTGTGCCTGGACACATTAAGACTTATTATGTATTTTTGGGCTGTTCATCCATTTGTTGTGAATATAATACAGTATCTCAGGAACATTTTGGGGGTCAAAGGTTAAAGGTGATGGCTACTGTGACTCTAATGCATGACTTGAGGGAATTTGTTCAAAATTTGCAAAAACATTCACTTGGACATACAAACAAACCCCTAGAGGAAATTTTATTACATTTGGCATGAATGTCAACCTGAACCCATGGATGACCTGATTAGAATTACGATTCTGGACAGACATGCATGTCAACTACAACTTGAATGGTTGACAGAGGCGTGTGACTGTGGGGCTGTGTAGTTCTAATTGTGAATGTGTACTCTGTAGTACAGTCAAGGTCAAGGTAGTGGTGGTAGATCGCATGGAATTAAGAAAGTAGATGATAGCCGATCATCTGTCCTCACTATGTAATTTGTCACTTGATTGACATACAGGGCAGCCAGTCTGACATCTTAATTTTTTCGGACACATGGCTCACCGTGCATGCGCATTCATACAATGGCACCAAGTGCTGCAAAACTCTAGGAAGCCTCCTGACCATGCGTCCCTGGCTGATTCTATTCAGTGCAAGTCATCAGAGTAAGGTAATGACAGAAAATGTACAGAGTTTTATTGTGCAATAAGGGTTCATGTAGTTATGCAAGCGACACCAACATATATTGTGCATATAAAGAATTCTCAATATATTAATAAATAAATATATGTTTTGTATTTTTATAGTAGGTAGCTTACAAGCCGAAAAAGTGTTGTCACCCCTGATCTATGTCATCAAGGATAATTCACTGGTGTCTTCATTTGATTGTGCCAATGATGTAGTGTGTTAGAGCAGTTATTCTAAAGAGGAAAAGTCTTTGTGTAATGTCTTCACGTTAAGAAAAGCTGGGCTAAAATATTATAGAGCGTTTGTTTTGAATTCCTAAAGAATTGGATGCAATTTCAATATCTTTGGACTGGCTCTAAAATATTCAATAGGTTGCTGAAATAATGTAATTTCTAGACCAAAGTGTGACGATGATTACTGAAAAACAATGGCTGTTTTCGGGGTTTGCCTGTGTGCTCCTTGTCATAAACATTCTGAAATCAAACCTTTTAAAATTTTAAAATGTTTTGAAATGCTATTGCTGACTGACCTTGGCTAAAATGCTTCAGCTCAAACTAATTTTGCTGCCCAGTCAGAGAGCCTCACCTAGTCTTGCCCAGCATGTTTAACATATTAGATGATGGCGCACATGTTAAAATGCCTGATGTATCATAGATATGCTGATTAAAGTGGAAAACATTGGTGGTACATTTTCAGCTTGTAATGCTGTAGTGACTGCTGGCCACACTAAAAAGCACACTGCTGGCTCAGAGCTCATGCTGGGCTCTGTCAATCCCTGTAACTACATAGCACACTTACCTACAGTTACCGTAACAATATAAATATAGTGTTATAACACATTTTCTGTTTCCACTGTATTTAGTTTTTTTCAGATACCCTTTTTCACAAACAGCCACGCAAGAGATTACAGTCGCTTTTTAACTTCATTAACATCCATTCACCTATAGACACCACAGAAAAAGCACTGTTTATGCCATGACCTGAATCTCCCTGCTGCTGCTTGTACTCTACGTTCACCTGTTTATAGAACAAGCTGAGTGCATCGTTTTTCAGCTGAAGAATCCAAGGCAACAGCTTCCAAATTGTAAACTTTAAGTTCAAGAATCTTCTGCTACTCACAAACAATTCACACCAGTGAGCTTTTCTGCTTCTGGGTAATGTCAGAGCCTGCTGCATCCACCTGGTGCTTTCCCTCCCCTTCGCCTGTTTTCAACCAATCTATTCTGGAAATGTAATAATATGTGTATCGATCAGTCATATGTATCGATATGATTGATAATACAAGGTGGTGGTATGATTTGTTGGATTCACAAAACTGCACGGATCAGTACTCAGCTGAAGCCCAGTACACACAGTGATTATGAAGAATATAGTTACATAAACAAAGCAAAGTTACAAACCTCACTAGACTGTGTTTAGATCATCCTGACAAATGTTCATCATTTAGTTAAGGCATAGAACAATGACGGTACTTCATCATTTAAAGCTTTAATTATGTCAAAACAGTTGAATTAAATAAAGGATAAATTGGACTTGGAATTCACAATAACAAAACAAAAATGCTCACGTTATAACAAAATGTCATTGTGAAGAAAAAAAACATCACATTAAATACAAGGATAAACAAATGAACAGAAATAGTAACAGAGTGTTAATGCAGTGTTTGGTGTTTTAAAGATGAAGCGACATTTACATCCAGCCCTTTAATTTACACTTGACTATGCTCAGAGGGTTGGCTGTTGATCTACTTTTATTGTACTCATTGAGTCTCTCTGTCCTCTGCTGAATTTTTAACCTTTACTATTTCTCCTTATGACTGTGAAATCCCCCTAAACCTTGTTTGCTCTTTGATAGTTTTATTCTGAACATGCAATATATCTTTCTTTTTCTTTTTTTTTCTTTTTTTTCTTTCTCTCAGCTAGGTTCTGAATATTAATTTAAGCCAAAACCTAGAGTGGAGGAAAGTTGCTGTCCTTACCATACAAATAAGACAACAGACTTCTTCAACAGAATACTTACATTTTGTTACAAAGCATGCTAATCACTCATCTAGGGCTAATTTTTCGAGCCTTGTCATAAACCATTTAGCTCTCCTATTATCCATGTGCCATTTGATCACCACTGTACTGGAGCAAACAGCTGATGTCTCCAACTTAATCCGTTCCAGAGGATGCAAAGGCCAATAGTGACCTCTGCTATAGGTGCTTGTGTCTTAGCGTCTGTTTGCTAATGAATGCAAATAATGGCATGTGTCAGCCTATTAGCAAAAAGCCATTTACAGCGCATTGGCCTGTAGAATCACAGTTGGGCTCTTGTTTGCTCACATTCTCCACACGTAACGAGGAAGAGCTCAATTATAATTGTAACTTGTAGGCCTCAACCTTTCTCTACGTCTCACTCTCTCATTAGATGCAAGATTGTTGTCTTTTAGTAGAGTTAAACACTGTTAAACTGCTGATCAGCCAAAGACACTTTGACCCCGTTGTGTCCTTTCTACACTCTGCAAACACTACTGTTCCTGTTTGCTCATCTAACCAGGGCAAGAACTAAATAGGGAGCCAGGGGTGTCACAGGTCCCTCCTCAAATCACATGGACCCCCCCTCCCCTTAGTTCCTGCAGCCTTAAAATGTCGATGAAATGACCAAAACAACGTCCAGGAGATGATTGTCTTCCGTCTGTATGAGGTTGGAGGTTTACATATGTGTGTCTATATGCCCATTTCTTACCAAGTCTTTCTCTGCCTGTAGGCATTTGGACTTACTAATATCAACTCTCCTCCTTTTGTATTTAAACGTATGTTAAACCATGTAGCGGTGCCTTCCATCCTTGGATTGTGGACCTAGTTTTGCTGCCATGCCTAACTTGCTTCTGATTGGTCTGGCTCTTCTAACTGGTCGCCCCCCTCCTCTACCTATCATCCTTCCTGATGGATGGGTTGGCTTCCAGAACCATGTCATCTTCCTTTCTCCCCTTCCCCTTTCCCTAAATTCCCCTTTCTCTAGAAGTAAAAGTAGAAGTTCACCTACACTTATGGGAAGCTTGGTTTTAGCAGCTTTTCACTGCTGTGCTATTTGTGCTGTTGGTTGACTCGGTAACTGTGGTTCTTGTTTGTGTTTGTGAACTTTGTCCGTTAACTCCTTCATTTGTTTGTTTTGGGGGAGTCAGTCTCCTCATTATCAGATGAAATACATATTCAGTTGGCCAGTCTAAAACCATCATCCTCTGATAAAGTCTTTTGTTTGAGTTGATTCAGTCACTGTCTTGGTGCATGATGAAGCTAAATTCATGTATTGCTTTCATCCTACACTTATTTAAAGATTAAAGATTCGGTTCCAGAAGAGGCCACACAAAAACATACTGCTTTCACTGTGCTTCACGCTTGTATGGTTGGACTCATGCGCAGATCCCTTCTTCCTTCACACTTAGCCCTTTCTGTCTTGGCAGTCCATAAAATTATGTTTCTAATCCTTTTTAAGACTCATCTCTGAACTCTTTTGCAAATCACAACCTAGCTTTCTGATTCTCTCTCAGCCTTCTCTGTGGAGGTTGTTGGTGATGTCACTGAGATTTTCCTCTGATTATAGCTATTGTTTAACTTGGCTGATCTGTCCTATATACAATGATCAGTACACCTGCAATACAAAAGCCAATACAATACTAATTGTATTGGCTGGGCCCAGTGTTTGCGTGATTCCTGTTACTGCTACTGCTACTTCAAAATGTCTTGCTTTTCCCCCCGTAGAAATGTACTGGTCCTAATGTAGGTAATGACGTCATTTAGAAGTATATTGTTTGAACAATCAATCCTACAGGACACAGCTGGGTATCCAGGAACACCCTTCACCTTCCAAAAATGTTCACTTCCCTTCAAATTTAGGTGATTGAATCGAAAAGGTGAAACATACTGTTGCTGCCATGAATCAGGGTCTTAAATATGATTCATAAACTGTGTCCTAGTCGTACTTCACCTTTTAGGAGTTTAAACCCAACCGTGCTCCTAACTTTGCTTTTCTTTCCTACTCATATTAATCTCATGGACATTTTCATTTGTAAATGACCCCCTAAAAAGCTATCAATTCCATGACTCAAGAAAATAAAATTGAAACCTCCTTTATCCTGTAATCAGTTAGCGGAGAGTGAATGAGATCGAAACTGCCTCTGCTCTCTCCTGCTTTCCTTCATTCCTTCTCCATCTTCTTCTTAGCTGTTGTCTCTCAGATTTGTGTAAAAGAGACAGTGATAGACTGAGGTTGTCATTCGCTGTGAGGAGCCCTGGCTTTGAATATTACCCCGTTTCCCCCATCACTCTAATGAAAACACTAGAGAGATACCTGCGCTGGAATTGAAATCCACACCCCAGAGCACTGTGATATCTTTATCCATCATGCAGCTTCCTCTCAACTTGGCCATAAACGTGTCTCATGTGGCTGCACATAGCTCCGCATCCCAGGCCATTTTCTGTGCATATGGTAGAAATATGCAAAATAAAACCCATTGTCCTTCTAGGGAATATACCTTAAGGTTGAAGTGGGATCAGCAGTTAGTGGAATATCTGTAGAATAGCAGAGCAAGCTGCCCTACACTGTTTATGGTCAAGGACTTTACTATACAATATGGCTGTAATGACATGATATACAGTTAATACCTGTAAATACGATTTAAACAACAGCCACAGCAAGTTCAAGGTGTTCAACATGATGCTTTTAGGATAAAAAGGTAATTCCTGTAGCTCCTACACAAACTTTAAAACTACGGTGGACGAGGGCATGTTAACTTTGATTGAAATGTAAATGTTAATGAGGAAATAAGCCTTTGGGTAAATATTAATTTGTTGTTGGTCAGCTGTTAATGAACACTGGGTTGCAGGGAATTAGTTTTTTCATGGCCAATGACTTTGGTAGCGAATCAATCAAAAGTTAAGAGAGCTACCTCAGGATAGCAATTAGTGCCTAATTTATCCAGAAAAAGTCCCAAACTGTTGTGTGTCCAGTACCAGCTTGTGACAGCCACTCAAACACTTGCCTGTAATGCCTTCATCCTTTTAACGCCTCGGGGAAAGTCAAGTGTGTGGAATCACTTGCCTTCATTTCTTAGTTTCATCAGTTTTCCATTCTGTCAATGAAAGACCTTCATAAATCCAAGGTTGAGATGATGGACAGATAGCCTTTTACTGTCCTGCTCTCTCTATTCTTTAGTAATGACTTGAAGCCCATTCCTCACACAGTGCTAACATCAGAGCACCTATGCTTATGTGTTCCAAGCCTTTTTTTTTATTGCATGATGTCAGAATATCAGCTTTATCAAGGGCAGACATTTGCATACTGTTATAAAAGCAGCCTTTTTTAAACGTTTCATATCATTAAGGATACTTTTTTATTTTCAAGTATGGTGTGCTTACACTGTATGTCTGCTGTGGAAATAAGCACAACTATAATATTGCAGTGACACAGAAGCTTCATTAATTAGCTTGAGTACATCCTTATATTCATGTTTTTGTGCACTGGCCTTTAAACAATAAATCATGTATCCATGGCAACTAAACAAGCTGAGACAATTGTAATACTGTAGCTACTTTAATGACACAGCATTTTTAGTGCTTTTTGTTATAAAGCACACAATTATAATTTTTTGTAGCATACAGGGTCAAGTGCAGAGTTAACCCTGCAATTTGTTCATAATGACTTTGCTTTTTTTGCCCTCTTCTCATTAGTCTCCAAACTCCTGTTTTTTGACACTTTCATCATTATCACAAGGCCATAATCAACAATTATTTTAATATCAACACATTTGCTACTTTTTTTAGAATAGATTACTTTGTCTATATAACATTTAAAAAGGCCTCTTATTACTCAGTGAAGGCCATAGCCAATCATACAAGTGACACATGGATATTGACTTTCTTCCTTGTTGAGTTATGTCTGTTTCTCTGCATTGAGGCTTAGAATGGTCACTCAGAATGGCCAGAACACAGTGGCTCTTAAGTATTTCACGAAATAAACATTGCTTTGTGAGTAATTTATCAAGTCGTGGAATAGAATCAGAATTTAAAACATTCACAAATCGTTTGGATAGTTGGTCTAGATGCTTCTGAAGCGCTTTGCAACATTACAGATATGCACCCAGTGGAAATATAGGCTTCGAGTTAAAGTAGGATAGGGTTTAGAATTTGGACATCCAGAAGTGCTCAGAGTTGAACTACTACTCTTTCGTGTTGAAAAGAGCCAGTTGGGATGGTTCAGGCATCTTGTAAGAAGAAACCCTCCTCGGTGCCTCCCATTGGAGGTTTCCTAGACACGCTGGTGGAGACCCAAAACACGCTAAAGAGATTATACATCTTATTTGTCCTGGGAACACTTGATTCCTGCTTAGGTAGCTGGAAAGCACTGCTGGGAAAAGGGATCTCTGGAAAACACTGCTGTCACTGTGCTGTGACCCAACTTTAGATAAGTTCAAGATAATGGATGGATGCATGGATTAAAGCATAATTTGGTGACCCCTTATAAAAGCCCCTATCCAAAAATATGTTTAACAAAGATGTCTTAGTTTTACAAATGTTACAATTGTTCACTTTAGATAGATATCCCAATACTACAAACGAATTCAAGCAGCTATTTGAAAATGGTAACGTTATAGTCCTTTTCCTTCCTAATTCACATCATAGCTCAATTTCCACCACTTCAACATACAAGGCCAATCAGCAATAACCTTTTGGCATCAATTTCCTCTGAGCAAGCATGTTGATCCAGTGTAATGGTGCCATGACCCATCTCTGGATCCAAAAACTAGACTATAAAAGATCAAGTGGTATAGAGCTGTATTTATTTACAGTGTGATGATATATTGTTGTGATTATTTTTCAAGGTTGTTTGAGGACTGGGTTAAATCATATTAAGTTATGTTACACTAACACTGCGGAAATATTCTGAACACACACAGGTGCACACAAACTTATAATTGTAATAATAAATAATGTGCATTCTAGCTCAACTAATACGCTAGAGTTCTAAAGAGAAATAGTCATTTATGTGTGATCAGAAACTATACAGTGTGTTGCAGTGCACTTTCACATTTGAACATTCCAGCAGATAAGTCCCAAGTCCAGTTCCCATAACAGACTTCTGACAGATTGTGGCCCATTTGCACTAGTTATAAACATGTGACTTCAAACTGGCTACATCATTTAGATAATAATATCCAATCACTGGGTTTTGGCATTTACACCATTTATAAATATGTATTCATGATCTTGATGGTCATTCATTTGAAAAAATGACTTGTGCTAATTGGCAGTAGTGGAAAGTAACTTTGCATTTGCATTTTATGGAACCTGATACTCTTACACCCTAACATTTACAGGACAGCTGTACTTACTTTAAAATTTCATTTCATAAATTCAAATAAATTACAGCATATCATTGCGCATTCTAGCGACTGTGGCGCAGGAATGTAGAGCGGTTGTCCACCAATACTACAGTTGTTGGTTCAATCTCCGGCTCCTCTGGTCACATGTCGAAGTGTCCTTGAGCAAGACACTGAACCCCAACTTAGTTGCTCCCGCTGAGTGCTGGCCAGCTGAGTTCAGGTGACCCTGAACTCACGGGATAAGCCGTAAGGCCAAATAAAGAATGTAAAAAAAATTTTAATTAGGTCACCCATGAGTCCAAGTGGACTTTTGTGCCAGATGTAATCCAAATTCATTTAAGCATTCCTGAGAATGCGAGAATGGGATTGACACGAGAAATGGAAAAATGTGATGTTCTGTGTGGAACATTAACTGTAGAAGTTGTGTTATACTTCAGTTTCCATGCTCTGCACGGTGGTCTGCTAATAGTAGCTGCTAGTCCTACATGAAAGCTGAATCCACTACTGAAAGTAACACCTTTCACATTGTTTTCACGTTGTCATTTGATACATTATTATAAGAATGTCCTTTTACTGTGCTCACGATGGCATAGTTACAGTAGCATGATGAATGTATCCAAATATTAAGTATATAAGTATCAAGTCTGTTTTGCATCAAGACTACATATTAAACAGCATGAGCCTCAAAATCTACTCTACTCCACCCAGTCGTCCCTCTTCCTACTCTGCTATGCTCTTCTACTATTTGCTATGCACTGCACAGCTCTTCAGGTATTAGTCATTATCAAATTACAATAAATAAGAATGTTGCAAAACTTGATAATCAAGCAGATATTGTTATAATTCTCTGATTTATATCTCTGAAATGCTGCTACTGCTGCTGTTGACAGCACCTCTTCTTAATAAGATTTTGAAACATTTATAGTTTACCGATTTAAAAAAAAGTTTTATGCATTAGCTTTAAGTACATGCAACAGAGTAAATGTAACTACACGCTCAATACACTGCACACATACACACATTAGTGTGGATGATTGCAGTGCTTTCACATATAGTGAATTACAAGTGCTTTCAGACATAAATAACATGAGCAGACTAATAAATCTACAGTAAGTGTGCAAACACGCACACACACACATGCACACACACACACGCGCACACACACAATTGTTTTGTTGACTAGCTCTGCATTATTTACACCCTTGGCAGTTGCCCTTGTCCTGGATTGACCTCGGGTTACTTTTTCAGTCCCATAGGCTGCAGAGGAAGACATGAAAATCTGCTTACACTGTAGCTCCAGAATACAAACTGCAGGAGACATAGTGTAGACAAGGAGGAAGTACCTCTGACACACACAACTGAGCACAAGGGTAACACACAAGCTTGCACAGAACTTTGAACAAACACCTATTTAAAGAGTAAACACGGATACAGGCACTCGCACACATATGCAAACCCATACTATAAATATATTTCAGCGCAGATTTGCATATGAACAATGGCTTCAGGCGTTCAGGTCAATAGGAGAGTCAATAAAATGACAGGTGACTAGAAAAGTAAATGCAGTTTTCATAATCCCAGGTATCAGCAAACAGTGATGTCATGGTGTACGCTTTCTCTTCCAAGCACTGTTCATTTTCATACCACCCACCAATCAACCATCAGCACCATGGGGCAAAGGTACACAGAGAGGAACTGAAGCAAGTCTGAGTCCACGGTGACAGTCAAAACAAATGAGGGGAATAAATGGAGCAGCTGTTTTCTATTTTACTAAATACCCCTTTTCATATAGGTGTCATAAAAAAGCAACACAATTAGGGAAGCACTCATTTGAAAGAAAAAAAAACGATGTCTCACTGGGATAATTATAAGCGATCTGTAAAGAATAAAAGAGAAAAACACAGAGTGGGAACCTGTAACAGGAGGTCAGGTGAGGTCGCACCATCTGCAAGAGAAAGTAGTTATTGCGAGGGAAGAAGCTGTGCAGCCATCCACAGAATGACCAACAACACAGGTCTATGAAGACCAGAAAAAAAAAAAAAATTGGAGGTAATTTGAATTCAGATAATCATTCTGTCAGTGGCTAATTTCGCACACTAACCCTTTGAGCGCTTTTTACTCGCCAAAATTACCAGAAGGTATTGTGTAGCAACCGGCTCGTAATGTGTTTAACAATGCATTAAATGGCGTGATTAAGTAGCTGAATTAAACAGGGAAGCTTTTCCACAGCAGTGTCAAAGGCCGGGCCTGGTAGGTAGGGAAGATGTACCAAAAGAGGAGGAAACAAGAAGGTTTGTGCAGCAGGTTAGCTGAACATTAAACCCTACTTAACTCCTGACTGGTGGCATCGTTGTAAAACCCTTCCCACTCTCAGTAAGTTAATAGAAATATCAGAAGTGGAGTGTTTTCATTATTAGTAAGAGGATGGTGTAGATCACCTTTTCAGCAGGGGGAGGAAGTGTATTCTTGGCCTTATAATAATGAGTATGTGATCGGTACATGTGAATAAAAAGCTTTCAACTTGCAGTTGAAAGCTTTCTAACGCAACTGACTCAATTATTTGTGACATTTCTTTGACCTTCAGTTCCCTTCAGGATGAATTTTCACAACTCTCATCTGATGGCACTGGATAAAAGGTTAAAGAATTGCCAGTCTGAATTCATGCAAACACTTTTGTTCGTGACCAACAAACCTCTGCGGTCATTATAGTGGCAAATAACAAACAGGAAACTTAGCTGATGAGCATGATAAACATTTAGCCTGTTTCACATTAGTGTATTAGAAATGTGGATGGGAGCATTTAAACATGCTGGTGTTAGAATGTAGTTTAAAGCTCTGCAAATATGCCAGTCAATTTTAAGCTATTTATGCTTCTGCATTTAAGTGTAAGCAGTTGCTGACAAGTGTTTTCTTTTGTGTAATTTTTTTTACTGAAATCACTGCAACACACAAAAGAGAGAAAATGTTGGAGGAGATGAGCAGCATTGCATTTCCTCCTCCTGGTATATGCTGTTTGTACAGAGAGTTGTTGTAGTCGGTGTCACTGCAACATTCAGTTGGGAAGAGCCCGTCAGGCTACAGGGTAGGTCGAGGTCTCTCACTACCTTTCTTCACACTGAAGGGGCTACTTGAATGAGTAGTGAAACGTTTCGACTCAACCTCCAGACAGCTTCGTCAGGAGTATTTACTTTAGTCTTGTTTACAACCAGGGTCTGGATTCCAGCACCCCTGACTCTAAAGGTGCCGTTATACTTCCCACTTGAATTTGACAGCTGTCTCTGCACAAAGTTTGTAGTTTGTTTTAATCCTAAAGACTTGCATACACTTCACTAGTGTCGCCTGAGCCCTTGCTGACTAGCAAATCCTTGCTGGAACAGATCATTTACACAGGGGTCAGAGCAGGAAGAGGTTTTGCGTCAGGACTCTCTAACTCATTGGAAGGCTAGGAGCTGGCAGTGTCTCTTTGAAAAACAAGCCCAACCCTGGTTGACCCTACAACTCCCTGGCGTGTAACTTCTTACCTCATTTCTGACACCTCGGTGGGTCCACCCTCCTCCAGACATAGACGAGAGTGCTCACATAGCGGATAACACCCTCAGCGGGGTCATCCAAGCTTTTTTTTAAAGTCAATGCTCTGATACTGAGCTGCAGTAAAATGACTTCCCCTTGTTTGTTATCTTTAAGCTTAGACAGAAAGCACCAAAAAGATATTTGGCACAGACAGAGATGTGCATATGTGCTCCTCTCTTTTTCTTTCCGCGGCAGTTCTGGGCCAAATTCTACGTTCCAGACTGCATGGCAGAGGTAGTCCTGCCCAGCTGGAATAATAAGAGCCTGGATGACACTTCCTCCATAAACAACATGGGGGAGAGGTCGGGAGGAGGGGGTCAGCCAGCCTCGCTAGGAGGCCTGCCTATGACATGGAGTGCCACTCACAGACAAAAGGTGGAAGGAGGGACGAGGACAGAGCGGCTGTTGGCACCACTTGAAACACACTTCTCACTCAGTGTGTCAGTGGCTCTCAAAAGAACCCCCGCCCCACTACCCCTTCTTAAGCTGCATCAGGGAGGCCAACCTTCGCATGCGCGTATAGCAGCTCTCATATGCTCCACAAACAGGATTCCAGTTTATTTATAGAACTCATTTCAAACCAGGTTCAACCGAAGCTCTCATTTAAAATACACTTAAATTACAGTGCGAGTGAATGATATCCAGTACAATAATCAATCGCAATTCATGTCATTTTATTCTAGCAGAAATGCTGCTGAAGATCTTTTCAACTGTGGGTTGCGTACAAGCAGTTTTTAATTTGTCATGGTGATCTTGGGGCATCCCACAGGAAAACTTTAAATTACATTAACCTGCTTTAACACCTAATCAAGCAGAGGTGGCGGTCATCCACCAATCTCGCAGTTGCTGGTTCGATCCCTGGCTCCTCCGGTCACATGTCAAAGTGTCCTTGAGCAAGACACTGAACCCCAACTTAGTTGCTTCCGATGAGTGTTGGCCAGCTGCATAGCAGCTCCCCCATCGGTGTGTGAGTGTTGTGAGTGCTAATGGGTGAATGAGAAGCAGTGTAAAGCGCTTTGAGTGCCAATAGGTAGAAAAGTGCTATATAAGTGCAGAACATTTACCATCACCACCACCTGAGTGATGACTGTTTTGGTCTTTATATTGTTGCATGTTCTGTCTAATGGAGCTCAGTTAACTGATGTAGATCTGTTAAATGTCCTGCTGTAAGCGCAGAGTGAGGAGCTGCAGTTTGACTTTTAGGTTTACTCAAGTTTGTAAAAACAAAAATTCTCATTTCTGATAGAAATCAGTTTCAGTCAATTGCCAAAAATATCCAACACAGCAACATTATTTTTCAGAAGATTTCACAGTTGTTAAAGACATAGTAAGAATTTTGTTGGAATCTCAACACCTGAGCTCTTACACATAAAAGGTGGGAGGCGAAAAATCTGGAAGGTTTAACGAACTTTTAACATTTTAAGAGGTTTGAATTGAATCAGAGTGAGACAAGAAGACATTACTTACAAGGAAAATAGTTTTTTTTTTGTTGTCCTTTCCTCTGGAATTTACTGTCCTTTTCAGGGAGCTTCATTACCTGATTAATCAAGAAAACAATTCACTGACAATGAAACTAATCATTAGTTTCAATCCAACCCAGGACCGGGGTTTGTTAGCTGTGACTTTTTTGAAGAAAAAAAATGCAAATGAGTGCACAAAACTTTTGTATGCATTAATCAGAAGGAAAAAAGTAAACAGAGGGGTCGGACAAGACAGGAAATGACAGATACCACATTGCTTTCAGGAGTCGCTTGTGAAAGCTCCCAAGACCACCCATGCCCTCCTTACTTACCACGTGCATACATATCAAATTAAAAGACTTCCCAGGCATAGCTGAATTCTCATAAAACCCAAACCACAAATTTCCCAACTGTCTCCAGCTTTATCACCTACTGACGGCGCAGACATCCCCCAGCTCTGTGCTTTTCATTAACTCCGTATCTCGTCAAGGCCCCGTTTGACCTACTGGGGAAAAAAAAAACCCTACTCTACTGTATAATGGTAAATTTAAGCTGGATTGAGATCACCTGTAGCAGTCAAATGCCAGCTACAGTAATAACATACTACATTATAGGATCATCTAAGACACAGAGAGGTTGCATTCTGTTCCTAACACGTCACGGTTTAACAGCTGTCACTTGTCAGCCAAAAGAAACCCAACACTTTTATTAGATACCTTTGTGATGAAGCAGAATTAATTCTATGCAACAAACATTATTTTTTACCTAATTCCAACTCTGTGGATAGTAGAGAAATGATTTACGTCTTTAATCCTTGATCATCAGTAACGGATTGGAAAAGAGAAGCTTTCATTTGTGTGTAATTTGTTTGGACTAATTTGTCTTTGGCCTCTGATTGTCTTCAAGAAGCAAAAATAATTATCTCAGGCATGCAGGCTTAATATCACTTTGGGAAATGTGCTATATTTAGAAGTTCTGTACAGTGGCCCTAAGAGCTTGACACACTTTAACTTTAGAAAGCAAATGCAAATTAGGCAAACATTCCACCAATTTGGCAATACAAATTTGCTATTTCATTCTCACATTAAAACCATCACACATCTGTTCTAGATTATCAAGAAGCCTGTAAAGACTCTTAACTACACATTGATCAAATACTGTATATGGATTTCAAAGTTTTGAACAGATAATAATCATAACATCAGGAAAAGCCAGTAGTATATTTTTGTTAGACAGTTGGTTTTAAAATGTGGATATGCAAATGTGATGAATATACACAGTTAAGCATGTTCTACCTGCTGCCAGAAGCAGTGGCTCCACAGACCGAAGCACATGCATTTAACATTTCAGGGCACATCTGCTCGTCCTCAGCATCAGTCTCTTAGCTACTTGTTTGCAAGTTCATAAGTACTGTGGAGAGCTGGGAATGGAGCATGAAATATGCATGTTGATGTGGAAGTTGGAAACAAATTGTCCCTGCGGAAATACATGGTTGTTTTATCGTCACTCTGGAAAAACCAAGGCCTCCAGTGAATTTTATCCGAACAAAGCCTCATTTTAATGACGGCCATCTCCACTGTAGATGTGTTTAACTTTATTTGGGTTCATTAACAATATTCCACCTACACTGTTCGGCTTCGACTTACAAACAAGTACAACTGACAGACACATCAGAATGTATGTTAATATATGATAAAACATTTCAAGCTGGGTAATGTCAAGAGCTGTAATTGTAATGCTGATGTAAGAGAAATATAAAGTAGAGAAGATTTCAAAGGGGTATTACATAAAGAAGATGAACAAAGTACAGCGGGTTCTGTTTGAAGTTAACTTCACCAGATATGTTGCAAATGATGTTGGAGTAACATTATTCAAGGTTTGACCTCTGGAAATTAATGCACTAATTCAGCCCTGCTGCTTACATTTTTAATGGGTTCCTTCTGAGTAACATATCCCCAGCTGCGTTTATGGCACAGATGTATAATTAGCCTATCTGTTATCATTCAAGCAAACAGAAATGGAACTGGTTACATGTCACACTGTAACCAGTGTGCAACATGTAGGTGACACATCTTATTTTTGCTAGACGATGATAGGACAGGATGGGGCTTGTTTATCTTCACAGTTTGTTTTCAATCTGTACATTTGAAGCCTCACTACATTTACATGAAGTCATTTAGCAGACACTTTTATCCAAAGCGACTTACAAGTGAGATACAAGGCAAGCAAGAAACTAAGTCAAGGAGAAAACAGCAAAGCAAAGTGTAAGAAAGAACAAAAAGGATATTATGTTTTTTATAATAACTTTAAGTGTATAGGAAATTATATAAGAGCTCTGTTTTCAGCAGTTTTTGGAATATTGGGAGTGAGTTTGCTGAGCGTGCACAGTTTGGTAGCTCGATCCACCATCGTGGGATCACTGAGCTGTCTTCTGTATGGTGCTGGGACCACCAAATGTCGTTTGTTTGCAGAGCGCAGCAGACAGGAGAAATTGTAGACCTGAATGAGGGAGCTGAGGTACGAAGCAGCTGTTGAGTTGATCACCTTGCAGGCAGGAGACAGAGCTTTCAACCTGATGCAGGCAGCTACAGTGAAGAGATCTGAAAAGTGCTGTGACATGAGTCCTTTTTGGCTGATTAAAAATGAGGCGTGCCGCCACATTTTGCATCATCTGCAAGGGTTTGATTGTGCACACCGGTAACCCCTTATCAAAGTATTTCAGTAATCAAGACGAGATATGATCAGCGCCCGTAAAATAAGTTAGGTTGTATATTCAGTGAGGTGGGGTCTGATCTTTCTGATGTTGTATAGGGTATATCTGCATGCTCTAGAGATTGAGGGGATGTGGTCCATAAGCTTAGTTGGTCACCAATGATGACCCCCAGATTTCCGGCCGACTTGGGGAAAATGGTAAATGGTCTGCACTTATCTAGCGCTTTTTTACCTATTTGTACTCAAAGTGCTTTAAACTGCTTCTTATTCACCCATTCACACTCACAATCACACACACACACACTCACTGATGGGGGAGCTGCTATGCAGCTGGCCAACAATCACCGGGAGCAACTAAGGTGGGGCTCAGTGTCTTGCTCAAGGACTTGTGGCTGGAGGAGCCAGCAATCGAACCAACAACTGTGGGATTGGTGGAAAACCTCTCTAACTCCTGTTCTACAGTCACCACAATCACTGCAGATCCAGTGTTGATGTGGATTTTGTGTTGTGTCTTAGGTCTGGCTGGGAAGAAAAGAACTTCAGTCTTGGAGAGGTTGAGCTGAAGATGTCTTTCTCTCATCTAAGAAGAGATGTCAGAGAGGCAGGCAGCAATGGAAGATGAGACTGTGAAGTCATCCGGTGGACAGGACAGGAAGAGCTGTGTGTCGTCAGCATAAGAGTGGTAGAAAAAGCCACGTTAGCGTATGATAGAATCCAGGCATATAGTATGGAAAAAGACGAGGAGCAAGACCTGAACCTTGCGGCACAATGGTAGAGAGGCTATGAAAGTGAGAAACACGCCCCTGCCATGATACCTTTAAGGTTTGTCGGGATAACTAAGAATGATCCAGAGATTCTCAAGTAAGAGAGTCCGGACAAGACGATCTGATAGTTCACAGGGTCAAAGGCTGCAGATGGATCAAGTAGGCTTAAGACAGAACACTGACCTGTGGCTTCTGCACCCCGCAGACGTTCCATGATGGTCAGGACTGCCATTTGTTTGGAGTGAACAAGACTTGAAGCAAGACTGGTTAACATCGACAAGGTTGAGCGTTCGACTACCAATCCCCCAGTTGGTTCGATCCCCGGCTCCTCTGGACACATATCGAAGTGTCCTTGAGCAAGACACTGAACCCCAACTTAGTGAGTGTTGGCCAGCTGCATAGCAACTTCCCCATCGGTGTATGAGTGTGTGTGTTATTGTAAGTGTGAGTGGGTGAATGAGAAACAGTTTAAAGCGTGTTGAGTGCCAGTAGGTAGAAAACGCTATATAAGTGCAGACCATTCACCATTTACTGTTTGTTCTGGAAAAGAAAGTCTAAGAGTTGACTGAAGACCGTTCGTTCCATTGTCTTGGCGAGAAGTGGAAGAAAAGAGACGGATCTGTAATTCTCCTCAAGGGAGGGGTAAAGAGAAGGCTTCTTGAGCAGTGGGGTAATCTGGGCCTGTTTGAATGAGGTCGGAAATGTGACAGTTGTGAGAAATGTGTATGATTTGTGTAATAGCTGGCATTAGTGTGGGTGCAACTGCTTAAAGGAGACTGGAAGGTATCGGATCCAGAGAGCCGATGGTCGTCGGAGGAGGGTGGACACATCATCCCCAGTGGGAGTTGAAAATGAGGCGAGCATGCAGTGTTAGAACAGGGTAGCAGGATGTCATCATCTGGAGGAGAGACCTGTGAGCTGATGGCTGCCATCTTATTAGTAAAGAAGACGGGAAAGTCGTCAGTAGTGAGAGAGGTTAATGGAGGAGTTTGAGGTGGCTAGATGAGTGATTTGAAATTGGAGATTAGCTTTCTGGTGTCCATGGTGATGCTGAGCTTGTCCTGGTGACACGGTGAGAAAAAGACACAAGCAGACCCTAATACTCAGCAACAGCAGATGGAGTCTTGGATTTCTGGCACTTCCTCTCAGCACTCCTGAGCATGGTGCGTCGCTCGCGTATCTGGTCGATGAGCCACAGGTTAGAAGCTGAGAGACAAGCGGGTCTAGAAAACATGGGGCAGAGACTCTCTGGACAGGATGAAAGGCTGTCCGTGGCTGCATCTGTATCGAGGGTGGACAGGTCCTGTGGTGGGGGCAGAGTTGCAGAGACCATTAAAGACGACTGCTCCGGGCCTGAGGTTGCGGCGGAGTGTTAGACATGTGGTAGGAGAATGTGAAGGTTTAGGGAAGAAGACTGTCTCTTTACTTTGACCTTGTTTGATGAGTCTCTGACACCACCCAACACCCAATTTAGATGTTTTCAACTTAATTAATGGCCTGTCATCTCTTCTTACCATCACATATGGCTTAGAAATCCATGTCGAAATCATTTTATGAATATTTTGCAAAATCAGGTAAAATCTTCCATTGACACAATGTACCGTTAATATTTAGGTTTTATATTTCAGGCTTCTTTAGCCTAAGATTTTTTTTTTTTTTTTTGCTTATCCCATTAGTTCAGGGTCACCACAGCAGATCATTTTCCCGCATGTTGATTTGGCACAGTTTTTACGGCCTTCGTGACTCAACCCTCCCCAATTTCTGCTGGGCTCAGGACCAGCACTGCACGGCTTGGGATGGGGATGGGCTGTTGTGGGTTCACTGTCTTGCCCAGGGACACTTTGACATGAATAGTTTTATTTGTCAGAAGCGACTGATCATTAAATATTATACCAGACAATCTAGAAAGCTGGTCTCAAGAAAGCAAAGCAAACAAGCTAATGAATCTGACTAACTCTCCTGGATTTTCAGGAAAATTTAAAATGAGACTTAAGATCATGTTCATGTTTGCTGTTCTAATGCTTTTTATGTAAATGATTAGTGATATGTAAATTTACTGGAATGTGTAGTTGCTCACATGTCATGCATGTCAAATGTTTGTGTGAAGTTCAGCTTCTGGAGTTTTTTTTTTTCACTCGGGAGGCAAAACAAACAAAACTATGTAAAAGCTTATAATTAAAGAAGAACATGTTGGTCTTGTTATAACTTATGTTTTACTGTTGGAATGTTCTGTATTCATTGATGTTTTAAGTCTATTGTCTAAGAAGTGCACTTTTTATATTTTTTATATTCTATCCCTCATTGAATCCTATTATCTTTGATACATTTTTTAAATCCTCTGAATCATTTTCTCATGATGGAGACTAAGTTTAGGTGACGTAAGCATCTGCAGCTATAAATCTGCAATTCACTGTGTGGTTTTGGTCCCGCCAGCCCTGAAGCCATCAGGTGCTGAACATGACACCAAATACCTGGTTGCTTTACACCTCTTCACCTGTGACCTTTAACCCCATAGGAGGCTTATCTGAACATCCATCCGGCTGCTGTTGGTCTGGCTCCCCATTCCACAGCCAGTGTGAATGAGGGATAGGTCCACTAACTCACAGTCACGTGTAGCATTAGTGCAATGTTTTCTGTGCAGATGTTTGTCATAAATATTCATAAAGCCGCCTAATGGCAATCATTACTCCAGTTCAGTCTCTTTGCCTTGGCAGGCCCCCCAGTGAAGACCGCTGCCAAAATGGCTCTTGAACTCTGCACTCTAGTGGCTGCTGTGATTGATTGGGACTGTCATCACAGGAATCCTCACACAGGCTGGCCAGACAAACATATGACAAGCACAAACACAGAGGTATTACATCGGTGCACTGAGTCATGAATAGTAATTCTATTCACTAATGTGATCAGCCATCGATCTCAAAGTCCCTGCTCTATCTGTGTTTGTGTGAATGCTATTCCTCTGAAATATTCCAACAGCTTTGCATACTTTTATAAAGAGAAGCCAGCAGCCATGTTTGCATCCTGTTACAAACAGTTCATTTATATTTTCTTTCTACAGTTAAGTGTGACAAGTTGAAACCAAACAGGACTAGGATGGAAGCAAAAGGTATGTGGCTGCTACAGGGAATTTTTTTTTTGGAAAACATTTAAGAGAAAGCAAGATGTTGACTGAGTGCTTCATCGAAGTTTGAAAGTGGATAAGGGTGAGTGGAGCCCAAGGGCCTCTCCTACCCAGTCTAAGTGTAAGTGCTTTAATAGTGGCCAATAAAAGCATGAGGGGTGACTGGCAGGGGGCTGACTGCAGACCTAGCTTCTCCACTACTCCCTACCTCTTTTCACCTCTCTCATCTTCTGTGGCCTGTGGCTGCTGCCTGTACTCTTATTCTATGACAGCAACCCCGGCTGCAGGGCCTCCATAAATCTAGAGGGATTAAAGAAACCCATTGTGGGTAGCTTCCATATTAAACCAGAGCAAAAAAAAAAAAAAAAACACTTAATAATCCACAGGACCAAGAAGGGGGAAGGAGGCAAAAATGATGAGGGGAAAACATTGATTTTGGCCTGAACATACAGAGTAAAGGAAAATAATCACAATAATCAAGCTAAACAAGACATTTAAATCTTTTTGATGAAATACGCAAACTGACATTCAGATAAATATCAGCTCAACTCATTTTATATTAAACCTCTACTTACATTCTGAGGTGTAAAGTACAGCTATATTTTCTTTTCTGACAGCACATTGTGGTTCACACCTCTAACAGCATGTGTTGCTATTCTGTCGACTTGATTTTCTTCACTTTTTAGTCAGTTTCCAATTACAGAGTTTGCACTTTTCTGTCCCATGAAACACAGTTAGCAGGATGTTTAGAGAGGTTCAGTACTTCTAATCTCATTTACAATACTATAAATTGTGTCCTTTTTAGTAGTGAGGTTACAGATCACAACCACCTGCAACTTCCGCTCTTTTTAGTATGTAAACTATACATCATAGCTTCTATATGAGATGACAGATACGATACTAATAGAATAGCAAACATGTTGTAATGTTGTAGCCAACACAGTCTATTAAAACACGCAAACATAAAATTCCCTCTCTGGAGTCAGTGTTTGTCTGCTCTGGGCTACTGTAGAAACCTGACTGCAAAACCTGGAGGCCTTCGTGAAAGGAGACCCTCCCCCCATGCAGGTATAAAAGCAATATTCTAGAGAAAACATTCTTATTTTTTCCTTCTCATTATTAGATGATTACACGCTAATGACACACAAATTTGAAAACTACTATAGATTTGGTTTGTGTTGCTAATTTATTAGAAGTCATTAACACCTAGAGTTTACATCCCGCTGCTTCTATCAGTTCTCCTGTTGGCGGTGTTTGGTGCATTAAATTTTACTTTAGTTCTCCAGGGAGATGGTAGTGGGAGGTGAGACTGGAGCAGCAGCCCACAAGTTGGTATTCCTGCTCTTTTACTTCTCCTCAGCTCCTTTGGGAACATTTGTTTGCACACATACATGCACACTCCTGTGTGTTTAAACTGCTTCGCAATACTCCAACTTAGTGGGAGAGAACTCCTAAAGGGTGTTGGATTGCACCCTGTGGCTTTCCATTCCTTTTTCTCTCTCTGAAACATTTCACAAGCAGAGTGGGGCAGGAAGGGGCAGAAGGCCAGGGCTAACGTACAGATTAATCAGCTCCTGAGGGCTACGCTGGGCCCAGTGTTGCACATGAAAGCACAGAGAAAATGCACACTGTATCTCTGGTTCCTGGATAAGGTCTGATGACTTAATCTGTCTGTGTGAGCATACAGGGAGGTCAGTGAGGCGGGAAGCTCAGGCTGTGGCTCCATGTCAACATCACAGATTTGAGCCTCATATTTTAGAAATGTGTATTTCAGGCTGTGTGATATCACACCTGGGTTAAAGTGAATTCGCACTAATTCTCTCATGGAACAGCAATTAAAAACAAATGGATGCATCCACACACTTAACAATTGTGCTTCCTGCACAAGTGTCCCAGGAAGCCATGACAGTGTGACAGTGAGGCAACATGCTCCTTGTAAACAACAGATGGCAGAGATATAGAACATGAGTAACATGAGTAGATAGTCGCAAAAAAAGTGCACATGAAGTGTCACCTCAGCTTTCCTTACAACTTTTTGGGATTTATTTAATTATCATATGTGACAAATCCAAAAAGAGGGAAAACAAACAGAGAGAGTTATTTGCAAACACTTTGACCCTGGCTTGTTTCTGAGCTGAACAGATTCACACATAATTGTTTCAGTGTGTTCAGGCTGCATCTGTTTATTGGGAATAAGCTACATTTTCAAGGGAAGGAAGAGTTCTGAAGCACAGTATTCCAATTGCTTGATGCACAGGAAACACGTAAGAGATGGATAATGATAGAGGTCAGTAAAAGAGTGACGATGCCTTTAAAAGCAACAGTGATATTAATGCATTCAATGTTGCTGAAAAATCCACATTGGTGGAATTAGCCTGATCGAAAAGTCCACGCATTAACATTATTTGGTTTGTTGTGAAATGACTTTTCTTAGGCAATTCTGCGTAACTAAACCATAAACATAAGATCACAGTGGCAAATAATTTGAATTATAGAGTGGCTCCATCAATTAGTGTAATTGCATTTTGTGGACTCAAGTCGGGTCCCAAATAAATTTTAGTGTTTAGTTTGTTTATGATGAGAACATGATTTGACCTCAATCCAGCCCAGGTCATCAGAACCTGTCAAACAGGTAGTGGACAGCTCATCGTCTTTATCACAAGGAAAGCAGTGTTTAACATGTGCTGCTAGAGTTCGTACATTGCCCAGATAATCCCCACAGTTCTGAGCAAATGCTGTTTCTGCAATCATGAATCATTCATTTGATTTTTGTTAACATCAATCAACTGCAATAATAATAATAATAATAATAATTATTATTATTATATAATTATAAATACAAAAAAATGTAAATGGCAAATAGGATCTAAGTTTACTCTAAATTATAAATTATATAATAAAGTAACAATACAACAAGTTGTAGAACTAGAAGAAGAATAGTTCTCAATCACTGGATGTTTCATTCTTCTTTGCAAAACCGTTGAAGAGCCACCAGGAAGTCCACCTATTAACTCCTTCTGAATCATAGGTGTCTTGGTTCCTTTCATTTCGTAATGATTTAATGCAACTATAATTCAACAGAATTCACAGAAAGCTGTTCACAGCTTTTCACACAGTTGCTTGAAGTGTTCTTTTGTCTTTGTGTTGTCAGGAGTCTCATTAACTAGAAACCGGGCCTTCCAGATACAAGTGTATTTGTTTTTCCCATTTCTAAACACAGCCACTACACCCAGGTGATTTCAATTTTACTATGTGAATTCTAAAGCTAGTGAGGATTTTGAGTAAATTTACAGAAGCTGAACTTTTTTGTGCTCCCTTATTTACTTAAACAACCCCAATTACAAAAAAGTTGGGACAATGTGTAAAACAAAATAAAAACAGAATTTTATTCACAATAGAACATAAACACCATATCAGTTGCTGACACTGAGACATTTAGCTCAATTTGAATGTGATGGCAGCAGGTCACAGTTCCAACATATATGTTTGAACTGATATGTTTTGATGCGATCTGCAAATCCTGTCGACTCAAAAGAGGAGGATCCTGGAGCGTTCAATACCGACGTTCAGGTGCCCCTGCAGCATCGATAACGGATGCAGTTGTTCCCTCCTGGAGTGTCCAATAGTAACTAGTAGCACGATACACCAAGGGACGTACAAAGTGGCACAACTTGATGCTTCCATCAATATCTGAAAGTGTGCGATGAGAACGTGTTGGTGCCTCTGAAAAATGGAACAGGAGTTAAAAATGGGTGCAAACAAAATGGTACAAATCTGCTGCTGTGATGTAAGACAGAAATAAATAGAAAACATATTTACAATTTAGCAGAGGAGGAGGAAAAGGCAGAGATGGAGGCACCTACACTACAGGGAGACACCATCACAGAGATGGTAATGGCTGCTTTAGGCATCACCTCTATAATATTAAACCCCCATCAGTCCAGTGAAGCCTGCTTTTCTTCAATGCCGTTGGCACTCATCTGGCTCTTCTGGGAAACCTCTGTTGCAGCTTTAGCCTGCAGGACTTTGCCAGGAGCCTGAGGTTTGACCCCAAAGCAGTATCAAAGCAGTATCCACCAACATTCCGCCAGCTAATCAACCATTTAAAAAAGGTGCAAACTTCCAAAGAGAGTGAAAACATTTTGTGGGCACTGTAGCTTTTGCTTTCTCCTACTGCACAATACAGCCACAAATCCACATCTTTACATACCTTGCTGGTCAGTTATAGGAACAACAAGTGGACCAAGCATGCATCCACATTTTTTTTTTTTTGTTGTAGTATGTTTCATAATAATGTTAGTCACTCTCTTTGTAATGTCACTATGCATTATGTTGTTTTTCTTCCTGACTGCTCCCAGGGAAGGCAAAGAACATTCATGCAACAGAGCCTGTGAATTCCTGAATTCTTTGTGCTGGTTTGTGGTGCCTTTCTAAAACAGTCCTGGGAAGTGTGGTCTTTATCCACCATCCAACGTAGGTTAAACACACATCAACTAAAAAAAAAAAAACAAAACGGAATTTTGGTAAACGCGTTTGCCAGTTTTCATAATGACACTCTGTTGCCAGCTCTTTATGGTGTTTTCATGCGATGGCAGTCGGGACAAAATTACAGTAGTTAGTTAGGCCCCTCAAAGGCAGCGTTCACACTTTTGAGCCATTAGCCCCGAGAGGTGGATCAGACTTCTCTTTAAAGGCTCTTTGCATCTGTTTTCTGTTTAAACGTCATAAATGTTAAGTGTATATATGCCAAGGTCATGACAGACAGATGGTGGCGTAATGATTTTCAGAGCTTGGGCCAGGCAGCGGTGCAGGAAGTGCATGGGTCTGCTTAGGCTCTCCTCACTGTGGCCTTACTCTAGCTAACACAGGCATTTTCTTCCTGGAAGAGGAATGCTTATTTCAACCTTCAAAAGGACAAATTGTCAGTTTTTCCCTTCCTTCGCTTTGGGAGGGGTTGGGTAAATTATGCCTAAATTGTAGCATATTCCGCCAATATTATTTACATGGCTGTCACTTTGACTTGCTGTGGGGCCACTCACAGGCCTTTTTATTTCCATTTTTGCTGACAGCTCTGGGCTCATCCCTGAACTGTCATAATTTGCTGTTCTGCTTCTCTGTGCTCTCTCTCTGTAGCTGGGGCAAGCTCCGGCACGCTCGCCCACTTTGCACACACACACACACACATATACACACACCCTGGCTGTACAAAGACACTTAATTTCTCCCTTTTTCACAGTACCTCTATCTACCACTCCTTTTTATTCCCTCTCTCCTCTGCATCTCATCTCCGTGGATGTCTGTGTGGGAGTTGACCTGAAGTGAAAGCAGCAGGCTGTGAGTCGCTGAGTTCAAACACAATACGTTATAACAAGATATGGCTATACAAACATTCCATGATCAAGCCCTTCCACCGAACCTGTGTTAAATAAAACAATCACAGATCATGCTGCGAACTCTGACTTATCATAGCATCTAGCACAAATCTAGCACAGACATTCCAACACTACGAGAGGAGCTGGGAAGATCACACACTGCCCTAGAAAATGGTGTTCTTCACAGGCTCCTATCTCACTTCCCACATTTAGTCGACATGTAGTAGTGACATCCTCATATCTCCTTAATACGACTACCCAAAGAACTTCACCAAAGGCTGCAAAAGTGTTCCTGTTCTCCTCCCATGAGCTACTTGGATTTGCGCATTATTCACAGAAAAGGAAGATGAAACTGGCATATATATATATATATATATATATATATATATATATGACATAAGAGCAGGAGGGAGGAATGGAGAAGTGACAGATAAAGTAACATGCACCAAGGTGAGTAGCAGGCCTGACAGGATCTGAATCACATGCAGCGTCTTTTCTGGCTCCACCGCCTATGGACATCAAAACATTACCTGTGGGTTTTCACTTCATCTCTAGAACCATGTGGAAAGTCTTTAATCCTCCCCTCCACATACATTCTGTCGTCAATGTCAAGGAGCTGACGGACATTGACTGAGCAGGAAACATCGCTGAAGCATATTGTGAAAAGGTGGATAAACCCACACACTCAAGAACCAGAGCCACCAACCGAAAGCACAGAAGCTGTCAAACATCCAGTTTTATGGTTATTTCCAGAGCTTGAGGCATACTTTCCAAAGCAGCCCTGTGGCTCGGGTGTATTACTTACATTTTTTTCTTGTTGTTCAGTTTCTAACTCAAAACTGAAGCTAACATGTCATACAGTATATGGCATAAAGAATATGTGCCTTTCTTTCTTGAGACACATAAAAACATGGGCAGTCATTCTATCAGTTGGATTAACTGCTGGGTTAATTACCTAAACTCAAATATATTATAGTTATTTTGATGCTATATTGGACAAGTTTGTCCTTAAAATGATCTCAAATGTTTTTAAAACCATGTGCATGTGACACTCAAAACTGCAAATGATTCATTCAGTGTATTATTGATAAAGGGTTGATAACAACCGTAAATTTAAGAACTAGAGTCATAGACTGACCAGCCGGGAGCAGGCCCAGGGTAGGGTGTTAGGGCCATGACATACCAAGCCTAACAGAACAACGGTGCACATGTTTATTCATCATTAGGAGTAACAGAAATAGTCAATTGGTGTATAAGAACAGCTGTAGAAATAAATTAAATAATAATAACAAATCAGTGCAGAAGTTTGCTTCCCTTTAATAAATCAATCAAAATGACTAATTTACTCATGAAGGAACATTTGTAACTGAATGTGCATTTAATATTATGTTGATGAAAAAAACTTCTGTTTTACGCTTTTTGACATTTTAAAGTAATGGGATGCAAACTTTTGCACCCAGCTGTACAGGCATATGGCCACTACGTTGGCATTTTCAGAAGTCAGGTTACCAATGTTCATGAATCGTTTTCTTTGTGTTGCAGAACTATTTTTACATTTTGTGAAATTATTTAAACGAGTTTTGAGAGAGTTCATCTCAGGCATTATGTCTGCATGTGTTCTTGTCCTATGAATTATTTAATGTGTTTTCATTTTGATGGTTGTTTGCGGTTTGGTTAATGCAGCAATTCCCTCGCTCGAAAGAAGATGTGTTGTATTGGAGACAAATATTAAAATTAATTTCATTAGTATATAAAATGTGTTTTGGATTGTCTCACCATTCTTTTCAGAGCCCTAACCATAGCAAAGTGCATACAGGAGGTTTTAATGCTGTGTCCACACCAAGGATAATTGGCCTGTTTTTGGGTCCAACTTGCTCCCGTGGATAATTGATAGGGAGACGATCTTGACTTGGCAGCTCGCAAGAACTGAATGTCTCCCCAAATTATTCTGTACAGTGGGGGGTTACAGACATAATCTTAATGCTACCAACTGGCTCAGTTGTCCCTGTTTTATATCATAAGAATAATTGTGTTTCATTCACCACAGAAGCTGGAAGTTGGATCTATATGGATGATGTCAGACCTGAGTTGTGTTCTTAATACACCAGCCAGGTTAATCACAACAATCCAGTATCTATCCAGGTTGGACATCGATTATAAGACTGGTTTATATCTTAAGGTAAAGTAAGTTGATGTGTGGCATGGGGGAGCTGTGGTTTGAACTGCCAACCCTGTGGGTGGTGGAAAAAGTGTCTTTGAGCAAGACACTGGATCTCAAACTGCTTTGCAAAAGCAACCCTGCCCTGTGGCGGAATCGTTAGTGCTTGCATGTAAATGTGGGGTGGTATAATCTTTGCACTATTTTTCTAATTTCTCTAATCCTAACTTTATGCACCGGGGACCAAAGACTATTTCTATTCTCTGTATGTATGTGGCAGAATTGACAATAGAGAAGACTTTAATTTTGAAATTCCGTTCCGGTTACTCCAGTTTCCTCCCACAGTCCAAAGACATACATATTAGGTTAATTGGTGACTTTAAATTGCCCATAGGTGTGACTGTGAGTGTGAATGGTTGTCTGTCTGTGTATGTGTCTCTTTGTTGGCCCTGAGATAGACTTAAGGGCCTGTCCAGGATGCACCCCGCCTCTCATCCAATGACAGCTGGAATAGGCTTCAGTCCTGTGACCCTAAACACCATAAGGAAATTTGATGAGGTAAATATGGCTTGACTCTGTAGAAAGGTCTCTAGCAGGACTCACTGTGGATGTTAGGGTTAGGCCTTGCAGCTGAGACATGTTCTCAAACGTCTCAGCTGCAAGGCCATTACTTTGACCCACAGCACATAAATGAGGAATAGACGAGGACCAAAAGCTTGCAACCAACAGGAAAAATAGGAAAAGCATCTCACTAATCCACCCCCAGAATTGACGTTTTGTCTGTGTTAGCTCTGCCCCCTGTACTGCATCTCTGTCACAGCTTTGGAGCTCTGGCTTAAATCTATAACCTAGCTAAGGAATAAAAGTTAATTACCTTCATTTTCTAGAGGGGGGATCCGTCTTTGGGATGTCTCCTTTGTTCTGTCCCATTGAGCTGGAGGTGCTTTTCAGACAGCCAGTCTGCCATGGATTGTATAATGGCATCTTCTGTTATAGCCCAGAATGGTTATAGGCAATAAAATTGCAAGAGCTCATCTAGGAGTTTCATGGTCAGAAAGGAGATGAGATTGTGGTGGTCAAGACTTGGACAGTTGTGTTTTTCCCTCTGCGTCTCTCCCTTTGTGTCCTACATGTATTAAAGCTATGTGCACCCAGCATCTTCTATAGAGGACATTTATTGGAGAAATTTCTTTCAAAAACAATAACCCATTATGAACTTCCTTGGGTGCAAACCATTTTTGCTGTTCCAAACTATGAGTTATACACTCGCTTTTATTCCTATTGGCTTCAACCCTGTTTATGACTCACTTTTAATTACACCACAGTAAGAATCCTAATGTTAACTCTCCCTGCTCCAATAGCTAATGTGCTCCAGCCACAAAGAATTATCTCAAAGCATTGAGGGGCTGTAAATCAAAGTTCCAGAGGCGCTCAAAGTAGGCTGAAATTAAACCAGCGTTTCCTCCCATCAGTATAAAAACTGAAACTCAACACCAGGAAGCAAGGAAACACACGCAAACACAGTGTCAGCTCCAGGCTCCCACATCCAGAGCTGTTAGCTCCGGCTACCTTAACCCTGACTGTTGAGTTGGGTGTGAGCCAATGCTTTTAGTCATAGACCCAAATTTTCACCTCACTCCCTGTTTTTCAGTTCTGAGATATAGCCTTGGCCATGCTCCCAAACTTAAATGGCTGACTTGCTGTGGGTTAACTGGAGAATGGGAGGGTGAAGTCATATATATTGTGTGTGTGGGGAGGGTTAGCTGAGTGGTAGATCAATTTGTGAGAATGAGCCAGATGGCCAGTGGATCTTAGTCCAAGATGAGGTAAAAAATAGCAGTAGATGAACAGCTCAGGTCCCTTTAAGCAATAAAAGTTTGAATATGAATTGTTTAAAAATACCAAGCTGTCGCCAGAAATTGTCTTGCCTGGTGTGTTGGTGCTAAAGACTGATGCACATCTCCTAACATGAGATCGTGACATGTTGGCATGGTAGCATGGTAAATGTGGAGTGTCTTGTCTGCTAGATACAAGCCTGATGTACGATGCAAGAACAACTGTCCAGACCCATTACACTAATCACAAATCAGCTCTAGCTGAGGAAGTGAAATCTTAGGACCGTTAGTAGTTCTGTTCAATTAAACCAGAGCAGCTCGTAAACCAAAGCTATCAAAAGTCGGATCGATAACAGCCCAGACCTAGTCTTTCCAGGCCTGTGTTATCGGGCCTGTAAATCACTGACTGTGTGTGTTTGGGAAAGACAGATAGAACAAGCATGAAGGGTGATGCCACGGGCTTTTGTGTCAGCCTCGTGGCACAAGCCAGGGTTACCGGCTCTGACCCATAAACCAGAGAGTCAGGCTGATAAAGAGCCCCAGCTCCAGGGATGAAGGACGGGCCGACCCTCAGCTGCACACACACACACACGCATAGAGTCATTTCCACATTAACATTAACCCCAGCGCCATTACCGCTGTGAAGTGCCATTAAGAGCCAGACGTGAGGCCAAGGAGAGCAGATATTACTGAACTGTCTCCTCCTCTCAGTCTGCAGCTCATGTGGTGATTAACTGGCTGACAGGCGAGGGACAGCTGAAAATGCATCACATTTAAATGTAGTTAATGTTATTGATCAGTTCCTTTTTTAAAATACTTAAATTGCCCTGTTAGGCATAGCTGCTTTTGGATTTCACCCAATGTTTTAGATCCCGTAGGTCAATGATATTCACCCTTACTGTTACCATGGTGATCACAGTTGCTGCTGTAGTAGTGCTCTACACCCAAGAGGGAAGATTTACTTTCATAAACACACAAGAAATTAGTTATGATTAATGGTTTCTATCACAGAAGGTAGAAGACCAATCACTGCAGGAAGCAGTCCTGGTGTGTAGCCAGAAATATTTTTACAATCTCCCAACCCGCCCACTGACCCACAAAGTCTTCTTTGTCTCATATCTGACATTAAGCATTGTTGTTTATTCCATCAACTGCTGATAGCTCATTGTAATATCAAATGTCCTGTAAATTATACGTACCCTATTTCCAGAAATGTTTGGACTTACATTTAAAATGCAATAAATAATGTTGATTCACTTGAACCTTTATTTTACAAAGGAAAGTTTTATATTATTTTATTTTTATTTTTTTATTTTTTTAATTAAAGGGTGGATTAAATTCCCTGTTCCTCCTGGCCCCATGTCGAATTGTCTTTGGACATCCATTTGCAGCCGTGCAACAATAGTTTCTCTAATGGGAATTTATTTTAAAATGTATTAACATTTATCAGATAAATAAAGTGAAGTGAATGAACAAATTACAGATTGTAGTGTTCATTGAGTGCAAACGTTTTAGGAAATGGGGTTTGAATTTTCTAATCCATGTCTAAATGCTGTTTGGAAGCGTTCATTGCATTGAACCCTACTCAACACTGACCCAGGTGCCACTCCACAATCAGTCTAAGCATTTGTATTGTATTGCAGTATCAGCTGCCTTACCACTACAGAAAACAGATTTACTCTGCTCCAAAATACCTATAAGATAAAACTGAAAGATGTATTTGTTTATTCCAAACAACAGCCCTCCTGGGAAATTATCCTTGTTGACAAGATATGGTATAAATAATCTCAGATCAAGAGTGGCACTGGGTACATAAATATTAGATCATGTTTATTTCTTCCATGGGAACCAGGTGGCAGTGGTGTAGATCAATAAACATTACCCAAAGAGAATCTCCATGTCCTTAGTGAGAACAGCCTGCACGTGTCTAAGATGTGGAGGTTTAAGTTGAACTGATATTCAGGCATCACCTCTGAGTAAACATTATTTGTCCACATTTTCTACACTGTTTTCCACAGGGAACCAAAGTAACACAAAGTGAAGAAAATGGTTTTATGTTTTTTCCTAATTCCAGATAAGGTAGAGATGAGTACTGTTTTGATGCTTCACTTGAGGATTTTCATGTAATGGATGTTGTCTTTGTCTAGAATAGGACATAGCCTACAGTTCCGACCAAAAAGTAACTGAAATTTGCATTGCAATTTGCTGGTTTTCTGCATATAATTGGTAAATATTACCAAGCTTATGAAACAGTCATGATCTCTCATTTCTTTTTTTGAACACACTCATTAAACATATGAAGTGATGGTTAAAAAAAGCAAGGGATAAAGTACCGTCAACATGTTCTCATCCCATCGCATCACATAATGATGAATCTTAAGGCTTCAACTTGTGCTGCTTTTTATGTCCTTTGACGTATCCTTGGTACCCACTGGCATCTCGATTGGATGCTTCAGGAGTGCAGCTATGTGACACCATGAGAACAACCGTGTCTCACATCGGCGACTCCAGGGATGTCAGCATTTGACACTACAGGAACCACTTTGTATATACACAAAAACTGTGTTAGAGAGTAAGAAGAAGTTACAAAGTCTTATGTTGTTGTTGGAAAAGAACTCGTGGTGGATGGTTGGGTTGGCAATGGAGAGGACTTCCAACAGGAGATGCACCACTAGGTATGTGACACACGTTGTGGAGGCTTAGTTAGGGAAGCTGTGATTTAAGGCGTACTACAACATTTTTACTAAATCTAACCGAGGAGGTGGTGTGTCCAACAAAGGACTGTGAAATTAGATTTTCATTATCATGGCCAATATAATTCATGATTATCTCGATGCGTATTTCAAATGTTAAAAAACAAAAAAGTTTAGGAGGGTCTGTAATCTTAAGTGTACAAAATTACTAGTACAATTAGAAAATACGAGAAGCTGTCACGTATAACGTATAAGTCATATTGTGTCACATCTATACTTGAAAATATGGACAAACCAATTCAACAAATATATGCTTATCTATATATTTATGTAATACTATCTTCTGACTGGAAACTGTAGCTCAATCATTGTTTGACAGACACATTTGGATGTACAAGTCGTATAGGTCTAGTGGACAATACGGACACACACGCAACATCAGGTGTGGAAGAGAACAACAGTTGACAAGCCTGAAATGTGGGCACTCATACTGAGAGACACATTTTTGACGAGAATACATTTGTGCAAGCAATCAAGCATTCAATTAAAGTGCTTTATGTAATCAAGCTTATCTGAAAATATGCATCGAAGTAATTACTTTCCACTCTCCTGGTGGGAGTGGACATCCCATGCACAGATATACGTTTCATGTCTTATCATGTATAGGGCTAAAAAAGCAAAAGAAGGAATTTAAGATTGTGAGAAACAAGACACGTCAGAAACAATCACCTTCATTGAAGTTTAATATTTCCCAATGAAGCTGGGAATGCGTCTCGTTTCAGATGAGGCACTACCCAGCAGGGCAGCGGGGGCCCAGCTCAGCTACTTCTTTATTTGGTCTCAAAACACATCAGTCTGTCAGCGACGTCGCAACACAAAGACGAGCTGTCAGGAGACGCCCGTCTAGCCATCTATCCTGTGAGTAACCAGCACAAACAAACAATTTCAGGTTACAAAGATGACAGTGTTTGCTGTGAACGCACCTCTGAAGGCCCTCTACAGGGAGACAGGGAATGCAGCACTACATTCCTTCATCCTTTCCTCCCTCTCATTAAACAAATGAATGTGAGCATATAATTCCTTTTATTCAAGTATGATCATTTAAGCTGGTTTTACTGCTGCATGCTGTACTTTTCATGTCAATAAGTGGATTGTAATTTCCTCCCGTGTGTTTATACACACGTTTCGTGGCGTCTTAGCAGGAAACGCTCAAGTCTTAGTGGTGGCAACTAGGTGTTCTTTCATTCTGAACATGCCATCAACATCAAAGTAGTAATTATGCAATAAACTGTGGAAGGCTTTGTGTTTCCAGCCTGGTGCTGTCAGGTGTGGGATGGTTTTGCCTGAAGGTTTTTCAGTTGCTGTTGTCTTTTATTTGGAAGCTGCTATACTTAAACAATCCATTAAGAATGCAGAGCTCTGTCTGTACGATGGACAGGCTGAACGTGTGGCATCACGACGGCTGGGAATTGTTGGAGAGCCTGAACTGGCAGGTTCCTGTTGGAATTGGCATGTCAACATATTTGCCCTGGGGTTCAAGTGTGGAACTGTAAACACAGATGGACATGCACAACATCATGCACATCCACTATGATGCAGTTCATCGATGTTTGGACAATGAAACATTTTCTGTAGTGTGTGTGTGTTGAATTCAAATGGAAGCACTAACCCCTGAGAGGGTAGCTTTAATTGCATTCCCATTCATTTGGCCGATCAGTCTAGGAACTGCTGCCCTTTAGACTTGTCAGGGCCACACCAGTGATTTACTATTAGGGAGCATTTAAATAGCAGAAGCAGTGAAGCCTGGGATATCCTGACTTTTAGACCCTATTATTGGTTTAACTCCACAACACTGGGCCCTACATTTCCTATGCAGTCAGGCATTACTCAGTTCTACGGAGGCTACAGGATGTAATTGTTTAAACTGGACCTAAACACTTTCATTGGGTTTCACTTTGATAAACAAAAGAACAGAATCGATTTATAGTCAGTACTGAGCATAAGGAAATTTAAGAAATGAGTATATGTGAAACCTATATTAGGAAATTGTCCAAGATTATAAAGACAAATTGAAATTATTTTCATATGATAAGACCATATACATAAAATGACAGAACCCCATTAAATGTCATCATTGTCACAACCTTTAATTGCGGTACTTAATAAGTTTAGACTTGAGATGTTCTTTTTATTCATAAAAATGTTATATTTCAGTGTATGAATGGCCGTGCCATCAATATTATGTCAGTAGATCCAAAATACCAAAATACTGAAATACTAATCCAACTACAGAGTTCAAATGAGAAGAAGTTCAATTATGTAAAAACATGTGCACATTGAAGAGCTCTGGTGGGATTGGGACTGGGACGGGGCTGCATATTAGCTTTTGCAAGCTTGCATGGCATCATTTATCTGTGTGTAACAAATTTAGTTGTATATGTCCCTAACAAATAAACAAATCAAATAATTCAAAATGAACATCTTTTTTTACTTCTCATGGCAATCCTGTCTTTAAAAAAATTAAAAATAAAAGTCATATTTTGGTGCCACTAGCCTCTAATTGCTAACATGTTTTGTAGGAAAAATTATCTGAACGGACACAATATATTTTTTGAATGAATGAAAAAAAAAATATTTAAAAGCAAAAAAACAAAAAACAAACATTGTGTCTGATTGCATTATTGGGTTTTTCTTATTTTAAAAGCACCAACAAACTAAGTGTTGTACAGCAAAAACTTGTACTCAACCTCTGCACCAGTATTCATGGTTTATGACCTATACAGCGATACTTCATCGCTGCTGAAAAGTATAAAGTAAAGTATAAAAATATAACCCTGCATTACTAACAACATATCTACTGAGATATTACAGTATATTATCGTGGTATTTCTGAAGTATTACCCCTGTAGTACCATAAATACATGTGGAAAATTTGATATGTTCAGTACTACATGTTTGCAGCTTTATGTAAACTGACATCACATTTCCTTTGTGTTAACAGAAAACAATCTGTTGGTATCACTTTCTGCGGTTGCAGTTTTTAGGTGACAGGGCTGATTTTGCTAACCTGCGTTAGCTTTGTTTAAATGCATCTTTGCACATGACGGTTGATAGCAGAGTGTATTGAAATTTAATTTGGATTTTTGTGGATGACTACTAGTGGAAAGAAGCCTTGTGTTATACAAACACAGCCCTGCAATATTTTGCATGGGAAATAAAACGTTCTCATGCATGTGCAGCAAACTTAAGCTCGACTGGTACAGTAGTGCTACATTATTTCTGCTCCTCCACTCATACATTTCCTCACAGCCCTCTGTCTGCTGCTGAATATAAATGAAAAATTTGGACGGTGCAGTCGCAGTTGCAGCGACTGCCACTTCTGTGAGGTTTTGAAGTTTCATTCTGTGTATGTTTGTCTCCTTTCATACTGGCTTTCTACATTTTTTATATATAATCCTGTGTATGTAGATGTACTTGTCAGTTTCCTGGTTTCTATGAATTACTTTCCTACAGAGAGGATGCAGTCTATTGTGAATATCAAGGTGTGGCGTAGTGGCCAGGAATGACATTCAGACAGCTCCCCCTCTCCATTGTGCCAGCCTTCCTCTCCTTTCCTGTGTCACCTTCTCTGTAATAACACCCAGCTTCTCCCACACTCAGTCTTTATTTCAATCACTAGCATAGCCCCTGGCCCAAACAAAGTAGAAGCAGTTTCACTAGAAGACTCCTAGACACACACGCCGTGTTGCACATCTGCAGTAAACACAACCACAGTTGAATCCCAAGCTAATCAGTGCCACTGCTGTGTTGTGATTGGCATGTCCCAAGATCACTACTCCACCTCCAAAATGTACACATCAGTTTCTGACTCCCTGCCTCCCTCCCTACACTATAGGCAAAGATAATCAGAGTTGATATCTAAACAGCAGGAAGTGGCTCATAGATGTGAAAAATTGCTGTGTTAACTGAAAAAAAAAAACAGAATTCTCATGTATGGATGTAAAAAAGAAAAAAAGCACTGCTAGTTTTCTTGCCAAGTTTAAAGAAAGGCAGTAGACGTCCTTATGGAGTTGTAAAGGATCGGACTATAAGTGAAGCATAGATTCTGAATCCCACTGTTATTGCTTATTCATCCAGGTGTCCAATGAAACCTGATATTATCACATCTGGCTAAGTAAAATGTGTGAGTGTCTGCACTATGTTATAGAGTCAAGTGTAGGACAATGTCGGGATGTGAATGAATTTTAGACAGTTCCTATTTCTTCACAGGGTCGGGAGTTAAAACATATGGCTGGCTCTCGTTGTTAGCAAACAGGGGGAAGTAGTGCCTTCACATTTGTGGCTCTAGGAGAACAGAAGGAGAACAATGCATGAGGGATGGAGTCACTTTTAAACTTCTGACACTTTGAACAATGGAGTAATAACTTAAACCAAACCATTAATATGATGGTTTCCATTATATACATACATTGGCAATAACAAAAATAACAACTACTCAGCCTAAGACAATGTTAAGACTAACTTTAATTAGTCTTGCTGAATATGTGTTTCCATATGTAAAAGAAAACAGAGGGGAAAAAAAATCCAAAACTTGCTAAAAGTAAAAATTGCTTATGTATAGGTCTGGCAAAACACCAGGAGAATGTAATTCACTGCAGAGGTTTTGCATCCAAGACCTGCAGTAGACTGGCAATCTGTCCATGATGTACTTCTCTTCTCACCCAGTGACACCTGGGATTGGATCCAGCCCCCCTGGAACCCATAACAGGATAAGTGGTAAAGGTGATGGATAGATGGATATATCAATGGATGGTTTTCATCCCTATACTAAAAGGATCTTGATCACTTTAATTACTTAATTAAGAGTGACAACAGGTGATGTTACAGGTATACATCAGTTTTAGAGTATAACAAGCAAAAATGGATAACTTCAGGTTTACCAGAATTCTCATTTAATTCAATTATTAACCCTTAGATGCATAAATGGGTCAAAAAGGACCTGGTGAGGTTGTTTTCTTGCAATATCTTTGCAATGAAAACAACCTCACATTAGTGTATGTACTGTGTGTTTGTGTGTGTGTCATTCATGTATTAGGTGAAAGAGTTTCATATCATATATCATCACATTTGACTAGCTGGTTATCATTACTGTATGTATTGCGTATGTGTGTTTGTGTGGGCATGCATGCGTGTGTGCATTTATTTATATAGCTACATATTGATCAATGGTTTTATCAATAACGGGTAGTTTGTCACAACTGCATACAGGGATGAGACAAGAAGGCAAAAAAAGACAGTTACAGATACACACACACACACACACACACACAGTGCTACAAATCACATGGCTGTCCAGCCATCTATCCTGTGAGTAACCAGCACAAACAAACAATTTCAGGTTACACAGACGACAGTGTTTGCTGTGAACGCACCTCTGAAGGACCTCTACAGGGAGACAATAAGAAATTGGATTTTAACCAAATTAATTTACAAACCTATTTTCCAAATTAGCTGAAACCTTTTTTTTTTTTTCTACATAGTATAAAGACAACATATCAAATGTTGGAACTGTAACATTCAGTTGTTGTTTTTTTTAACACCTGGTGAAGCATTTCACAACTAATGAGGCTAATTGGCAATGGGCCAGTTTCCTAATTGGTTATAAAAAAAAGAGCAACTCCAAAAGCTGGGCTGCTCTTTTTATCTTGGACACAGGGCTGCAAACATAACACAATAATAATATTGAAAGAAATTTGGGGATTTCAGCATCTGTGGTTTATAATATCACTAAAACACAGAAAAAAGGACAAGGCCATACAACAATATAAAATGGAAATGATTTTCTGACCCTTGGGCAGCACAGCATTGAAAACAGACTGATTCTATAGTGGAAAACACTGCATGGGCTCACGAACACTTCTAAACCACTGTCAGCAAATTTGTCTCTGTATATAAATACGGAAGTTAAACTCTATCATGGAAAGAAACAACCATATATAAACAAGATTTAGTAACAACACCAACTTCTCAGAGCCTGAGCTAATTTAAAATGGAATGAGATGAAGTGGAAAACTGTCTGTCAAAATGTATAATTCTTTTTTAAATGGTTGTTGTATCCTCTATGCTAGAGGAAAGGTCTTGCTTCCTTTGAGGAAAGGTCTTGCTTCAGTAGGTGACAGGTCTGCAGTCCAGACGTTGCACCTGTCACATATGAAGCCTCTTGAAGTGGAAAATATGACAAGTTAAGGAGGTGAAATATAGTGCAGACCATTTACTCTTGAAGTGGAAAATATGACAAGTTAAGGAGGTTAAATCCTACATCCAGCATGAATATGATATAACTTTGCTTTCAAAACAACAGTAAATATGCCCCTTTTCTAACTCTTTTTTTAGATGTGTTGCTAGCATCAAATTCAAAATTAACAGAACAAAGACAACTACATACAGTAAAAGTGGCAAATTATTTGCAAATCATTGCATTATTTTATTGACATCATACTTGTAGGTTTTTATGTGCATTGTACAAACTCAATTTCCAGACAAGAACAGCTGAATAATAAAAACTCATGCAGCACACCTATATATTAAAGTGTGGATACACATACAGTAAGTGTTGTGGATTGTTCTGTGAGATAAAGGATGAAAACAATTCATAAAAAAGGACTAAATATGTTTACCTGTAAGTACTTTACTCGGCTATATGGATTTATTAAAGTGAGAAAAGATGAACTAATTGCAGGAGTATCTACAACATTGGGAAAAAGTTGAAATGTAGGAGACTAGCTCAAATGTATTGCTTTATAGCTCATGTGATTAGATATGTTACTGTTTATTTTAGTTATGACGTGGTAGTGCTTATTGTCATCGGGCTATTTTCTAAAGACCACGGAGACATGCTATGTTTCCATATTGATTCTCAGGATGGTGCTGGTTTGTGCCAGGTGGGTGAGGATTCGATGTGATTTAAGAGATGCTACTAAACAAGTGGCATAGTGGCACAGTCTGATCAGACATTGTTCACCAGTTCTTCTCTCATTGGTCGAGTTTACTCTGAGACTGGACCGAATTTCCAATCCAGCACATTGCCACCAGCTGAGTGATGATTGTGTCTGTCTTTAGTTCCTCTCTGCTCATATGTTATATTCAGCAATCATCTGTCTGGCATATATATATCAACCTGTTTCCTTTACGTGTGTCTGTTGGTTAAGTTTTGCTGTGTGTTTTGCAAAGTTCTTTTTTTAATTTTAGATTTGGCATTGATACACTTTTGTGTAGACTGCTTGTAAAAAATCTTTGCCCAAACTACTAAAAATCCTTTTTCCTGTTGTCTGTTAACAATAAAGCCATTAAAGGTACATTTTTGAACTGTACCATTCTCTCAATTAAATAAGTGCCATTTAAATAGAAACAGTGGGCATTTAAAGTTACTTTCCTTTACCTCATAAAGTCTCATAAAAACAGTAAAACAAATTGTTTCTTGTAACCTGTTTCCACCACATGGCAAAAACATGGCAACACAACATGAAATTGCTGTGACCTCGTCTTTAACATAACATAAAAAAATACAATATACGATACTGAAGCAATGGTGTTTTCCTGCATATGACAATTTATTTTTCACAAAAGAATAAAGCCACCAAGAAAAACTGAGGGAATTGAATAGACTTTGGAAAATACTACTTTTAAATCTACATGACAAGACTGTGGTAAATGGTCTGTAAATATACCAGGTCCTATTCACACCTCTTTGAAAGCATAAAAGGGTTTAGGGGTAGAGTAAAAAAATAAGTAAAGTTGAGCTGGTACCATGCAGTAGAAACATTTCAAAATATTATTTCAGTTATTTCATTTTATGGGGTGACTGTGGCGCAGGAAGGTAGAGCAGTTGTCCACCAATCCCCCACCTGTTGGTTCCTCCGGTCACATGTCAAAGTGTCCTTGAGCAAGACACTGAACCCCAACTTAGTTGCTCCCGGTGAGTGTTGGCCAGCTGCATAGCAGCTCCCCCATCAGTGTATGAGTGTGTGTGTGATTGTGAGTGTGAATGGGTGAATAAGAAGCAGTGTAAAGCGCTTTGAGTGCCAATAGGTAGAAAAGCACTATATAAGCGCAGACCATTCACCATATTAGATACAAGGTTATGGGGTCTGGATACGATTTTATTGTATTTTTTATGTCTTCACTGTGTATCGTGTACTGAACACCATTGCTATTTACATATTAATTGTACTGTAAACTGTAAAAGCATCTGTCAGCACAGCACATTTCCTTTGGTGATGGGGCAAGGTGAATATTAATCTGAAGTGACTTGACATATAAAATGCTTTGTCTAGTTCAATGTTTTGGTCACAGGGATTGGAAAATTGTCTTGATTTGCAGAGCTAGGGCATTTCTCCACTTTACAGAACTGCTGACACAGAACAACCAGAATGGCTGAATTCTATTTAGGGAATAGCTGGCTGATTAGTAGGTCAGCTAAACTGTGTGCATGGGCCATGCAGCAGCAACTCATGGACAGCCCTGGTCATGGGGCCTGACTTAGAAATGACTTGGAAAATGCCACTGTTGTCTTTGATAACAACATATTTCTAATGGCTGATGTGTCAGACCAAATTAAAGGTGAGGCATAACAGTCAGGACCAGAAACAGTACGTTAACTGCTCCTGCATCACATTTGCATGACATTACCACAGACCTTGAAAGTGAGGACAAAGAAGAGAGGCAGTACAGTGTATGCAAAACAAATGTACAGGTGCCAGATACAACAAACTGTAGAAAGTGTTCTGGGACTTTTGCCCTTTAATAGTCTAGACTTTAGACTATGAAGTTGGTGATCATGGGAAAACATAAGGCTTTATATGTTTTCATCAAGAAAAATGTATAAAAGTGAAAAGTACGTATGAGCCTAAATAGACAGAATTTCAAGCTGTGACCCATTTGCTTTTGTATTACACCATTTGGCTCAAGGTTGTGAGCACAGCTGCTTGTGACCAGCCAGGAAATTGCACCTGAAATTGGCCTTGTGGTTTGAGTGGCTTATAAGCCACCACACAGGTATGAAAGTAAATGAGCAAGACAAAAAAAAAAAAACCCTCCACTTCTCTTCATCCACCACAGACATGTTTCTCTTCCATCTACGAGACTTTCATGTCTGCCTGGGCCCAATGTTGCCAGAGAAGGTCAGCAATTCATGTGGTGTACATAGTCTGGAGTGAAAGAATCCAAAATGGAAGCGGGCGTCAGTTTTCTTTGGCTACATGTAGAAATGCATCGCAGACCGTGAGTCGTTTTCTGTCTGTAATGCACTCTCTTGTTTTCAGTTTCTGTAATTTGGCTTGGTTTTCTGTATGTTCTGTCTCTTCTCTGGGAATGAATGGGTGAGCTTGAATTTCACTGATCTGGGCAAAAAAAAAAAAAAAACACAACTGAAAAGAACTGCACTGGCTTTCAGTATGAATCAAAACAGATCTACACGTTTTAGAATGTTGGTAACTGCAGGCTGTCAACCTGATCATGTACCAATGTCAAATGCTCGAGCCTTTGGAATAGAGCCAGTGTTGTTGGCCATGTTGGTTACACTACAGATGTAGCCAATGAAAGTGTCTGTCTCTGAGTTCGTCACTCTTACGGCGATGGTTCGTCTCTTGTCCCGCAGGATGGCACGTGATGACATTATATAGTCTGTAGTCTGTAGAGTTACAGGACCTGGTGCGTGTGCACATCATAGTCCCAGCCAAAACATACCGTACCAGTAGTACTGAATTTGTACACCAACAATGAACTGGAGTAGAAGATATATAGAGTATTATTCAAGAGGCATGAGAACAGCAAGGAACCTAAATGTGTTGTAGTTAATCTGACTTTATCAAGCCATCACACAGATAATTACAGTTCAGACATGACGGCTGCTTTCAGTGTTCATATGGGCGACTTGAGACTACGTGTACTTGACATTGGAATCAAACTCACAAATCTGGCATTAAAACGCCGCACTTTACCAACTCGCTAATCCGGTAGAGTGATGGACATGTGTTCACATGTCTGTAGGTAAATGTAGCGATTCATTCGTTAAAGATTTGTTGCAGTGGGCTATAATCTAAATATCAAATGTTCCCCTCGAAATAATTTTGCAGTTTAGTTGCTTCTCAACCTTTTAGGAAACAGGGTGACTGAACGTGTATGAAAGAGTAATGAAATCTCACCACGACCCACAATAAAGAGATAAAGACACAATCTATAGGAAATCTTATGTCCATCACATCATCTGACAAAGTCAATATAAACACGAGCTTATGAAAGCAGATGTGTGATAGATCAGATTTAAAACTAGTTTTCACCAGGTTGTTAATACATCCACCGACAGTAGGATTCAGCTCCCTCGCTTCTAATGCTGAATGTTTGAGGCTAAAGTTCACTCGAAAGAATGGAAATATCATATACATAACAAAAAGATTTTATTTATTTCATCTGTTTTCATTATCATCTGCCCTAAACATCTAAATGATCTATGCTAGAACATTCATGGATGATCTTTTTATTAACCTCGAGGGGTCAGGAGACCCTGTTGCATAGCCTGTTGCCTGAAGTAGTTCCTGTTAGAATGTCAATGACACAACAAAGGAGAACCAAAATTACGTCTTTGTTCCACAGTACATACATGTATATTACAGCTATGAACTATAGGAGAGGTGGGGAATCTCTCTTCTACTGTACATCTTTCCCCAAGCGTTTGCTGTCTTATAAGCTGTGGGTGTGATACAATGCAGATAAAAATCCAATGTGCTAGAGGCTTCTGCCACTAGTCTTCTAATAATTTCTCAACTCGTCAACCTCTGTGGAGTTCTCAGCTCCAGGCAGAAAGCCTTGACCTAACATCTGGAAAGCAGTTAGTTAAAAATACTGTAGGCGTCTGTACAATCCATAGTCCAGTGGCCCTCCGTCCAATAGATTGGAACAATGAGACACAAAGTTGGTTTGTGACTGTTTTTGTGTAGCGCATACACTAGGTTGAATGATATTACTCTGACGAGTGCCTCAACTTTTGGACAAAGAGTCTGTAACAGCAGACCAAACTTTGTATTTGACCAAAGTTATTTTCTATCTACTTTTTACCTGCTTATTGTTAAAAGACATCTTCAGAAATCTTGCTGTTACCCATTTTCCAAAGGGGAGTTGATTAAATATAAAATTCTATATATTTTTTTCAAAATATTGTGAGGCTGTAATATTTAAAATATATTTTACTATTGTGACAGTCTGTTTTCTAAGACTGCATGACATTGTAAAATATATTTCACCCACGTGTATAGGGCTCATAAACTGAAAGAAGGATTTGGACGGAAGAAAATATTTTTATGTTCTCTATAGAGTGAGCTGCATACAGTCCAAAGAGGGTTAGCATCATGCTTGCAGCCTGAGCAATATGTGTAAGATTTGGCAATATTGTAGCCATTGTAATATTAGAGCCTAGTTATGACTCACATTCTGTGTCAGGCCATATGTCACATAGCTAGGTTAAGTTCCTCAATAATTCATGATGCGTAGATATTCATTTTTATCTCTCAAATATTGTAGCTTGAAAGTTTTTTTTTACAGCTGACAGAAATGGCACAAAATAAGATCTAACTTGCATATCAATCTGGAACAATTGCAGTATTTTGCATATATATAGTGTTAAGCAAGTTGTTGTTTTTTTAACCCTTGTCTAACAAGGGCTACGTATAAAAATAAGCTTATAAAGTGAAAAGACCAGATGTTGTGTCAGCACTTTGTGGGAGTAGAAAGGCCATCAAAAACCACCTGAACAAGTCATAAAGAGTACTGCCAATGGCTACCTATCACGTACATAATGCACCTACATGAGCGGAGATAACTAGTAGCTACTGGGAGGTGGTGGTAGTCGGTATTTGTCCCCAAAAGCTAAATTGGAAGACTGCAGATAAACAAGCTGCAAACAGGTTAATTCCAGATGGACATATTGTTGTAAAAATATTCTTTCATTTAAATGTTCAGATGATGAACATGAAAAGTGAGAAGGGCTTTCTGTGGCTCATTTACATACTAGTGTTACTTCTGTTTCTCTTCTCGTGCACTTGTTTGCTAAGCTGAACAACCAATCAGAGTATCCCCCACACCAATGATGATGGTTGCCAATTCAACCTGCTGAATCAGCTGAAAAGCTGTAAAATCGGCAGGACACAGCAACAAAAACTAGCACGACACACACACTCACTGATGGCCTGACATCGGCCAATGGCCGACCATTGGCTTGGTGTGTCACGGACATTAGAAGCACACACACAAGTTATAAGAGTGAACCAATTACCAACTTACCTTTTAACCATTTTTTCATATTAAAAATTGTGATTAGTGCAGCCATAAAACACATCCACATTGAAAAAGAACAACACTTGTTTTTTAGCTGATAAAACACACTCTCAGAGGAGTAGCTGACTGTCGAAAATAACCAAAATCCTACTCTCTTGGACGCCTCATTGCTATACCTTGGAGGCAGTGAATACTGCAAAATGGCAAAAAGAGACAAAAGGAAGAAAAATAGTAATTGTGCACCATAACATATGATTTAGTCAAGACGCAGAGAAAACTCTGCAGGCCAATGGAAGGCATGTCAAAGTGTTCTTTTTCAACATATTGCTGGGTAGCACCTTTCACCTCCACTTTGCAGAGATATTGTACTTATTGTAAAATTCTTCAGGTTAAAAATGTTTCTTTTTTTTTGCCCCATTGTTAAGAAGGCTGTGTATTTGAAATCCGGTGGGAGGCTCAATATATGACAGAACTGTCAAGCCAGCCTACCTGCTATATAGTCTGCTACCTAGGAAGAAAGCTGCCCGAGCTGCAGCCATGCCCTTGAGAAGTGCTCTTAAAAATAGCGGTAGTCAAATATGCAGCTGTATAATTGGAATATTAGATAAACTCAAAAATGTGAGTTATGACAACCGCCTTGAATGAGAGACTATAAAACACCCCCCCTCACAGTTTGAGAGTGCAGTATAATGGGAGATGGAGGGAGGTGTGTGTGTGTGGGGGGTGATATATCTTCTGCCCTTCCCAGCCCCGATTTTCCACAGTGATTGGAGGCCCTCTACAAATGATGAGGGAGGCAGCTGTGAGAGTGCAGAGGCTCTGCAGGTTCACAGCAAAGTCAACACAGTCCAATCCCTCTAAACCCTCACACTGCTCACCACAGAGCAGCATGCCAGAATAAAGCCAAGTCTGCGTGTGTGTCTGAGCATTAATGTGCATTAGACTTGTTTCCAACCTGCCTGTGTGTTGGTGAATATATTCTCACGATCTTGCACACTCATTGCTGATGTGTGACAACGTGTGCTACTGTAGAGTGTATGTGTGGGAGTGCGCACTCATGTTTTTTTGATGTACAACCCGTGAACTGATATTTGTATTCACCTGTGGCATGCACTTTTCAGCAGGGTGAATCTTAATCTCTGGACATCTCAAGTGCTTTAGGCATGTGGATTTGCATGTGTGTGTCTGTGTGTGTGTGTGTGAGTGGGTGGATTTTCACCCTGCGTAGGAGGGGATTGACCACAGTCTGAGTTTTGGATTGAAGGGTTACTCCAACTAGACCTTGTCTAGACTGGCACCAAGCCCAAAGTAAAGGATGACTTGAATTATTTTAAATTTCTCATTATAGACAAATCCTATGAAAACACCAAAACCAACAATGTGTTAGTCCATCTGGCTTTTCTACACTTACTGAGCTTGCTGTTTAGTACTAATGGTGTTGGCCTTTTTATACAGGGATCACAAATAAGTCTTTATTTCTTAAAGACTTAGCAGGATGCTAAAACTGTAGCAAACACGTTTCAAATGAAGAAACGGTGCATTTGCTGGGGACTGTATTTACGTGTGGGTTAATATACATGTGATGCTGTATTGAGATTCTAGCCTGCTGTTTTATTTAACAAATACCTCTTCGGTGTCGTCTGAATACAGGAATACGGAGCTAGTATTTTACGTATTTACGAGTTATGTTTCTCGTAATTACGAGATATAGGACTTGGGGATCTCATAAATATGACTAATCAAGTTTTTAGGACGTCTTCAGTATCACAGTAGTTCTGTAATAGTTTTCAATGCTTCCAAAACTGTCGATAGCTAATTCGGTGAAGTTAGCTTTTCAAAATGTCAACAAATAGGCAAGAATGCAAGGTTGAATTTGCAGCATATAGTATAAGGCTGCATGTTTCTTCTGAGGCAGGAATTTAAAGGCTACACTTTAGAACTTGCCTGAGAATCATCACATTTTCAAGTTTCCTTCACTGAAACGAGGTAATCAGAGTTATCTGTATGTTGAATGGTACAAAGCGAAAATGAACGGTTAATAGAGTATTCAACATAATTAATGTTGCTAAATGTAAACATATAGGCTACAATTGACGCCAATTTAAAGCCCACGGTGCAACTTTCTGTATCTGTGGCAACATAACACTTCCTGTTTCTCTTCTCACGAGTGAACACGTTTAACATTCAATGTTTAATAATTGTTAGAGATCCAGCGGTGAAGATGTGTAGAAGAGTTAGTGATTTTCAATTAGTCACTATTTGAGATGACATGATTTAGGTTAATTCTTCATTCTCAATTTTATTTAGCGGACTTTCTAAATATGATTTCAAATATCAATTTCCATGTTTCGTTTTCAACATAGAATTTCAGAGAGTATCACATCAAACGTTAAAGACTCCTACAGGAAACAGAAAGTATCGTGCCATAGATACAGAGAGTCACGCTTTCTGCTGCAAATTGAATCTCGCTTTATAGGTTCAGATTTAGCTCAGTCAAAGCTAAATCTGTTGAATTATCTATGGACAGTTAAATGGTCTGCATGCTTTTCTACCTATTGGCACTCAAAGCACTTTACACTGCTTCTTATTCACCCATTCACACTCACAATCACACACACTCACACACCGATGGGGGAGCTGCTATGCAGCTGGCCAAAACTCACCGGGAGCAACTAAGTTGGGTTTCAGTGTCTTGCTCAAGGACACTTTGACATGTGACCGGAGGAGCCGGGGATCAAACCAACATTTGCAGGACTGGTGGACGGTCGTCTACCTTCCTGTGCCACAGTCACCCCAGTACAGTTCTGTTTTACTATAGAATTTGGAAGTATTGAAAACTATCACAAAACTACTGTGATACTGAAGTCATCCTAAGACCTGATTAAAATAAGGCAGGTTCTGAAGTGTTCTCATATTTATGAGCTCCCTAAGTCCCGCATCCCATCATATAGATCTTGTAACTACGAGAAAGATAAGGTCTCTTATTTTTTTTTTCTTTGGTGAATGCAATGTGCCGTCATAGAATACAGATCTTGACAGGCAGGCCAAACTAAGTACCAGCAGCCTGTGACCGCTGCACAAAACACAAATCTAAAGTACCAGTACTGCATACTGGTGAGTGCTGCCTCATTTCAAGATCCCAGAGATGGGTTAGTATTATGGGAACTCAGTTCCCTCGTCTGTGGGTTTTTGAATGTGTTTTGCTTCGCCTGAAATAATGTAGTTAACACAAGGTCAAGAGATTTATTAAAAAAGATGTTTTATTCTCTGACATTAAATTTATCAATGAATGAACCAGAAACACTCACCAAATTCTGGGCTTTTACATGTCTTACAAAACGCGGTGGGTTAATGAGTTCACACTGGTTGTCAGGAACATCAGATGTCATTACAATGCACATTAGACAGAGACTCACTAGTCTGTCTTTGCAGCCTTGTTGAGTTTATAACTTCCAATCACTAACTTTAAGGCTTCTGTAGTAACTGCGCTGATTGAAAGTTTACAAATTAATAGTTTAGTAGTAATGATGCTTAAGTCTTGAAGTCATGTGACTGTAGTGTTGTTTGTGTAGAGCCATAACAAAAGGTGACTGTGTTGAAGCTTCATAAATCATAAAAGTGGTGTTAACCTGTGCAGATTATCGCGCTGAACAAAACTTGTTTGGCATTTGGTTTATTGCGGAAAATAAGCTTCACGACAATGGAGAAATCCTTTTGACTTTTGGTCAAGGGCACCAGGGAGATGTCAACTTCCAGGGTGACCTACAAAGAAAGTCATCCCTACGGCACTTTGTATTCACACTACAAATTCAATGCTGTGTGCAAGTTTTAAAGCATAACTGATACCTGTTTTGTACAAGGTCTGTATTTATTTGTATTTTTTTTAACTAAATACATATGTTTTAACTGGCTTTGGGATCTTAGTACCAGTTGCAAAAAGTCGTTACCCCCTTTACTTTACCTCCTCTCACTAGGTCAGTTGGAACAGCTTCTGGACATGCTCCCTATAAACAGACAAGACACAGGGTTTAATTGGAGAGAAGATGCCCCTCTCTAATCAGCTCTCTATTCTCTCCAAGGCTTCTGTTTCCAAGGCAGCAGAGTGCTACAGAAATAGACCAGATAATATTGTCAGTGTTAACTAGAAACCGGGTGAAACTGGGAAAAGCAGTGTGTTATTTATTACATTTAAAGATTATTTGTGGTTTTCAGTGGGTTATTTTTGGGGGCATTTTAAGAACTGCCTTCCATACTAGTATGACATATAGCCTGCACATAGTGTATATGGACTAACATTTTGGGGTGTATACCTATAGGTGTATTATAGAGAACTGGATACTGTATTCAAAGATATCACCTACTCAATATGAAGTGCTTTTGCCAAAAGAAAAGTCTGGTGTTTTTGCAGTCCTCGAGCTGGTTCAGAACATGCACATCCACAACTGCTACTTTGCATATCAGCTTCTTCTTTTGTTCCTCTCACAATGAATTGGAATTTAATATTTCGTCTTCTCTAGACTTGCCCAGTGATATTTGTATTGTAATCTTTGGTAGCATCAAAATTTTCCAAAGTCTGCCCACTACTACAAAGGCCTCACACTGCAGTGCTGTTCCTGGCGGGGTGGCTGTACCACAGTGGTGTGGTGAGAAGGAAGTTTAGGAAGAAAGCAAACCTCTCTACCAGTCAATCTACATTCCATCCTTCATCTGTTGCCAGACACAATCAGCCCAAATGAGTTGTCTTTGCAGGGTGGCTGGGCTCATCAGTAGAGACGAGGCAAAGAACTCAAGAACAGAGGAGTTTGGAGTTAAATTGCTGGTTGATTATATTCAATGGAGCCACTTGAGATGACATGGTCATTTAATTTAAATGGCTCTTGGATTCCTTTGTCTGGAATTATTCGAGACATGGCCAAGTAGGAGAAGACATTGTTAAATGTGCTGCCACTGGGACCTGAATGCAAGTAAACACAACTGGATGAATATTTGAACCTGTCTTATTGCTTACCATTATGGATACATTCAAAAATGTGAGGTACCTACGGTTTTCCTGAGGTGGTTTTTAGAAACGCATTTCGGAATACTGGAATAAAATGGGACTACAGATGGTGACTAAGTCTACAGTTTGTCCATGACAGGGTTCTGTATTTGTTAATAATGACATGCTAATGTGAAACAAAGCCTGTGAAGATTAGATTGGATTCAGTTTTATTGTCATATAACAAGTGCTATAAGCAGTGCAAGATATACAAGATGTACATGTAAAAGTAATATGGACTAATATATAGATGGAAGTACAATGCAACCGCAAGGGGGCACAAGCCAGTGTCTTCTTGTGCCAGTCCCAAGTCTGGATAAATGCAGAGGGTTGTGCCAGGAAGGGCATCTAACGTTCCATACGGATCGGTCGGGGCCCGGGTTAACAACGGAGGCACATGATTCGCTGTGGCGACCCCTGAAAGGGAGCAGCCAAAAGGAAAAGAAGATATAGATGGAAGTACTATGGACATAATATACAGGCGGATGTTCTATGGAAAAAATATGCTTTACACTTAACAATTTAGTGTAACTTTAAAACAGTCACACTATTACCAGGGAACTGGACCACAGTTGAACTGATCCTGGCTAACTTGGGGTTAACGTTGGCTGTCCTAGAGAACATTTATCATAAAGGTGGTTATCAGCTGGCCCTGTAAAACCGCTATTTTGCTATCTGCTGACAGACATGTTCATTTGAGTTGTAACTTAGAAGCAGTAATGCTAGAACCTTAATGAAGGATAATACCTGTTGTGGATTTGTTTACACCCAGAGAAAAATTATACAATGTGAACTCTCACCAATATGATAACTTGAAAATAGGAATAATTTTATAAATGCTAAAGAAGGGCTAAAATATATTTTAAAAAGTGCAGGGATTTTGCAAAAGTATTTTTCTTTTTAGCTATTTAGAATATTAAAAAAAAAAAAAAAAAGTTTTTTTTTGTGAATTTCTTCTTCTGAGAAGACAGATGGCTAAAGGTAAAGCCCGATCGAGTTGCAAGTTCTGTTGTAATAATTGAAAATATTTACAGTCACATTGAATGAATCATTTTTCTAATAAGACATCAGAGGATTTAGCTTTTATTCCACCACCGCAGCTCAGAATAACATGAATTGCTTTTATAATTGGAAATAAGAGCATCAGCACTGTCACTAATTTTGCTGGGAATCAAAGAATTGTTGTGCAAATAAAATGCAGCTTTAATCATGATTTAGGTATTAAATTAGTGATAAACTCTCCCTTGGTTTGTTAGAAACTTTGTTTAAATACCAGAGTGACACATGAAAAGCCAGAAACAGCAAAACAATTTGATTGATCTGTAAAAATACTCATTGCTCTTTATTATTTATCACTTTGTTGGAATTTTAATCCTTGTTGTGATCATGTACTGTACAATTCAGTTATCAGGAATCCTGTGGATAGTTTTTTTTTTTTTTAATTTAATGTAAATAGTGTATCATGGTGATAAAGCACAGTGAGCCAGTTCAGTCACTTGTACATTCTTAAGGTTCAATAATTTCAACATTTTCATACATCATCAGGAATGGTGGGATGTTATTCATTGAAACACTTTAGAGTGTAAAGAATAGAAGAAGATACTAAGATACTAAAACCTGTTTTATATTGGTGCAGTAGTATCATCTTTGGCCAGTGAGCTCTTGTAGTGACACTGATCTTGACATGAGTTCTGTCAAAAGCAGTGCTGCCCCGACCTCAGCATAATTTAAATGTTGTCTTCTCGTTGTTTGCGTTAAATAAAATTGTATCTTGTATCACTTGTATTTTTCCCCTCTGGGCCACCATACATGCCCTTTCATTATGCGACAGTGAGTAGAAAACACTTAAATGAGTCATTGTGTACCTCAGATCCCTACAGCGTCTGACCCATGTTGCTTCAATCATGGCTTTGTTTGCACCACAGATGACAAAACCAACCACATTGGCAGTAATGTCTATTGTCTTTTAATCAGTGAGGATTGTCAGGCCACTTTGTAGAAACTGTTCGGGTCACTCAGCAGGGAGGCTAAGACAGAGTCTTTGGGAACATGCTTAGCAAAAGATGAGGCAAGCGTGAGTCAAATTTAAGCCAAAGTTGTTATGTTCTACTTATTTTTAATGGGTATCAGCTTGAACACAACCGAGACACTAAGTCGTACAAATCCCTAAAAACAGTTTTACCACCAATTGTTGAAAAACATGAAAACTCATAAGAAATGTATAACAAATTACAATATTTGCAGCTGCTTAACACACAATGAGAAACAGTTCATAAACTAATGCTGTTCAGCAACATGTGATAATGGCTCTTGCTGAGTTTTCTAATCCGGTGAGCGATTGCTACTGACACTGATCATTTTTACTCTAAATAAAGTGTTAACAGTTCATCTGCATAAACTATCAGATTGCTTAACACTTTATTGTCTGGCCTTTTGTATTTGTTACCATATTTGCCCTATTTGTAGCAAGGTCGGCATTTCCTCAGATGTCAGAATTGGCTTTGACTACGTATCAGTGTTAAACTTTTTTCATTGTGCAAATATATATACATTAAAAACATGCTGTCAAACAAAAGGGCAAGTTTGGTAAAAACAGTGACACATGCACATACCAGTATAATTTTAAGGAAAAGGAAAATATTGTAGTTATTGTGGAAGAGATGTGCTACTGCCTGGACAGGTTACCAGTCGACCTCAGGGTTAATATTCAATTTGCACTACAGCATCAATTTTGTGTAACTACATAACAGCGGACAGCCATGACAAAGGTATGATTGTGTTTCTACACTTAAAAAAACGTGGTTAGGGTTAGAGACAGATTGTGGTACGATTTAATCAAACCAAATATTTGTGTTTTTTGTTTTTTTTACCAAACCCCAATTTTTTTCTGAGCATAATCTTAGGGCACTTTAACACTTCAACATTTCCACCAAACTGGAAATCACGGTTCATGTTTTTGTTAAATTGCGTACATTTTTATCCACTTTTTTTATTTCACAATGCAATTTTGCAAGGTAATTCTTACTTCTGCTCTGGTTTCTTTTCCACATTTTATTTAAGGCCTGATAGCCTGCTTCAACTTCCTGTAACTGGTCTGAACCATCCACACTAGACATAACCAAACCATGGTTTAGTTTGATCTGGACCATAAGCCATCTCTTTAGGTTGGACCAGGTTCTGTTTTTTTTGGGCTGGACTCTGGTCCAAGACACCTCACACCTGCTTCTTGATTAACACCAAAATGAAAAACCACCATTATCTGTGACACAATCAGTCCTCACTGTGTGCATGTGTGGTCTTTGGTTTTGTGAATATCTGACATGCTGTTGCTAGTTAATACTAAAAATACAGAGAAGTACTCTGGGCTTCAATGTCATCCAGGTACAATTCTCGATTTCTAATGAGACTAGACTATAAAATTAATGATATTTTCCACATGACTGCATTCCTGAAACCTAGGGTTCTGCAGAGAAGACAGTGCTGTTGTTCCATGTGCTGCTCACATGAAATTGTAAAATGCTGGTCTAACCCTGTTGTGGTTCGCAAAACATGTTAGAAGCGATATGTGGATATGTTGTATGAGCTGAAAACTCTTAACATATATATTTTTTCTTACTGTGGTTCTATTTCTGCCCCATAATGTGATTTGTGTGTCTACCTCTACAAAGGAGGCAATAAAAAAAAAAAAAAAAACCTGCATGGCCACTCATCTCTCCAACCTCAATCGTTTACGCTTCACTGCCAAGTCAGAGGTCTAATTATGCTTTTGAGCGTGAGAGTTTAATTTGCACTTTTCATTTGGAGTGATTGGCACTCGCATAACTTATGCTGAATGCTGTTTAACTACAGGGGAGGCAGGCGGTAGGTGCAAAGCTCCATCACTGTGCCACTTGACTCGCCCGAGTTATTCATGTTGCAGCTAAATGCGCAGTGTATTCATGTCTTTGCAAACCTGAGTGTGCTTAAGAAAAAGGCCTTTCGAATATGAAGTTAGGTGTGTGTAGGAGGAAGAGGAGGTCGTGAAGCAAGTTGTCCGCTTTTTCTTTGCTGCTTTTGAATCATACATTCCAATCCTATGTGATGCATTTGTGTGTGTGAGCTACATGTTTTATCTGAGCGCTGGGAGAAACCTAGAATTCCCAGCATTCCAGTTGCGAGGGCAAAGCCTCCTCCTTTGGTGCCGGCGGGTGCAGTTGTGAGATCTTAAGAAACACACGTTAAAAAAAAAATACAGCAACACGGTCTTATTAAAATGTATGAATACAGAACATCACTCAAACATATCAGCAGGCTCACTCAAGCACGCACACACACGTTCTAAAACAAAGCTTAGACACAACACACATGAATACACCTGCTTTCACATACACAACAAACACTGGTGTCTCACTCCAAATGCACTTTCTGCTCCACTGTAAGTGCCAACTGAACACTTTCTCACACACACACACACACACACACACACTGCATTCTCTCTGTTTGTTGTCTTCAGTAACTCACATTTTCTCCTGCTCAACTGAAAACTCCCAAGCCGATCCCCACGCGGTCAAGAATTTTACAGAAGCCCTGTGCCCACATTACTCGTCCCTTTGTGTTTTCATTTTCTGCATATCTTCCCTCACAGACACACATACTAAAGCTTACACATAACTCTCTAATTAACAAACAGTTTGTAAAGGGAGGAGCTAGAGAGATGTTGAGGGAAACAATTAAGAGAATGGAAAAACTGCTGCACAAAGGGTTTTGTGGAACACCGCCAACCCTTCGTAATCCCCCCCTGCCTGTCTGCAACGATGATATTTAACCAAGTCTCTTCTTTTTATGGAGCTCTGCCTCCTTTTCTGCCATCCTAAGGGTTTGGGCCAACTCCTTCTGTATGCTAATAATGTAACCTTGTGAAAGCTGTGATTGTCACATGGCTGCTGAAAAGTCAGTGATGTGTCAATAAAGCTGTTGCACAGCAGGAGTCGAGAGCAAATCTGAGAAAGGCTGCTGGAAATAAAGATCTGGGGAAAGTTTTTGTGTTTGACTCCTTTGTTCTTGTATTGTTCCATGGAAGGGTTTTGCTGATGGTGCTCGCTTCCTCTTTTAGCTCTGTCCTACTTAACATTCAGGTAGTTTCATTCTCACCTGCTCATTGCACCTGGTCCTGCTGATGCAGCTGGTCACTGAGCAGCATGAGGACTTGTGGAGGTTTTTTGTGTTGTACTGTACATGCTTTATGTTTTTTTCCCCTAATGCTTATGTGTACTATGTACGTGATGGTTTAAGCTGTGGTTTAAAGGATAAGATCACTTTTTACAGTTTAGTCTTAATAATTAAGTACCATATGGGGACTGAAGGATGTTTTACTTGCTGTTTTCATTTGTCTGCCTTTAAGAAATCCCACCAAAAGATGCACTGTTGGCAAAATCCACACACCTCCCTATTTTTTCAATACACGCTTTCAAATGAATCACACTAAGTGGATATCTTCTAAATTATCCATCAGTTGCCAGCATTGACAGGAGTAATTCTTACAGCATGAAAAATCTCTTACAACATTAACAACACCTGGTGATTGTGGAGGACAGAGGTCACCATTGAAAAAAGTTAGCTGAATGATGGCCGTGACTGACGTGTTAGAACACACCGACTGCTCTGTGGCTGCACAATGTTATAACCACCAGGTGGTATTTATGTTGTGGCCGATCGGTGTAGATACCTGAAAATTTGTGAAACTATCCTGTAAATGGCTACTCAAGCCATTTAGATTTTACACTTACGCTGGTTCTGAAAACTGAGGCTTGAAAAATAAGCATATTTCAATCGCTCAAACTCCAACAACATATTACATAATTTCTTATAATGTTCGAGAATGTTTGTTGTCTTAATCTGAGACAGATCTGTCAACACTACAATTAATATTAGTTACTGAAAAGTAAGCAGGCTGAGATTTACAATGTTTGTGTTTTACCTCTGATCACACGCAGCATCAGTACACAATACAACACAGCTTGTTATTGTTGCATGTGGCTACGGATCCAAGAGACATGGCCACACTGTAATACCTGTACAACGCCCGTCTCCGTCAATATGATAATGTCTTCAGTCGCACCTCTCAAGGTGCCCAGCCTTTGTCACGGGGCGTCCATCCGGATCCTCTGCCACCTGCCCCATACATGGACTTGCTCATGGACTTAGGTCCTTCGGTCCATATGTCCAAATATGCTTGGACAACAGTTGCTCCTGGTGTGTAACTTGTCTGCCCTGCTAGAGCCAGACCAAGTGACCAGACCAGTACTGAATTTTAGGTGGTGAATCCAAACTTCCAGCCCCATAAGGCTCTTTTTGCAATGTTGCTTCTCATTGACCCACATATACACACACCATGGACATATGGGCCTCAGGAGGAGCTGAGTATCAAACAGCTCACCCCATGATTAGTGGATGACCAATCTATTCAAGTGAGACTTAGGATTCTTACTTCAGCCAAGGGTTGACCTTGGCACTCCCTGGTCCCCCTCTAAAGACTCCCCTTGCTTGTAAGTCTAATTGGATGAAAGAGTCTTCTAAATGATTAAATGTAGCATGTAGCATGGCATGTTTCTCATGTCATAGTTAAATCTAGTAAAAACCTCCAATGTATTTGAAAAATGTATTTATGGTTACATTCTTTACATGTTTACTTCAAGAGCAAATCCCACTGCTACTCTAATTTCCATGAGTTAACAAAGCTTTGGCGACCCCTTCATTAGCTTGATAAATAGCAAAAAGCAGTTAATCTATCCTCCCCCTCCGACTGTACACTGCCTGGTTCACCTTCAAAACTGCTTGCTTGTGTTTAGTACCTGCATCGTGGAAATCCAGTTTACTTTGAATAAAAAGCTTCCTGTTTTGTTAAACTAAGTTGTCTATAATCTAACTTCTCTAAAAATGTCTCTTGGCCTCCCATGAGTGAAGATCTATTTATATTTATTGCCTCAGTTCTGCTGCATATGTTCGTCCACAAACCATACCACAGGTAGATTGCCTTGTGAATTATTAAATAAACCTGATTGCCCTATCACAGTAGAAGAATGAGAGCAGGAGAGATTTGCCATAAAGAAATCAGTCCACAGAGATTAGGAAAACTAAAACCATGTGATGGGATGGAGATGTCTCGGGAAAGACGGAGAGCAGATAACAGCCCCGCTCTTTTATTCATCTTGGGAGTGAAAGATAGAGGACAGACTGAATAATTTCTAATCTTCTTTGAGGCCATGCAACAGAGGACAGGAGAGGAGAGGATGTTTATTTACGATCTTCACCGTGCCAGAGAAGACCTGGTGTTCTTGCAGCAGGGCTGAGATGCAGTAGCGAGATAAGGCTTGGATCAAAGTGTTGAGGATGTTAGAGGAGAAATGGGATCTTATTCTGGAGTGATGGTTTTCTCTGCACGAGTTCTGTGTTGACCTGCAGAGATGCAGAAAAGAGTCTTTATCAGGCCTTTGCCAAAGCTCAGATGGTTGCTATTCTCTTTTGGGCTTTTTCTTTCTTATCTTTTTCTCCTTTATTTTAATTTTATTTGACCTTTGACCTTTTTTGCCTCTACATCTCTGTCGTCCTTGGCTTTTTCCAAATCTGCATCAAATTAAGCCTTTCATAATCAAATAAGTCAATGTTATGTCACCTTAAGGACGTATTATGTGTGGCTGTCTTCAAAGCAACCTTCTCATCTGTCCTGTTCTCTCTTTTTCCTTTGCTCCACTGCCACTGTTCATACAAACTTTCAGAGTGTGGCAAAGGAGGCAAAGAGCAAGGTTTCTTCATGTGGCTCCTCAGGGACTCCCCTGCAGTGGGGCTGGTGTTTAATCAAGCCCCTGACTTTAACTCCCAGCAGGCCCATGCTCCCCTGACCCCCACCTTCTGTTGGAGGCTGTTGGAGTTCACAGAGCCCACACATTCTATTAAAAGCTACCTGTCCTTGAGTTCTCGCCAGTTTACACAGCAATGTGGGTTCGTAGCTGACATTGCTAATCCACAGAACGTACATCACACACACATGCACACAGTGGGCATGCTCAGCTCACACATACAGCTGGAAAGAAAACCCACAGTCCTCCCCCGTGTGCTCTGAAAGGCTCAAAGAGACTAAAAGTGCAAAAGACAAAAAAGGCATAGATTAAAAGCAGCGATCAAGGGCAACAGCATCCAATTTAGCTCTCAGGCCTCTCACAAATCAAGTCAAATCAAATCAAGCATCAGTATTACACAGGCTGCCGCAAAATGGATCCACTGCCCCCAGTTGTGCAAAGCTCCTAAGTTAGCTCCCATAGCAGCAAAAACAAACCAAGACCGGAACCACAAGTATTTTTCTAATGGTTCTCGTCCGTTACCACTGTTTTAACTTTCTGAGTGCCTCAGATAACCATCCAGTCAGCAGCGACTCCTACTCTGCTCTTCATCACAGCGCCCTGACCACAGAGAAGGTCTTATCTGTGCCACGTGTGCCACCGATCTTAAGCTTGTGCTGATGGATTTGGCGAAGCGCTCGATGGTGGAGTTTTAAGCAGATTCATATCAGGGTGATTGAACGAGCTGGGGCTTTGGTTGGCTAGTGGTAGCGCTGTTGGTCCTGTTATTGCTTACGCAAGGGGGAGACGGTGACACTATAGCTGTGGTGATGGATTGAGAGGCTGAGATTTCCCCAAAGGAAGAGGGAGAAATGGCAAATGGAAAGAAGAGCAGAGACAGGGGAGGAGGGGAATCAAATTGAAAGTAGTGTACTGTATATGTGTGAGCAGCGGGTTGTACTTTATCCATGTGACATTTATTGCATGTAAAATGGATTTCACTCTAGATTTACCCTAAATATATCTAAAGGGAAAACATGAGCACATGTGACACAAATGGAGGTTGGTGAGATGAGATAAAGCACATCATATCAGACATCTGGTGATTACGTTGTATCTTTTTTTTGTGTTTTTTTTTTAATCCCACATAATTACTGAGAGATGGCTCCGGTCAGACTATCAGAAATTTAAGTTTGTCTCAGATAAAAAAATTTTTTTTGCTTTATCATAAGCAAATGCATTAACCACTCAGAGTCTGATATATCAGACTCTGAAATGCCATTATGGTGCCATTAAAAAGCAGCAAGAATGAGGCCATCTTTGACTTGGACTGGTGTCAACAAGTTGGGATTGAGGAAATGATAGTTTGAAAAGTTACTTTGGTTTCTTGTTGATTAAAATGAGAAGATACTGACCTAGAGTGACTCAGATAAGCATAAAGAATAAAAGCGAAGAGAAAATAGAAGCATGGATCTTTTATAAAGCTAAAATAATCCAACTTTGAAACCTATCAGCTACTGCAATAGTGTTTCATCACCATCCACCATCTCTGTTTTAATATTGACTTGAATTAATTTAGGGACTTTTTGTATGATATAGGGCTACCAAAATGTTAGATTTTTCTGGGAGGTTAGTAAAATGTAGCCTAAAATGAAATATAATCAACATTTTTCAGGCAATAAACACTGCAAATGAGATGGATGGTTATTGCTTGAATATGCAGCTCCATCCAGCTTTACAGAGATTTTTAGTATAGTGCTCAGTGTCTTTGCTGTTCTGGTTAACTCTCAAAGCATCATTTTCAGTGTTGGGTAGGAGAGGACTACTACTTTTTGCCATTTGTTGTGAACTACTGAAACTGAAAAAAGGATTGTTTTGTTGGGCAGGTTTATACTGTATCTCAGGGGATCTTTAAAAAAAAAAGGTTGCCATCCATCTTCCTAATGTTTATATTTGAAAAGTTGAACTTAATCTATTTTTTATGTCATTTTCAGTGAAGTTGTTTGCCTGCTGTTTTGAAAGTCACCTTGCTCACTCAGTAATCCTGCTTAGAGAAGTACCCCTACAGTACCTGGACTCTACTTTATGAAAGGCAGGTGTCTGACTGATCGACAATGTGTGCAAAATGGTGAACATTGTTGAGCATTTAACTGAACGATTTTCCTTTTGGAGTTGGTGGAGACCAAAAATAGAGCTCATGTAACTATGGCTAATATCAATAGATATAACTGGGGTTTGATGGAGCATTGCAAGGATCACTTGAGTGAACAAGTACTTTTTTAGTACTTTGTGATACAAGCATCTTTGTGATAACTACAACCTGGGTGACTGGGAATCTCCCTACGCAGTTAAGGGTGAGGTTTAATCACTGATAGCAACATTTGACCATTCTGTTTTTAGAGGTACAATTTGCCTCTGCAGGTGACCTGCCTGAAGGCCAGTAGCAGAGGAACAGCAGTGGAACATTGAGAGAGGAATGTAGTATGATAGAGTTTCCAGGATTAGGCCGGGTGGGCTCAGACATACCCCAGAGGTAGACCCCAGTGATGGAATGCATGCTGTTTGCCCAAGTCAGCAATGTGATTAAATGGCTTTTAAACCCTGGCACATAGAGAAAGAAGAGGCAGTGGTGGGAGTTTGTGTATGACAATAATCAAACAGAAAAGAATACAAATAATCTCCAAGTCATTTAGCTGATTAATGGGTAAAATAATCTCTCAGGCAAAGTGCTGATCTTATCATGGCTTCCTCAAAGCTGCAATGTAACATGTGCATTCACAGAATGAGCATTCAAATCTCACATTTATTTTTGGTAACCTCATCTAAGGTTAGCAAGTTAATGCTCCATAGCGCAATGAGTTATTAGGAAGATCATTTTAGCTGGCTAATATTGTTATCCTGAATAAGTCCATATATATCCATTTGAATTTTCCCCCAAGCTTTATGGAGCAGTTTGTGTCCTTTACTCACTGAAAACGAAGGAACTCACGTTGATGAGGTAACTCTTGACTGCATGTGCATGTACATCTGTACTTGTTCCAATCAGAGGTAAAGAACTGAACTTGCTAATATTCCACTGTGTTCGGTGGAATATCTGTGCATTTGGAAAATAGGTGGTTTTCTTGTAGTGGCGTGTCAAAAATTGAGGCCCTTACAGCAGCTATGACAATTGTGGTTGTGCACACCTTTCATGAGAAGCATGAGTTGGGCATAAAGGCACTTGATTTCTGCCGAAAATATCTTATATTGTTGTTATATTGTTGCTGTTGTTTAGTGATATATAATATTTTGGGGACTTTAAACTTTAAAATGAACAAAATAATTGTGGATATTCATCAATCTGTATGTGGACCTGTTGAAGAAACCGGGCTGAAACTGTTCAAATTGACTTTGTTTACTTTGAGTACTTCAAATCCGAAATTCAAATTCAAACCAAATAAATAAAAGAAATAACAAAATATCATCCAGAGATCTTCAACTGATCCAAGACGTTTAGAGTTCTGAATTGGTTTCAGACTTTGCACAAAGTGTGTTTGACATCAAACCACTTTTTGAGTCGCTCCCAGTGATTTGTCCTAAAACCCTGAAGTAACCAGCCTTTGTGGCATGTGGACAAAGATGGAGTGAGAGAGAAATCCATAGTAGCATGCCACTGAGTGTTTGCTCCCAGTGCAAGTTGCTTCGACGCTGGGAGCTTTTATTTTTTCATTACCCAGTCTATCAGCATGGCAAATAAGAGCTCTGACCCCTTGTGACCTGGCCTCTGACTCAGATAAGCACTGTAAACACACTCTGAAGTGGCTCAGGCAGTCGCAGTCACACATCACGGAGCCCACTAAGTCCGCTGTCATGCCACACTGACAGACGCCAACCGCTCTCTTGAAAAGGTCTAAATGTTTCTGTGTGTGTGTTTGTGTGTGTCTGGGTGTGAGGGAACCACTAAGTACATGTGTGTCTTTGCTAGTTGGGCATGTGAGTGCGTGTTTATGTGTGTACATGTTTGCCCGCACACATGCGTGTCACTTCCTATTTGTTGTTTTGATGTGTGCCCCCCCTCCTCCCCCCTCCCCCCTCCCCCCTCCCCCCACCTCTGTCCACCGCATTTTCCCCAACATACCATCAGAGCATTGACAGACGCATCAGTCTCAGTGCTTTATAGCCACTGAGGAAACGAGGTAAACAAAGGTGGAAAAGAAGAAGCCATGTTTCTATTTTATGGTCCACATTTTTTTTTTTACAAGTTTTAGGAAAGGCTGCACTTGAATTATTGGAGAGGTGCGTTGCAATGGCTCACAAAGCAGGACTTTTATCCGTAAAAAAAAAATTTGCCATATATGTCCCAGTGTTCTCTATTCTGCGAATGGATATTTCATCTTCAGCTCTGTCCCCTTTTTCCTCCACAGAGTACTCAAGGCCTGTATCTTGCATCACGGTCGATGACAATCTGGCCTCTGTGTTTATTTTCCTGTCCTCCACAGATAATGACTGTGGCACCGAGGCTATAGAGAATCTATGGAAAGATGAGCACAGATACACAGAGAGGGAAAAAACAGAGAAAATCCAGGCTTTTCTTTGCAGCAACCACAGTCAGTTGAGGACAAGCTTTGTCAGGGTAAAACATAAACCACAAAGCGGCTGTGTTGATTTAAGCACAACTTTTTCGGGGTTTTTTGGTAGCCATTACACACTATTTCACAAGTGCCCTCCTAGTGGCCTGTGTCAGTATTAAATGTAGTTTTCTTTGAGAATTAAATTTTCTCTAATGACAATACTGACATGGAATTGTTTATAACTGTAGTTTTTTATGTATTTTGTAGTTATCATGGCCGTATAAATTCATTGATACATTTTGTATGTACCTCTCAATTCCCATCTTTAGTCACTAAGAACAGAAAGTAGCTGTTAACTCTCATAAATGCCCTCTAATTCCCTGATGTTTTAAGAATAAAGACCACCGATGCAGATCATCACATTGTCGTTTTGAAACAGACTGGTCCAGTAGTAGATTATTTGGGTAAGATTCAGCAGAAAAGGTCTGTGTATGTGTGTGTGTGTGTGTGTGTGTGTGTGTGTGTGTGTGTGTGTGTGGGCAACTTAGCAAGAATAGCAGTTTCAGTTTCAATATCAGTTTCTGCTGAATCTCTGCCAGTGAAACGATGCTCCCTCTTCTGGTGTGAAACCACAGAGGGTAAAAAGTTTTACCTTATTTCATGGCACAGCATGAAAAGCAGCAACTCTTGTCATTTGTATTTCAAGTACAGATACTGTACACATAGATACATAATACATGATACATTATATATAAATTATTCTATATTATATACATAAGTTGCATTTGTGAAAATCATTTATATATAAAACTGTTAAAAAACTATTTGCAATAATAACAGTTTTTTTTATTTTAAAAGATACTTTTTCTTTAATGTTTTTTTTTTTACATTAATTGGAATTAATTATTAATGTGTAGAGGGGGGAAAAGGGCTGCAAAACCATATTTCCCAGAAAATATTGTCATTGTTCTGGTCTACAAAGTTTCTCCAACTACCCGGTTAACAAATAAAACCTGAATAATAATTGTTAACAGTCCCTGTAGTTTTGCTTCATGAAGAAAACAGTATGAAGTTCTGTATTTTGTTAGTGTTGATTTTGTAACTGATTTTTAGGTTGCACATATGATATTAAATAAATGGGGTCTGGTGAGATGAGATTTGAGATTAAGATGTAATTTCAAATTTCAGTTGGAATTAAAATGAACAAATGAAAACACTTCCACATTATAAACATGTCTTTGGTTGCTTGGTCCTGTGATCTTTTGCAGTAATTATATAACATGAATATATGACAACAGTATATTAGTCAGCAGACAGTCGTAAGAGCTGTACAAACAGAATCATCTTCTGAATTCTAATCATCTTCGAGTGAAACAAGCTTCAGACCACTTTACACCTTATAAGCATGAGCTGCTCTGACTTGAGGTCTTTCAACTTGAAATGATGAGCTGAATAAATGAACTGCTGGAAGCTCACTCAAACTTTAAAGAAGCAAAATTAGCCCACCTCCCAGCATGCACTGTTTCCACATAAATACTGTTCAGAGACTATTATATTATTATTTTATAGTTTGAAAAAGCAACTAAGATAGAAAATGTATGTGTCTTTAAATGTCATATTTTATCGGATTGAGAGAAGTCACAGATGATGAGTTTGAACTGACTTTGGTACTAAATGAATAAATAAATAGCAGCTGCAGCTGGAAGATCTTTACTGTATGTCATCAAGACAAACTTACTTTAACATAAAAGCTTGACTATTTAAACTACAAAATGAGGGGGGGAAATTATTTTGACTGACTGACCTTTACTTTTCTAAGTGGAATAATTAATCAAATAAATTAATATTATTAAAAGATTATAAGTTGACTAAACATTTAGTGTATTGGACATAAAAACTTAGGGTTAGAATTGTTATTTTAAGTAAAATCCACTCACATTTTCATTACACATCAAACAAAAAAAGGAAACTGGTTGCTTTAAAGAATTAAAGAAATCCAACCATGTCTATCCAGACATGCACCCAAACCGCAGCCTAGAGAAATGTTTTAAATCACTTTAAAACTTGTAGGAAGTTCCTTCAACCTTCCAAATCTTTACATTCAAATTCAACAAGAACCTTTGCACTTTTTTACTGTGGATGGAAACATATTCACATCACCAACCCATTCGTTGTTTAGTGATCGACTAAAAGCTTATAACCTGAAAAAGGATTTGGGGCCTGCTCCTATCATTTCATGCTATTGTAAAATACGTTGTCTTAACTGGTTTTCTTAAATGAGCCCTGAAGTTAGGCAGCATTTGTAACCCGTGTCTCTTTGACGTCACTCATAGCACACAGCGTAATTGGCTGAACTTCATCAGTTACACCAACAAAAAAGTGAGGAGTGACACAGATTTGGAGGCTTTTAGCTGGGCCATATTTTAGAAAAAGGAAAAGCAAGCTGAGAGATGGAATTTCTTGTCATCCATCTCAGCGACTGCTATTTCAATGCTTCCTCTCCGTGTCACTTCAGCAGCTATTGTTCTCGGTGGGCTGATTTTCTTTTTTCCTCTTCAGACACAATAAAGGAGTGCACAGTCATATTCCCAGCACAGCTTCAGCAAAACAAAGAACTGTGGTGAAAAATGAGAGGTGCCCCCCTCCTGAACACACCTTCCACCATGCACCACTTGCTGGGCCTAATATGGAGGTCAAATGGTAGATAGCTGTGCTCTTGAAACAAAATTAATCCTTATTTTTTTTTGTTTTTGATCTTATAAGATCCTTTAGCTGTTGTAACATTAACCCTCAGCCCTCTATAAATAAAAAATAACCTCAGACACCAGGTTTTGATATCCCGACCTGTTCAGTGACAATCTGAGACAAGAGCTGCGAAATAAATCACCTGTTGTTTCAATTAGATTCACATGCCCTGTATTCCCGTCTTTACTCTGTGGATGCACGACCTCCACAGACAGACATTATGCTTTTTTCCTCAATCTATCGATGCACAATCAAGATAAAAATTACACTATTTCCGTTTTCATCAAGGAAGCAAAATAAGGGAATGGAGAGGCCATTGAGAGATTTGCCTGCAAATGACCAGAGACAGGCAATTGAGAATTTCCCTCCAGACAGGGACTGGACAGAAATGACACATCTATTTATGAGATGTCCCTAATAATTTTGGTCTCCTTATTCTCAGTGGATCAACATAAAAAAAAATAGTAGTGTGTTCCATGTTGGGCAGTAATGATGGCTAATGGAGGCAGCAGTCGAGCCTGTTTATTGGTTGTCATTTCCTGCTCTTTTTTTTTTTTTTTCATGTTCCAGGATTACATGTGAAATGAGATGAAATGGGTCTCTATTTGTCCTCTCCTCTCTGTCTGTCAGTTCCTGCATGCCCACTTCCATTTCTAATTCCCTATTTCTATACCCCTCACCATCTCACTTTCTCAACGGTGATGGAGATAACAAGTGGTTGACATGGTATTGGTTATTTGCTCAATCCCTCCTCCCTCGTCATTTTCCTCTCTTTGACAAAGCACACACACACACACACACACCCTCAGAAAGAAATGATCACAAAGCTGTCACTGCAGCCCCCACTGCATGAAAGCATACAACTTTTTAAAAGAAATATGAAGTGGTCGAATAAGTAATCAGATCATTTACTAAAATAAAAAAATTAAAATAGTTGCATTGCAATTGTTGCGTTTACTTTAGAAAATAGAAAATTCTCCAAATTATAAACTTAGAATATAAAATATAACAAAAAGTTTTTTTTTTTTTCACTCTCGTAAATGAGTATGATAATATTGCATTACATTTACCGATGCATGATCGTGTTTACCTTCAATAAGTCGACAGCCAAACTATTAACTCTACTTTGACACAGTCTGGATTTAAACTAAATGCTCGTGTAAGTATGTTCATGTTTCCACTATAACACGCCTGCCCATTTGGAAAATGAGTACAAATGTGCTGCACTCCTGCACTCAATAATAGTGATTTACAATTTTTTTGTGTTTTGTTTTCCCTGCCACAAATTCAATCAGTTCTCGTTGTGTTAAAGGTTCCACTCCAGAATTTTGGGGAGTCCTGTTCCACCTGAAAACACCCCCTCTGGCAGTAACCCCAGATGCTAATCTTCATGATCTATGCACATTAAAAAAGTCCAAATAAAGATCTAAAAAAAAGCAAAGCAGCTGCTTCTAATACAGCACAATCAGATCAACACACCACCTGCATAGAAATGAAAAACTGGTTCAACTTTCAACATGTAATTAATAATCAGGTTTATGCATAAAATTGGAACTAACCTAGGAGTAAACTGCAATCACTGTAAATAAAACCCTAATCCGACCTATTTACAAAGCTCAACAATGACTACATTTCCTAAAGAAGTTAAAATTATTTGGTGTGTGTTTTACAATATTATGTTCAAGTTTGAACCTTTTTTTCATAAATTCCTCATCTGGAAACCTCTATAATAAACTGCCAACCTGTCAAAAATAAAAAAAGGCATATTCAGGTTCATTATGGCCCAGCTGTCCTGTAGTGTGTCCCCACCTTAACTGGTGAAGAGTTCTCACCTTAAAGGTGATATGGTGATTTTATTAAACCAATGATTAACTGCAGTGTATGGCAGTATTTGTTGTAGTAGAACATATTATGTAGTGCAGGCATGGTTTTAGTACTTGGTTGTGAATTTGTTCAGTAAAATGTATTTATTGTCCCATAGTAATGCCTAAGGTGAAAATTGACAATTAAAATAATTGTAGGTTGCAGCCAATAATGTTTCACAGTTCTTGTTTTTAAAAAGAGAAGGAGGAAAGTCAACTTTAAGGTGCTGCTAGATAAAAAGTTAGGGGTTCACTAAAATAATTGAGATCTATTCTCTGGGGACCGTGAATGACTGTGCCAGATTTAATGTCAGTACATCAAATAGTGTTTGCATCTAGACCAAAGTGTTAGACTCACTATTATCACTCTGAGCTTCACTTCTAATTTAGCTTTGATGCTGCTTCCACTCTAATTTGTCTTACTTTAATCATTCAACACACACACACACATACACAGAAGGCTCTGAGAAGCGTAGCATCTAAAAGCGGATCGATGGTGTTTAGATGGACTAATAACTTAAGATCGTTTAAAAACTTACAAAGACACTTTACACTGACACTGTGTCTTTAGGAGGATTCTGATCATGGCAGATGTTAAGTAGGGGTTTAAGTGTGTGTGTGTGTGTGTGTGTGTGTGTGTGTGTGTGTGTGTGTGTGTGTGTGTGTGTGTGTGTGCGCATTTGTGGGCATGTGTGCATCTGCAAATGACCATTTACTTTTCAGTTTAAACCTTGAAAATACTGTGGTACCTTTTTTATTTGCTCTGCAAAGTGAAGCCTTTAGTCAGCAAACATGGCTTTTGCTAAATCCCTTGTTTGCACAATTCACTGCATCCCCACAAGCTCTGCATAAAGCTAGACTTCTTTACTATATTTGACCTACAGCATCTTGTCTTCTGAAAGCTGACTATTATTACGTAGTAATGTCACTTGTCATGTCACAAATCAAAGGTGTTTTTCCAATTCACTGTAAAGACAAAGGAGTGACTGGCAGACTTGATCTACTCCATTTGTTATAGTGTTCTCAATGCAAATTTTCTCCAGCAGCTTGCTCATAGTGTTGGACTTGCAGGGGTGGGGAACTAGTGACATCAGAGAGATGTGTGTGTACAATCAGATATCCAACAAATGCACTGTGAACATTAAAAATATTGCCGCTGCTTGATCAATAGGTTTCAGACCAATTTGCATTTTTTTTTTTTACTGCCTAAATGGCTGGGGTTTTTATGAGGGGGGCTGATGGGGGAGGGAGGAGGGGGTCAGTGAATGGCAAATCAATGCAAGTGCACATCAGTTGAACATTAGTACTAAACAAACCCCCATGCAGACGCTACCTCTGGGAACTCCAGCCTCATAATCTCTGTGCTTCTCCGGTTGATCCATTCCCAATTGGGTGGAGATGTGTCAGCAAAGGAATCTAGAAGTGTATGCATAGGCTGCATAGGCCAATTGTGCACTGGGAGTTGGGGTACAATTGTTAAGGACAGTGCTAGCCCACTCAGGTGTCTGGTGGTCCTGGACCAAATGGGGGAGAACTGGCACAATTCTTTCAGCCGCTTTTAGCTTTGTTGCCATGCTTGTTTTGTGCCTGATTTTGTGCGTGGCACATTTGGCACTCAGATGGTGACAAGTGTGAAGGATCCACAGGCCTTTTACTATCTGGTACGGTAACAGTGTGTAATGAAGGTAAGCAAAGCAGTAGCCTTGGATTGGCTCTGAAATAGACATTATCACATCTTCTAAAACAATCCTACTTTCAGTACGGCTACTGAAAAGTTAACATGAATGAGAGGACCACAGAGTGTTCACGGCGATGGATGGATACACCATGAGACTTGCGGGGAGACAGTTTTGCATGGTTCTTTCCCACATCCTGAGACTTTGCTCTTTAAAAGTCCTCGAGTTGTTTTACAGCAGCTTTGCCTGCTGCTTAATGTTCACGTCAATCCCCGTGCCCCTGGGACTAATGTGCACAGTCATAGGTTAAGAGGTCAGCCACTGGGTCCTGATCCTGGGGGACCTCCCGGCTGGCATAGCTTCACTCCCCCCCTTCATTTCGCAACACTTAGCTCCTTAGTGCCTTAATTATTCTCTCAGTACTAGGTCTGCTCTACTGCCTGTCCCTCCTCCCCTGCCTAAACCCGTGGGTATCTGGGATAAATCGAAAAGCACAAGCTTGGAGGGGGCCTGAGGAGTGAAGCCTCAGTGTTGGACCAGGAATAGAGTTGTTTCCTGGGCTGGGAAGCTGACCCAAGGCCTGGGGCTCAGGACCTGTGTGGACCTGCTTTAATTATATTAGCTACAATTTTCAGACCCCTTGGCCTTGGCTTTCAAAGGCACTTTAAGTCAGGATGTTTTTCACTGGGGGCTTTCAACTATTTTAGGTGTGCTGCTATAAGCTCCATCATCATAACTATTTGTTGACAAGGTCATGTCATATTAACTAGTGATGTATGCAGGTATTTTCCCCATTTTCATTTTTCCATCACAGCAGCTTTTGTATTGAGCCGCTCCTGACTGACAGTTCCGTTCTGCCCATATTTCATTTAGACAGACTGGGTGGGCAGAATCGCACACATCTGGGAATAGAGACAACCACACATATACACCTAATTTTTAAAACACACATACACAGACACACACACACAGACACACACACTATGATATTTTGTGATCGAGTGACACGTATTAGGTTGTGCATCTGTCATGTGTGTCGATCTCAGTTGCAGATGCAGTGCAGGTTGGGGAGTTGGCTTTTGGCTACAATCCCAGTTGGACATGGCAAAAAAAAATAAATATTAAATGAATAATTACCAGTCACTTGAAAGCATGAACGTGCAAAGCCTAGCCGTGTAATGCTTCTCCACATAGTACATTATCATATCCCAAAGGACTAAAGAGATGAAATTAGCCTTGTGTTCCACCTAATTGCTGAGCTCTGGCAAATTAACGTGCCCTTATTCAACCTTGTGTTTGTGAAACGCTATTCATACTGTTTGTTTCATGTTTAAATCAACGAATTTACCCATAAAGAGATTAACTATCTCTATTAATTACACTAAGATTTGAATCCTGCGGTAGCTGCCTTCACACAGCACAGACATCAATTTTATTGGCAGACATAAATCAGTAGGGCGCATTATGTGGGAGAGATACAGTATGTATAACAGGCTCAAAGGGATGTGAGGTACTCTGTTGCTTATAGGGGGTGAAGCTGCTAGTAAGTGCTAGCATTTTTACTAATGTTAACTGCAGGAGTAATATATCCTGTGTGCTCATAACTGCTATCATAGAGTAGATGCATTTCTTTCTATGTGAAACTACCTTACACAGCACAGTTGTATTAATTAATACCAAGCTTTTAGCAGTGCTCTTGGCAATTAAGACATTCCCTTGTATTTATGGCTCCAGTGCAAACTAGATGGTAACTAAATGCTGTTTTCAGGTCTGTAAGACAGGTGTCTCTAAATCAAGGACCACTTGGACCACAATATCACTTTCTGCTGATGTGATGTAGAAGCTTGAGTCGGAATAAAGTGTATAGTAGTACTTTTTGTCAGATGGAGGTATGGTTAGATAGCCTCTCCATTCTGTATTCGTTGGCATCGTGGCCACACACATGCCTCACTTTTCACTATTATTTTTGGATCTCCAGGCTCTGTTACTCAGCATAGAACTTCCCCATTGAGCCTGACATTTGGAAATGTATAGTCCCAATCCACTTTCTGAATAGTATTATAATGTTATGACAGCAGTGTTCATTTTAGCTTCTGTCTCTTTCTCATGAGTAAAAATTGTCTAAGTTGTCCTATATTCTGAGACTACAATTGTTTACGTTGAAATGACATATACTTGTAGTGGTTACAAATGTGCTGACCCATGGCAGGATTATTGGAAAAGGGCAACTTTTATTAATTTACACCGGACTGAAAGTTCATGCAAATAAAAATCTGTTCTCTGCTTCATGTTGGTCTATATGTATAACCACAAAGTAGATCGTCCTTAACGTGTCAATTTTTCCACAAGACCATTTGTTGAAATAGTGAGCCCACATTGAGCTCGTGGTTCACTACAGCCACCACGTGTCGACCCGGGGTAATAGATTTATGTAGGGTATTTTTGGACATGTTGGAAGGTTGGGCCACCAGTTGCGGATCCCTGATCTGAACTGAAACCCAACCGGGTTAAACTGTGGCCAATGGTACTGATAGTTTAGAAATATACATATTTGTGCATATTTCGCTCTAGACTCCCACTACATGTCAAGACAAAAATCCATAGTATACCACCCTGATGAAGGCATGATCTGGTATAGGATTTGGTAATTGAGCTTGGATCAAATGGAAAAAAATAGTTTGACATATTCCAACTTTGCATTAGTCTGCACCTCACTGTGTGTGTCTGTTCTTAGAAGATGGAGAACAAGACAAAAACAACCCGTGAAGGTAAAGTGTTTTATTTGTCATTATAAATACAAGGTGTATAACCCACTTGTGTCAGATGGAGGGTTAATGCTGAGCTGCTGCAACTGAGCACTCCGCCACTATGGGCCAACCTGAGCTGGTCCTTAGCAGGTAGGGAGAACAGGAGCATTGTCACAGGAAATCATTGCCACCCATGCTGTGTGAAGTCCATTTTTTGTACTGTATCATTTTGTGGCAAGGCACAGATCAGGATAAGGATACAAAACCATTTTTAAAGATTTTCCCAGGGTTGTAGTGATCTCACTATTCATGACATGCGAGACGTTTAAAAGCACTCTTAGAGATGGCCAGTTGGTCAAACTGGGTCGTTGGTCGCTCTAAGAGAACTCCATAAATCTTGTGCTCTGGAAGAAAAACAGTCCAGTCATCAGGTAATGGCATGATGGATCACATTTCTGCATGACAGAAACAGAAGCGTAAAGCTAAGACTGATTGACCAATGATTATTAGATGCTACCGGTCTTTGTATTCTCCTTCAAGTACAATATGACTTTCAGGTAGCAGGGTTATATCTCTTTGTAAAAAAAGAACATAAAAACTTAATCTAATCTCTAAAAACCTTTTTAAACAAACACCTAACAGTTATGATTGTTTATGAAAAATCAGCATATACATGAATTCCCAAGTCTCCCCAATGTCTTTTTTTTTTTAAGCTCTGGTCCTCCACCAGGGTCCTGGAAGCTTCAGGGACCTGCAAAGTATCTTACCTGCCCCTATGACTGCCCTCTTCTGGACAGAGATTTCAGATGACTGTCTGTGATGTCTATCTGTCCATCATCTCACTCTCTCTCTCTCTATACACACACACACACACACACATATATATATATATATATATATATGTCTGTTGTTATGTGCTAGGCTGTACTCCATAAGCCAGCATCTGTCACCATCCTGCAGCAAACATTTTTATTTAGATCCCAGTGAATTCAAATCAAGCATGAAGGACTTCCCCTTGTGCCGCATTTTATTCTTTAGTCCTCCCACCCTTTTGTCCTCTCTCACTATATAGTTCGCTTATGTCCTCCATATACATCTTGCTCCTCTCTCTTTCTTTCATATGCTTTTCCCTCTTTCATACATTCTTTCTGTTTCATTTCCCTCCTTCATGTAGATTACTGTGCTGCGGCTTAGGGGTCTGGAGAACTGCCTACTCCAACCAGCTTAGGTGAATCAGTTGCCATGGCAATCAAAACCAAACAGCCAACAATGGCATGCTAATTATGGTTATTACTGTATGAAAACTGTTCCAAGAAAATGAGAGATGTTACTTTTCGTTAAAGAATTAAAGAAAGAAAATGTCAGAGGTGAAGCAGTTTTGACAACATAATTCATAACAGAAAGTTGATTGCAGAAGCGCTGGGTCCTGCAAATTGCAAAGTCTCTTGACCATTTTGGTGCAAAATGGAGGGTCCACAAAAAAGCTCACATCTCTTGGCTCTGAGGAAGTGGCATGGAAACCTGGAGTTGGCTGTGTGGAACAAATGGCCACAATCAAACCTCATTGTAAGGAGGATGAAATCCACTTCAAACAAAAAACAATCATGTGACTGAATAATAGTAACTGGATATTTAACATTACAATCTAATAAACTTTATTGCCCATTTTCACTGTAATTATTTTTGCATCACACGGTTGCTCCATTGATTAGGCCTAATATAACTCAAGTAAGACAATCAAAAAGAAACACAGCCACACTAACGACAATCACAGTCTCAGATTCACACCTCATACACCCCAGTGTTGATTAAACTGTATGGAGTCCCTCAGTCTCATTTACTGCTCTGTTAAACCCAATGTTGCATTACTTCAGATTACAACCTGCAGGTTATCGGGTGATTACACTAATTTTACAGTTTACATTTTTGTCAGCTAATTGAAGTTACCGTACTACTGAATTGTTACTGTATCAGTGTAAATTTGGTGACATTTATCATAGTAAGACAGAAGAAAGTTGTCGTGGGTGAGGTAACGTAAGCCACATAGGATGGATGGGTGGTAACGCAGCAGGCCACCTGTTTCCTGTTTCAAACCATTGTGTGTACAGATCTCAAACCACCATGTTTCCCTAACTAACTGGTTTTGGTGCCTTATTGTATAAGCACATATTTTTTTTGGCATAAACCAAATCATGCTGTTGCTCTGCACTTAATGCATTTCTGGTCACCAGAAATAACAAGAAAAAGAGATACATTTATGTCAAGGGCTTTGTTTGGGGGGGGGCCTTTAATGGGCTTCTTTGCCTCGGGCTCCCCAGACTTTCGGATCACGGATAACAAAGTACAAATACTTTGCTAGTGTACATAATATTTTTCAGAAATCTGTACATTGCGTATTTATTTTTTAGATTTTTACTTTTACCCTTTCATTTTAACCCAAATATCTGTGCTTTGTGCTCCTTACACTTTCAAAACAGGCTTGTTCCTTTTGTCTTAATGGGTTTGAGGCTTACTTGTTTGGTTATAAATGCCAGTTTTCTCTCCTGTTGTTGGTGAGAGAGATTCGGTACAGTTTATTAATTCACTTTGTTTCTTATAATGACTTGCTGTCTTGAATGCAGCCTGTGGTTCCTGTGTGTGTGTGTGTGTGTGTGTGTGTGTGTGTACATGCGTGCATGCAAGCATGTGTGTGTGTGTCTCTCTCTGCATATATACACCCAGTGACAGTTCTAGGAGCGGGCCAGGGGGCTTGAATGGAAGAGCAATGAAAGCTCCTACAAATTTAATGAAAAAGGGCAAAATCTGAACTTTCCCATGTTGGGTGGTGGGGGTATGGTCTTTCTAAAATTTTATTTAAACTGTAATGGACCTTGCACATGTTGATCTTAATTTTTTTTAAGTTCTTTTGCTGAAAAATACTTTGCACATTAGAGCAAAGTTAATGCTCAGTAAATTCTGTAAACATGTTTTTTTTTTTAATATTCTTTGAAGTTAGGTGGTATAATAATATTCAGATTATGAATGTGACATTTGTCAGAACACAGCATGTACAGCTGTCCTCCCAGTGCTTGTCTGGTTATTCTGGTTTCCTCCCACAAGCCAAAGACATACACATTAGGTTAATTGATGAGTCTGAATTGCTTGTATGAATGGTTACCTGTGTGAGGTGCAGGGTTCACCCTGGACAGGTTGCCAGTGGAAGTGGGCATTGGCTCCAACACCCCCACAACCTTCAACAGGAGAAGTGTTATAGATAATGCATGGATCCATGCATGGATTATGACACACATGTTTCAAGAATACCATGCATATTTTTTTTATTTCAAACCAGATGTTCACCAGGTAAACAGCACAGTTACAAAATAGCTATTCATTCTACAGTGCAATCTCTTTTTTTTCTGCCTCCCAGGTACTAATGGTCTGCTAATGTACTGTAGCTGCTTCCTGTGTGCTGTTCGATAGTCATCTCTGTGGGGCTGGCACACGTCAGTACCCATCCTCAGTTGATATTCTGGCTCTTAAGTCTTTTCAAAAGGCTTTCATAACATCCATGTTTACCACAGTGGAGGGCCTACAGTGACAGTGAATGAGAAGGAGATGAGAGGAAAAACAGGAGGTGGATCAACAAGATGAAGCTTTGCCATTTCCAAATTGTCTGTTCCTCTCGCATCTAGCCATTACCAGCGTTAGCATCTCCTTGTCAGCTTTCTGGCTAATTAGATCCAATGGTGTCTGTTTGTGTGTGTGTGTGTGTGTGTGTATGTGTTTACATGTGTGTTAAAACTGTTGCCATGGTGACAGTCATCCTCTATCCCACTAACAGAACACTAGCAACTGGCAGGCCTCTTTTCATACACCCACATACGGGTGGCTAATGTGCTACTTACTCAACTGGAGTTTCGTCTGCTACCTTTTGTCAGGCTGCATTCGCTAAACAAGAGCCCCAACTTTTTAAATGTATTATTATAATATATCAGAATCTGATGAAGATGCCAAGGAAATATGTAAATGCAGGTTTTTCTGAGCAGGGGAGAGCAGTCATTTTCCCAAAGCTTAGTTCTGAGAACATTTAGGAGCCTCAGTAGGATTTCTGAAAGTGTAAAAAAACATGCTACCTGTTAATGTATTAAAGCAACATGTTGTCATCCCACAGCATCACATAATGACACTTCCCAAGGCTTCAAGTTGTGCCACTTTTTGAAGTCCTTTGTCATTTCATACCGACACCACAAGTAGCATTTGGCTTCTCTATTGGACACTTAGAAGCACCATTATTTGATGCCACAGGAGTGTACACACACACAAATTCCCTAACTGTTAGTGTTAGAGAAAAGGGTTTAGGGTGGGGTTATATTAAGAGACAACATGAGTCAGACTTCCTCAGGTTAAGGTTAAGTTACAAGAGGAATTTCATAAAATCAAAACACTACAAACAGTGACAATGAGACACACATACTTCCTTACTATAGTAGTGTCATGATCCTCATGAAAGAGCTCAACATCTTGCACTAGAGTCAAACCCCAGTCTCCTTTGTAAAAAGTCCTGTGGGTTTTTCCCTGTCCACGTCCTTATGATGCTTTTTCACTTTATATTCAATGTCATTTCTTTAGCCGTCAAAAATTGAGCAACTGGGTTTCTATTGTACTACACTGAAAGCTCCAAGCATCGATCATGGACGCAATGGGGTACCCCAAGCGTTGGCCCTAAGCGTTGGCCCTAAGCGTTGGCCCTAAGCGTTGGCCCTAAGCGTTGGCCCTAAGCGTTGGCCCTAAGCGTTGGGCCTAAGCGTTGGCCCTAAGCGTTGGCCCTAAGCGTTGACCCTAAGCGTTGGCCCTAAGCGTTGGGCCTAAGCGTTGGCCCTAAGCGTTGGCATGTGACAGGGCTGATTAAAATCTGGTCCACTATTTTTCTTCTGCAAACGTTTTTAAAACAGGACTTTTTGCAATAAATACCTAAATTTGTGTGTTTCTAATGACACAATGGTTGTTACTTAGTTTTAACTTTTTTTTTATCTGACAAAACATTCAGTGCAGTTCACTGGCTGACCTAGTTGCATTTCGTACATTTAACCAATTTTAGAGTTTGATACTCGCAACAACTCAACAAAAAGTTGGGACAGAGGCAAAACGAAACACAAATCTTCAGGGCATCATGATTGGAACAATTCTTTATGGCAAGCGATACATTTTCTGTACTCATGGTGCACTTCTTCCTTACTCGACATAGCAATTTATAATATTGCTTCTCTTTCACCCATTCACACATGACAGTGGAGATTCTTGCCTGATTCTGCGGGAGGAACTCAGGGTCTTGCCCATAGACATAGATTGAACTGCCAAACCTGCAATTAGTGGATGACCGCTTTACTTCTTGAGAGATAGCCACAGCTTTGCTCTTCTAAGGTCTGCTACGCTCTGCCACACTCTTCACAGCCCTTCAGGTTGTAGTCATTATTAACTCATAAGAAATGATAAAGCTCCAAGAATTAAAAAGACAAGCTTTTTCAAAAAGTTTGGAACATTCACTCAGCACTGCTGCCAAAGTCTATTCTTAACATGAGGCGTTGACAGCACTTCAAACACTATTTGAAAAACTAAAAACTATCCAATGACAGACACAATATGAATACTGACCTTTAAACAATATCACATTTTTACTTTAACCTTAACCAAAAGTGTCTGTGTTGACTAAACTTAATAACACACTGTAATCTGGAGTCAGACCCACCATCCCCCACAACCACCTCCTTGGAAGTCATTCAATAAATATGATGCAATAGAACACAATACGTTTAGTACATTGTGCTACTTACAAAAACCTAATCATCTTTGTAGTTTAGTTTAGAAATCTAATTTTTAGGAAACGTGTTTTGTCTCCATATCCTTTTGAAGAATAGTTTACATGTGTCATATCACTGAGTATCTGAAAAAAGTCACTGTAGTCACTTTATTTTAACACATCAGTCCTGCAGTGGTGAATCAAAGAAGTAACAGAGATTAGTGAGAACAAGCTCTTTTTTGGACAAATGTCTGGTGATTAAAATATATTCATAAGTATCCTAATAGCTCATAGGTTGGAAAATATTTTTTTTTAGCGCAACACATCCTTTCTGTTTTTGATAGAGGCGACAACACAAAAGTCACAGATTGAGGTGGAGAGAAAGAAGAGCCAGAGCCTGGAGGTGGTGTGTGGTCCCTTTGTCTCTTTCTTGCTTTTTTCAATAGGATAAAATGAGAGCACTGTGTATCTTGGAAAGTGCGGTGGCCTGGTGGGGAGGGGTGTCACCGGGAAGGTTTAAGCTGCTGTCAATCAACGTCACTCCCTGCTATTTAGATTCCAATTACACCTGTCAGCTCAGTCTGAGTCCTCATCTGTCTCTCTCTCTCTCTCTCTCTCTCTTTCTCCTCGTCTCTGTCTGTCTGCGTCTTTTAAACCCTCGCGCACTCTACTTCTTCGTGTTCAACAAGACTATGTGCTCATTCTTTTCCTTTCTTTATTCATCTGTAACCTCCCTCTGTGTCAGTCAGCATTACCGTCTGCTCCCTTCTCTACCCCACTTTTCTCCGTATTTACTGCTGCTTTAATCCTCTTTGTTTTATATGATCTTACACACTGAGGATGCACATGGTTCGTTCCTAACAGATTTCAAATGGGCTGAATAAGGAAAACAGCAAAGTGATGGATGGAAGAATGGATTAGAACTATGATACTCAGTTTGAACTTGACTTCTTTGGCCCTGATTTCTTGTCTCCATTTTATATGCTACAAGTACATTTGTGAAGCAGGTTCCATAGTGCGATTGTACCCGGAGTTTACCAGGCTCCACTGCTATCAAATGTTTCCAACCTTTATTACATCTTCCTTATTTTTCACCAACAAATAGAGAGAAATTAGAGAGACAAATTTAGGTTTACAACTTCACCCTGATTTGTCACTTTTGCCGGGATACAATTATAAATGGCAGATTATATCTACAACTAGTTAACAATAATTATAATAATAATATTGATAACATGGGAAGTTTGTTATATAATAATATTATAGAATACAGCCACTGGTGTTTGCATGTCACCAAAGGTAATTTAAGTGGAAAAGAAGTGGTAAATGGTTTACACTAATACAGGGCTTTTCAACCTATTGGTACCCAAAGCGCTTTACACTGCTTTTCATTCACCTATTCACGCTCACAAACACACACACACTCACAACGATGGGGGAGCTGCTATGCAGCTGGCCGACGCAGCTAAGTTAGGGTTCAGTGTCTTGCTCAAGGACACTTCAAACCAGCAACTGCGGGATTGGTGGATGACCGCTCTACCCCCTGTGCCCCCGTCGAAAAGAAGGACCTCTCTTCAATATAACTATGACTTGAGATGACCTGTGTATTTTTGTTCTTCAGCAGAAAGATTAGTTGTCTCTAAGAATTTATATAACTGACTGTGTCACATGTGTTATAAATATATTAAAATGAGGCTCATCTAACTTTTAAAAGAAAAAACATTATTATTATTATTGATCTCTATTGGTTATTTTAATTATGTAATTTGTTGAGATTCCTGGACTTGCTTACACTGATTTATTCAGCATTTAAAAATACTGAATCGAGAAGGAAGAATGATTGAGATAATAAGTTATCACTGCTTCTAGTTTAGTAGCTTCACAATTCATTTATTACCTTGTGGGGAAAAAAACACTATAGATTATTGTGGTAAGAGAAGAGCAGCTGAACTTCACTGTGGACTGTGTATAATAATTAGCACAAATAAGTCGTGAAAATAGCCCGTGGGCCTTGATAAACAACATGTACTCTACACGTCCTGATCTTGTTACATTACTGACAGCAGATCAGTCAGATTACTGGATTCTCTCCACATCTGCTGTTTGCATGATCGCCGTCAATCACTACGAGCTATCGCAGCTCAGGTGAAAATGGTAAGGTTCACTGTAGGGGTGTGTGATTTCATTTTAGACTGTGCAAATATTTTTGCACCCTGAGATAGACAGTGACACCCAGCCACAACCCTGAACAAGGTAAGGAGTTAAGAAAATAGATGGATGTTATATTCTATAATAGTATTTTGCTTACATTGCCTTTTTAGGTTAAATTTAGTTTGAACATTTGAGACTTTTTATCAGGAGACACATAAACAGAAGAAATCCGAAGGTGGTCCAATATTTTTTCACAACACCAAACTCCAGCATGTGTCCATGAGGTTGTCCTGCCACTCCAAAGTCCCTGTACCAAAGCAGCTGGTCCAGTCCATGAACTCTCTAGCCTTATTAGGACAAGCCTAGCCACCTTATGGAAAAAACCCATTTCACTTGCCTGTATTTGTGATCTCATTCATTCCATCACTACCCAAAGTCCATCACCATGTCGCCATAGACAAGGGTTGGCAAGTAAATGGTAAACTGAAAGTTCTGTTTTCAGAATCAGTGTGTTACAGCATCTGCATTACTGCTGACGCCAGATGTCACACCTCTCTTTTGCTTTGTGCTACCAAAGCACAAAAGCTTTTTTACTGTGTACTCATTACTTTGTCCAGATGTTTGATTCATTATAGATACATGTCAACTTTGTGCTACTAAATAAAAATAAAACTAAGCGGGGTAAAATTCTGAATAACCTATTTTAATTTTTTCTAGTCTAAATTGTTCCCCATTAAACTCTTCATTATGTTTGCTGACAGTTCATCAGTCCTCCGACTTAAGAGAACTGATAAACTGGCTGCAAACCGCCTGGCCATTCACACTGGAAAATCCTGCTGAAAAACCAGCAGCAAGGTCAACGTAGGCTGGGTGACACTATTTGATGCCTCACAAAAATGTCCTGCTTGCCCATGTGTGTAAAAAATAGCATTGGAGCAAGGAAATCCTGAGGTGTGTGATCACCGCTGGGTGTGAATGTGGCTCCATCTGTGGCTAATAATGTGTAACATGTTGGAGGCCTCTCCACTGCAGCTTCTGCCACTCCATAAATCACACACATCTGGTCCACCGATCCCCTGCCTCTGGTGGCATGGAAACACACACACACACACACACACACACACACACAAATAGAAAAGGCAGAACCGATATGTTTACACTCCTAAGTTCACCCAGTCACACATGCACTCATTTATCACTGCTTTGTCTGATTTGTATCTGTATTTGTGTGTTGTCTGTGTTTGTGGCGATGTCGGCTACAAATACAGTACTTAAATGCAAATAGGTAATGCATCCAATCCAAAACGTGTGAGTGTTTACATGTATTTGTAAAAATATTAACGCCAGGGTTAATTCATTTGCTTTTGCTGTACACTACAGACACGTGGGTTTAAGTTCAAAAGATGAGTATGAGACAAAAGTCCAGACCTTCAGTCTTTATTTGATGGTGTTTATAGCTCACTCTTGAACAACATTGAACACAGCACCTTTTTCCACTTGATATCCGTCTGATGAAGTCCTTTGTTGAGTCAACAGTGTGTTTTGGATCATGGATTAATGCATGACACAATTAGTTTTAATGCGTTTCTGTGTAAACGTGAAGACAAAATAATTGTTTACACCTCTTAAATTCATTATGAGTTTTATCCTCAATTAAGACTAGTGAGCCTGTTTCAGAAGCAGCCATGCAGACTAAGCTACACTATACCTTCACAACTGAGCTTGCATGAGCAGATCCTGACCTTGATCTTACCAAAACTTTGGTATGAGTTCATCCTGGTTTTATCAGTCTACAAAATGTTAAAAATAGTCTCAGAATCTTTTTTTTTTAATATTTTAATTTCCAAATTCCACCTGTCTTTTGTACTATCACAATTAGGGTGAGGGTGGACCCAAGTGAGGAGACTGTGAGAGGGACTGAACTAACAAAAAGCCTTTATTGATAAGAACTTAATGACAAACAGAAATTGCTCGTAGCAGGAGGGAACAAAGAAACAGGCTCTACAGGCTTTACTTATTTATTTATGAATATTATTATTATTATTTTATTATTTGAATAATATGATTAAAAACAAATTTTAAAGACACCCTTGGGGTGGATTAGGGTGATTATGGGAAAAATTACTGAACTCTGTTTCAAAGTTATTTCAAATTTCGAATCCTCTGCCTGGATATTGAGTGCGTGGTGTTGAAGCTGTTTCCACTGTGACATCACACAAGGGAAATGCAAAGATAAGTCCCTAAAATGACCATTAGACACTAGCCTACCATTTTGAGAAACCCCCCTCAAGCCTCATATGTGAATCAGCTGGTTCTTCCCTCTTACATTCAGGGTCATTCTTCACCTTATTTCTAGCTGTATAACTACCGTCTTAGTCTATTTCCAGTGGCTGCAATTGCTATAATGCAGCTGCAGTAAAAGGCAAAAGTGCAAAAATTTCAATAAGCCACAGGGTTGTGTTTTATATTGTTAATCTGAATTACAGCTTTCCTGTGGCGAGGACAAAAAAATGGCTACTTTTGATTAGGTTGATTTCTTACATGAATGAAAAAAGTGACTTTCAGAGTATATAACAGCCTTAGCTGGCTGGTTAGAACAAACCAGACATACAGAAAAATTAGCTATACATACACTGTATGAGGATGAAATTAGCATTAAATGCTAGAAATGCTGGATGCACAATTACAACATTAACACGACCTGTTGATTTAATATGAAAATATTATATGGTGTGGTACAAAAACATTATGAACTAATAAATGCTCAATAAACACCTGTCTGTGCACAAGGTGGTTAAAATCAGCTTCACCATAACCATATCTGAGCATTGTTTTTTATTTATAATAAATCCCATAATCATGACTTTGGCTGATTAGTGTGTATTCGAAAAGTTTACCATAAGCATTTTGGTGCCATTTGGTTCATTTAAAGTTGCGTTATTTTACAGTCCAAAACTCCAGATTGTTCCACTCCAAATGCTATTTTCCCAATGGCAAAACAGCCGGGCTATAATGCTTTTTATCAGATCATTAGTTGTCAGCTAGTGCTGGACTAATGTAATGTAACAAGCTTTATTCCTGTCACTGGTACAAATGCTGCTTTTAATCGTCAGTTACATTATAAGTTAGAGGAGTCCTGCACAGCTTAAAAGCAGTTTTAGCCTGAACATGGCAGGTTATCTTTAGATGTTGACAGATTCCTTCCAAGTTTTTCAATCCAACACTTTCAACCCCATAAATACTCATTTTAAATTGATGAATGAACACTGCCTTTATACCAAGAGTCAGAACAGCTTAACTCCTAAGATCAACACAATTTAGTCCTTCATTCACTTAATGGTGACTCACTGAAATACTTGATAATGTGGAGCGTGTGGAAGTATTAAGGGGAGCTCCCATTATACATTAGTTGTGGAGTTCATGAAGGCCATCAAGCCATTTAACAAGCAGATTAAAGCAAATGACTATGGAACTGCCATCACATGTTGTGTTGAACCATGATGCCAACAAGCACATATTTAAAGTCATAGCTCATGTGTAGCTCCACATGTTGAATCTTTTATCAATAAAGCTTCCGTGCCTCCCGTTTAATGTCCACTGGTGATTTGTGCGTGACAAGCAAATGGAAAAACACTTCCTTTTCCTCATATTTCACTTAGCCAAGCCATTAGTGGAACAACATGAAAAATGTAGTTTTGATGACAGGAGCAATTTGGCTTTCGCTGCGGCTGGATCATTAGCCACAGTACTCCCTGCTTCATCTCACACCCTCCAGGTGTTGCCCCTGTTATAGACATTTATTCATCATTTCCCCCCAAATTAGCTCCTTCGATCAATAGTACATCTCAATTTCAGCTTCCTCATCCTCGGATCACGCATTTCATTTCACTCATATTTACAATCAAAACATTGTTTTACTGTTAATATAGTTTTAATTAGAATGCCAATAAAAGGGTGCAAACAGCCTGTCTGGGGTCCTTGTTTTGCGGATGGCTTAATCGATAGAAACATTGCTCTGCCTGCAGAGACAATAGACACATTATCTGGAGCATTCTGTCATAACCCCTCAATTTCCCCTGTGATGAACACAATAATCACGGCCATGTGACGGCTAAGTGGTGCATTCCTGGCCTCTTGACAGCCACCCACCTGCCTTGATTGATGATATTGTTTTTTTAAAAGTGAAAATAATTCAAGTTTTTACTGAGGGGTTGTGCTGGGGGGGGGGGGGGGTGTCACTCTACTCAAAAAGTCACATTCCACTGGGAATAAAGGACGGCATTGTGGAGGCTAATCCACTTCAGAGGCCTGCTATTCTGTGGTGAGCTTCTGTGTGGGAGAGGGTATCAAGTGTGTTATCCTCAGTGTGTTGATTTGTGGATACAGCACATACATTTGTTGCGTACGTGTCTTCTATGTGAATGTGTAGGCACCAAGTGCCACTATATGAACTGTGTGCATAGTTTGTTCCTCTAATCAGTCCCTCCAGAATGTTTTGTGGTAGCAGCAGCAGCTTTTCTAATACCAATTGTGATACATATTGTGAAAATGACAAATAATTGCAAGGTCAGGCAGATTGGTTGCTGGGGATTGGTTGAATTAATTGTCGCCATTGCAACATTGCAAATTCCTAGAGGAACTGTCTGTGAACGTTATCTATAATGTCTTGATGTAGTGGAGTTGTGTGCAGATTCAAGAGAAAAAAAAAAAACATACAAACTTCACACACAATGGGACCCAAACATTTTTGTCTTATATTTCTCCTTGAGTCTTGCTTATACCAGTTCATGTCAGACTCACCAAACTCTCTCAACTGCAAAAAGCTGGCAAATCATTGTTTCAGAGAAAAGTCAAAGGCAAATGTAGTTTATCGTTTATACCTAAGAGAAAGTTGCCTAAGTTATTTAAGAGAAAGTACAAACAAAGTAAACATACTACACATTCTCTTGTGGTATGTTGAGCTAATAATGAACTAAGAACAGAAATGTTTGTATGAGTGGCTCTTTCATGAGGGCTAATGTGTTTGGCATACCCAGGGCGGCCAACTGATTCAAATCAAAGATCTTTTAGCTATAAAGCAGTAGTGAGACCAACTGTACAATCATTCCACTTTCCACTTTTAAGTAAATGGTATTTTTATTAGTTATATGTACATTCACATTACATAGCGTGGCCGACTGTGGCGCAGGACGGTAAAGCAGTTGTCCACCAGTCTCACAGTTGGTGGTTCAATCCCCACCTCCTCCATTCACATGTCAGTGTCCTTGAACAAGACACTGAACCCCAACTTAGTTGCTCCTGGTGAGTGTTGGCCAGCTGCATAGCAGCTCCCCACTGGTGTGTGAGTGGGTGAATAAGAAGCAGTGTAAAAACTTTGAGTGCCAATAGGTAGAAAAGTGCTATGTAAGTGCAGAACATTTACCATTTAATTTTTTTTATTATCTAAATTTTAATTATAATAATAATTATAATTTATATATTTATTTTATTTATATATTTATAATTTATTTTCTGTTTTTGTCTTGTCCTTTTGCCCATATGTATTTATGTCTGTCCAATTTTAGTGCAGACATTGTATGAAAATGTCTTCAACCTGGCTCAAATGTCAACTTAGACTGATTAGATTCTGTTGCTAAAAGGTTAAGATCATTATGACTTATGGATCACATAGATCCATTCTTTGCCGATGTGCTATCAGAGGAACACCTTGAGGAACATCATTTCTTTTAATTTGGCACAAGTGTGCATCTAAACTCAAGGATAAACTGATAAGATATCGGTGGTAAAGGTCACTGTGACGTCATGTATGTCGCATTCTCATCTGCAATATATCTCAGAAATGCCTGGAGGGGAATTTTATTAAATGTGGCATAACATCAACTTGGACTCATGGATGAAGTAATTAGAATAAGAGTCTGGACAAATATGCATGTAAACTGCAACCTGACTAATTAGAGCAGGCATAAAACAGTGAGTTAGCAAATCTAGTTGTGTTCATGGTTCACATTCATATTTCTAAATTATATGTATCCTGCTCTAAGATGACCACAGATATCCTGAACTGCCCATGCATGTGTAGAATAAACTGTGTGAGCTGCAACTGCTCAATTATGATATTTTCAATATGTAGAAAATATTTTATCATCCCTACAACTAGAAGTTGACTGGGTTAATTCCAGCTGTGATGCAGTTGAATAATTATTATGTAAAAAAAAAACTACATCTTATATTACAGGAAAAAAATAAAAACAAGATTAATTTTACACAGCAGATCATTGAATTCTTTTATGTTAAGCACCTGGGCATCCGTCACTCAACACATTATAAACCACTAGAAGTGGCACACAGAGGTGACCTTTAAACTGAAGTAAAATTTAAAATAGCCTATTGCTGTTCTTTAACTGTCTCTACACAGAAAGGGAGTCAGCCACATTTTCAGGACACGTGTCATGCAACTGATACGCTCATATTTTAATCAGTCCAGCTGTCTACACTGCCCGTGTGCCAGCTTGCACGTCACTCGCAATTTACACACGTAAATGCAACCCCAAGCATATTTTTTTTGCTTAAAGGCTGTTTTCTTCCCTCTACACATGTAAACCACTTTAGAGAAAGTCACAGAAAAAAAAATAAAAAATTTCTTCAGTGAAAAAAAGAAAAATACATCAAGGAAACACCGTTGCAACAAATAATTGACCCTCTCTGACATCAGCGCTGCTCCTATGCCTCATAGAAACTGTGTTTACAAGACTAACCAGTGTTGCACGTAATCTTTGAAATATTTAAGCCTTCTATCAAATGGTAAATGGTCGGCTTATATAAGGTTTTAGTTCAAAGCACTTTACAGTGTTGCACACACACAGCAGTGACCTGACCCACCAGGAGAACCCCAAGATACAGTGCAGCAGCAAATCAGGGTGCTGGCCGCTAAGCTGTAATTGAAAGACTCACTATCACATCATTAATTGAAATTAATCAACACCATAGCTATGGACCGGCAGGTACCTGCTTCACATGCTACTAGACTCAGTACGTTATTACTATGCAATATTATATGCTACAATGTTGTTTAGTTTAGGCACACAACACACTTAGTTATGAGGTATTCGCAACAGAAAACAACCAGTCAGCAGCATGGTGATGTTCCCATTAACTGAGCAGTTCAGTCCCATATCAACATCCTAAATATTTGGACGCTCAATCCCCTGCAAGTTCCTGTCCGTTCTTGTGCTTGGGCTAGTAGAGCAAAATCTCATCAAAACATTCTCAGGACACCTTTGAAACTTTATTCTTTGCTTCTGTAAGTGTGAGTGTGTGGGTGTGTGTGTGTGTGTGCGTGTGTGTGTGTGAGACCAAGGCAAAGTAAAATGTCTCCAGTAGCCAGAGAGTATGTTTCTGTTGTGTGTCAGGTTGTTTCAGGTCTAGGCTCCCTCCTGCTGTTCAGGAGACTCAGATCTCCTGCAAACCTATGACTGATGCCCTTCACACACACATACACACATTCATTCCAGCAGCCATGATGTCTCTCTCTTTCATCCTTTCCTCTCTCACACCACCCCTCTTTTTCTTTGCCTTTCCAATGACTCCACTCATTCTCCCCTCTTCTTCACTGCAATCTCTCAATTCTCCTCTCCTTGTCCAAGTGTCTCTCTTTTTTTTTCTTTTCATTCATCTTGCTTCCTTTTCACCCTAATGCCCCTCACTGTTTTACCCCCCTACTCTCTTTTAGCCTTTTTCTCGCTCCTGGCCACCTCTTACCTCTCTCCGTTTCTTTCTTTCTCCTTATCAGCGTTGAGGATGAATGGTGAAAAGTGAGGAGGCGAAGCTGAGACTCAAACCCGCTGCCTCAATTGTGGGAACCTCGTTGTTTAGTATAGAATGCAAAAGAGAGAGAGCTAAGGTATCACACTTTCCCCTGTATGGTCAGTAGAGCAGACCCTCTCATCTTTCCTTGACTTGAATGGCATCACTGTGCCTGCCGGCCTGGGGAAAGGAGGGGGGGTGTTGGGGAGTGATGCATGACCTGACAAAAGCAGAGACGGAGGAGGTATTTCCATGTCTGAAATATTTTCAGAAGCATTTTGTTTGCATGATTTCACACAAAGTAATGTTTCCTAGTTTTCTTCTTTCTCCTGTAAATTGGGATTAAACTCGATTAAGTATGATCTCATGAGAACTATGAATTTCATGAGTTTGTCTTTGGTAACAATTGTAAAGAACACTTCCCCAAAACAGGCAATATTATTCATTCATTATTTGACATACACACTGTGTCAGAGTCATAAACCAGTTTTCTAGGGGTTAAAAAAAGTTTCCCTGAATCTATCTGGAAAACTTTCTAAGTAATATTATCTTTACGCATGTAAAGAGCAAATGCTAAAAAGTTAATTATTTTTATGTAGCAGGTTTTCCAAAAAAACGAATTTCAAACTGATTCCAAAACAACATACATTACTTGTGTTAGATCTGCCAGAGCAATATGCATTTTTATGTGGTTTATAATTAATAGTAATAATTATTATTTTTAACACAATGCAACCACAAGGGGGCACAAGCCAGTGTCTTCTTGTGCCAGTCCTAAGTCTTGATAAATGCAAGGGGTTGTGTCAGGAAGGGCATCTGGCGTAAAACACATGCCAAATTAAACATGCAAATCATGACTTCCATACTGGATTGGTTGCAGCCCGGGTTAACAACAATCACCACCGGTGCTACAAGGTTCCTACAAGGCCTGTTCATAGGCAGAGAGAAAAGAGGAAAGCCAAGAGGACTGACAGTAGGGACTTTGAATTTTGGGACTATGACAGGGAAGTCTAGAGAGTTGGTTGACATGATGCAGAGAAGGAAGGTGTGTCCAGGAGACCAGGTGGAAAGGTAGCAAGGCTAGAAGCTTAGGAGCTGGGTTCAAATTGAAGTAGGAGTTATCCTGAGTTTGTGAGGAATGTTCTAGAGGTGAAAAGAGTATCAGACAGGTTGATGAGTCTGAAGCTGGAAATTGACGGGGTGATGTTCAATGTTGTTAGTGGTTATGCCCCACAGGAAGGATGTGAGTTAGAAGAGAAGGAGAAATTCTGGTGTGAGTTAGGTGAAGTGATGCAGAACATCCCCACAGGTGAGAGAGTGGTCATTGGTGCAGAGTTCAATGGACATGTAGGTGAAGGGAACAGAGGTGATGAGAATGTAATGGGCAGGTTTGGGCTTCAGGACAGGAACACAGAAGGACAGATGGTGGTTGACTTTGCAAAGAGGATGGAAATGGCTGCAGTGAACACTTTCTTCCAGACGAGGTAGGAACATAGGGTGACGTATAAGAGCGGAGGTAGAAGCACTCAGGTGGACGACATCCTGTGTAGACGTTGTAATCTGAAAGAGATCAGTGACTGTAAAGTATTGGTAGGAGAGAGTGCAGCCAGACAACACAGGATGGTGATGTGTAAAATGACTCTGGTGGTGAGGAAGATGAAGAGGACTAAGGCAGAGCAGAGGACGAAGTGGTGGAAGTTGAAAAAGGAAGAATGTCGTTTAGTTTTCAGGGAGGAGCTGAGACAGACTCTGGGTGGTTTGGAGGTGCTTCCAGATGACTGGACCACTACAGCTAATGTGATCAGGGAGACAGGTAGGTGGGTACTCGGTGTGTCATCTGGAAAGAGGAGAAGTGGACAAGGAGACTTGGTGGTAGAACGAGGAAGTTCAGGAGTTTATACAGAGAAAGAGGTTAGCTAAGAAGAAGTGGGACACTGAGAGGACTGAAGAGAGTAGACAGGAGTACAGGGAGATGCAGCATAAGGTGAAGGTAGAGGTGGCAAAGGCCAAATAAAGAGCATATGAGGACATGTATGTTAGGTTGGACACTAAGGAGGGAGAGGTGGATTTGTACAGGTTGGCCAGACAAAGAGATAGAGATGGGAAGGATGTGCAGCAGGTTAGTGTGATTAAATATAAGGATGGAAATGTATTGACATGTGCCAGGAGTGTGATGGAAGATGGAAGGAGAACTTTGAAGAGTTGATGAATGAGGAAAATGAAAGGGAACAAAGAGTAGAAGAGGTGACTGGTGTGGAGCAGGAAGTAGCAAAGATTAGTAAGAGTGAAGTGAGGAGGATGTTGAAGAGGATGAAGAGTGGAAAGGCAGTTGGTCCTGATGACAAACCTGTGGAGGTATGGAAGTGTCAAGGAGAGGTGGCAGTAGAGTTTCTGACTAGTTTAACAAGATCTATAGGAAGACCAAAGAGGAGATTTATGGACATAGAAAGAGAGGACGTGAAGTTAGTTGGTGTGACAGAAGAGGACTCAGAGGACAGGGTTAGATGGAGGCAAATGATTCGCTGTGGAGATGCCTGAAAGGCAACAGCTGAAAGGAAAAGAAGAACATTATTATTTTTACTACAACCCATCCCTCTATTATCTATCATGATTATTATTTTAAACATAATGTAAATGACATAATAAAGTGCTCAGAGTATCACTGACATGCTTTTTTTAACATGGGAATACTGCTCTATTTTCGCTGGGTGGAAACCATGGAAACCATGCAGCTATACAGGTTTAACAATTGCAGGGTTTCTGGATCATATACTTTATCATTTTCACTGACATGCCATGTATATGTTGAGCTACTATTCTGTAAATTACAACTTTTATAATTTTTAGGCTATATGTTAATATTAATATGCAACACTACACTATACCATGTTATATTAGAGCTGTAAGCATATTAATTTTGTCAGTGATACATATAGGCTGCTGTATAAACACATCATGGGGGACAATATAATAAAACACAGTTGTAGCAAGTGAATAATAAAAATTCCAGTGCACTAGTGGGATTTCTTCATTTATTAACAAGCATCCATCAACAAATCTGTAAGGAGCTCGGTTCACATAGCAGCTTCAGTTACTGAATGTGGCATGTTACTCACATATTTGTTTCTGGAGTGTTAGTAACATCCCCTCAGTGTGCTGAATTTTTCATTATTCAATTATTGCAATTGAGGCCCCTTGGCAGGGGGAGGAGCATACAGCAAACTTTCCTTGTCCAAAAGTCAATTGTACTACTGGGAAATTACCAGTGAATATGTATTTTACAGTTGTTGTTTTTTGTGTTGCTTCTTGATTTGTTTTGTTGTAGTTGTTATCTCTATTTTTATATTTAAATGAATTAGAATGCTTTGTTTTTTACTAAGGTTGAGGAGGTTTTTATATACGTTTTTCAGCTCTGTATAAACTTATTTTATTTTTTATATGGAACACGTTTATTTTGTCTTAGCACCCTGTTCTTACCCCACACGCACACTTTGTATTTAGATGGACTTTTTGTGTGGGTTTAACAAATTATGAAGCTTCAACTGACATGCAAAAATATAAACATATTACATTGTAGTTACTTGTAAAATGAGCAAATCCTAACTTGTTTTTCCTTTTTTTTTTATTTCAATTCTATGTATGTTTAACTTGCCATATATAACTAAACATATGACACTATAAATAAAACATTCTCAGTCTATGAGACCAATCAACAAACTACACTCATAAAGACTTATTTCTGCTTAAAACCATTTGTAAATTGTTTATGCATCCTCTAAATTGTACGTTTCTATAAGACTCAACTGCATTACAATTACGTTTATTGTGGAATTTAACGTTTTCTAACAGTAAGGAAATTATTAGGATATTTTCATTTTTAAGCACTCAAAGGTTAGAAAGATTGTTGGCTGTCTTAATATAAAGATAAACACATGTTTTCAACACTTAGAGTCACAACGCACAAAGAAATCTTAGGTGCTCGTCTGACCCACGGAAGAGCAACATGGGATTTAGTGTTTAACCTGTGGACATTTCTACACATAGCCAGAAGGAACCCGGAGTCAAACTACTGACCCTGTGGTTCCTGGACAATTGCTTTGCTAACTGCTACAGCCACAAAATTATAGGTATAGGAAGATCATTTTATGAGACAGAGTTGGTATAAGAAGTGAACAGCTGACCATATGTTAAAAGGTCTTTTCAACACGACCTTGTTTCCTAACATTAACAGAGTTTTGTATACTTGGCAGTATTTGCACTGTAACACTGAATTTCAATCTGTTATTACATTGTAGCTTTGTTTGTGTGGTCAGTCTTTTTTGTGGTAAGGTCTGGTGCGTAAAAGGGGACTTGTTTGTAGTAACAGAGAAAACTTGTCTTGATGGTTTAATAATTACTGGATGTAACTTATGTGTTGTCTTTACTTGCCTCACCCTGTCATTACCTGAACAGGTGCTAGGTCCTGTTAGCTGAGACTGAGACAGTAAAATGCCATGCAGTGGAGTGGAAAGTCAGAGGAGGTTGCAGGTTGTTGTGAAGCAGCAGCTTTTAACAATTTAATATTTTGTTTTTTTGCTTTTTGCTTTAATTTATATTTTGGTTGCTTTTGCCACAAATTCAGTTTCTTCATCGGTTCAATTAATAGTTTCATGAATAAACATCGGCTTTACTTGTTCTAATGCCTACTATGCTGCTTCTTTAACCAAGTATCATTCTATTCCTTAATATGGTAAGATGTATACTGTAGTTACAAAAATGTCTAATGATCTAGAGAGACAGAAGTCTTTTAGTCAGTCCCTCTAGGAATTTGAAATGTTGCGACTGTAACAATTAATCCAATTAATCCCCATTTTTTTCCAAATCGCTCACTGTCTTCCCTTTGGTCACTACTGGTGTTTGATGTGAAACCATTTGGAGCTGGATGTTTGCACAGGAGCAAATAATCTACACCAAGAGCAGCACTACCTAATACATTGGCATCTTTAGGATTGTAACTTCATTTGAAAGTGCTCTGTCTAAAACATGAAAAAAAAAAAACACAACTTACAACAACAGGTTTGGCTAAAAGGTTATACTGGAGGGTATGATTCATCTTTGCATGAGTTCAGCCACTTAGAACACGTGTTTTAGGCACAGGCCTTGTGGAAAGCAATTGAGAGCAAGTGAGACTGTTTTACATCTAAAAAAAAAAAAAAAGGCAGCGCAGTGTTAAAAAAGGAAACAAAGGGGCTTTTGGTCATTAGGACAGATTAAAAGCTGAACACTGCTTCTAGCTTGAACTACGTGTGCGTTGTATGCATTGCACATACATTCACACGACCAGCTTAGCTAAATCTAAAAAAGAAAAAAGTTCAAACTTGCTGCAGCTAACACAACCTTAGTCAGACAGTTTGTTTTTTCAGATAACTAATAATCTGATAGTTGAGCAGTGGGGGGTATTTTCTGGGTACACTCACCTGTCTTCCCATATTATTTTGTGCAGTCTGTGAGTTTGGTTTGCAGAGTGTGGTTCACATGATCAAGCTGTGAAAACTCTTACTCCACCTCCACTTCAAACACCATCCCCTCTGTTAGCATCAATTATTCAAGCAGCAGTTAATTAGCATTGAATCGTTTCTCTTCTATGTGTCAGTATCTAGCCCACAATCTCATGCAGCTTTTTTATAATTCCTAGAGTCCCACTGTGTAGCAATGAACAGGGACGCTGATATCAAAGTTATTATAATTTGAATTAACTTGTTATTTGTTGTTTTCTTTTTAAAACATAGTTCTTCCATGTAAGAAAAATGTAAAGTATATTTAGAGTGAACAGCCAGAATCTCATTTGCAGCAAGTGTCGGAGTGTAGTTTTCTCTGGACACCTGCCAAATCTGACCAGTGACGACATGTACAGCCTCATGTAGTCATTCAGCCGTTGGCTGTGTAGGAGAGATGGCATCCATCCTACTTTAGATGGTGCAGCTCTCCTATCAAGAGAGGGCCTACCCCATCTGGGAAAAACATATCTTGGCAGGAAGCATCCAGCTCTCCACTGAGAGAGTAACACAGAGCTCTGTCCTCTGTCCCCTTCTCTATTCATACCACATCCCTGGGTTCTGTAATCTGTTCACACAACATTTCCGACTACTTCTTTGCTGATGACACGCAGTTCTATCTATCCTTTCCGCTTGACTGACTCAGTCTCATCACACATTTCTACCTGTCCCTCTGACATCTCTGTCTGGAGAAAACTGCATCAGTGCAAACTTCAGTGATTGTCTCTACAGTCAGGTAGACAACTAGGGGTCATTACTGAGCAGCTGAGCTTTACTGACCGCATCCTGTCTTCTCTTGGGCAGGCATATTGGCGCTTTAAAAAATCAGATCAGACCCTGAGGGCAACTGTGGCACAGGAGGTAGAGTGTTCATCCAACAATCCTGCAAATGTTGGTTCGATCCCTAGCTCCTCTGGTCAGATGTCGAAGTGAGGAAGACACTGAACCCCACCGCAGTTGCCCCTGATGAGCGTTGGCCAGCTGCATAGCAGCTCCCCCATTTGTGTATGAGTGTGTGTGTGATTGTGAGTGTGAATGGGTGAATAAGAAGCAGTGTAAAGTGCTTTGAGTGCCACTAGGTAGAAAAGTGCTATATAAGTGCAGAACATTTACCATTTACCATTTACCTTTATGAATATGCTACCCGACTTCTCATGAAGGTACTTCTCATATCATTTTTCTTATGCTCCCCTCCAAAAATCAATTTGTCTCCCCTGGTGTGTTCAGTGAAGGGTAATATCCAAAGACTTTTTGTAAATCTGTTTAAAAAATGTGTTGCAAACTTTTAACTGGTGTCTGTATTAATTGATTTTATTGCATTTGTTGCTTTAAGTTTGCGGTTTCACTTCCCCCACCCTCTGATGTGGGTGTGGGGGAAATCAATAAACCAACTGAAATTAATCACTGATTTTATTTCTGCTGAATATTCACAAGAACTATGTTTGTTCGGTCAATATCTGTTACCAATTTGTCTGGTCAATGTCCCTCTGTCCTGCTGACAGACCTACAGACCACTGTTCTGATGACAGAGATGCTAAATGGAGGTCAGAACCAAGGAGAATTTAATTGAATTTTCATTTTAGTAGCACTTACTTATGTCTCATGATTAGTGATGGGGGATAACTTAAGTGTAACCACCAGGGTTAATTTTAATGTCAAAATGTTATAATGTCATGTCTTATTTTATTCATCTGGGTTTTGTTAGTTTTAATCAAAGAAAATTTGACATACAGTGTAGTTTTCATCTGTAACATTTCAGTCAGACTTTTGTCCTGGATATTTACTATTGATTTATTGTCTTCTATTAGGACCCGGTTCTCCTCATCTTTGTTGTGTACAGTTACCACGGTTACAATTATTATTGTAAATACTGTCTGTTTAAACAGAAGCACTGAATCTGCTGTTTCTGCTCACCTTGCATTACCACAGCTTCCTGGTCCTCAACTGCAGGGAGTTAGAAGTTGGGTTCACTTGTCTGGGCTTGAATATAAAAACTAAGGTGTAATGCCTGAATGTTTTTTCTGAATATCTTGTTGCTGATTTATCTGTAATTCTCGGAGTCAGTCCATAAAAAAAAAAAAAAAAAACATTTCCTCCATTAACATCAGAGACAGAACATCACATAATTCAAGATGTGTTTTATTGGCAGTTGTGTAAATCAACTTGAGAAGAGACAAGATATATTGTTTTTTAGGACAGCCTGTTTTACAGGGAAAGCAATGATTACAGTGTGCAGAGTGGTCTGATTGGTTTTGGCATGAAAAGCATTGAAATTTTAAATAAATTAACCCAAACATTACAGATTAAAGGTTTTGTGTTTCCAATCATTCTCTGCCGACACTGTAAATTTGTGTTCATCCTCATCTAAGGATGTGGGAAAAAAAAGTCAGAATTAAAGAAGTATTCCTAAATCCCTAAATCCTGAACCTCTCCTCATCTCTGCTTAAGCATAGCAGCTCCGGGCAACATTAGCAATTACTAGATAAACTCATCTAGTTTAGAAATAGTTACTGTAGTTCAGTTAAAAAAAACCTCTATTTAAAGCGGCAGCAACCAAAAACGTGTGTGTGTCCAAACGTGGTGAAGAAGATTTGTTGCATCAAGTACAGTACAGGTTGTATTGGGATTTACCTGAGTGTCCTAAGCATGAAAATTGTGCGATTATCTTGTCAGGACTCACCCCTGTGACTCATGTCTGTCTTTTCACCCTGCTAATGAAATCATTCTCGTCTTATTCCAGACTCTGTCATTTACTTCCTGACAAGCAGCTACCCTCAGCTTTCCCCACCATCCTTTCATCTGGTCACGCCTCTGCACCTGTCTCCATTGGTCCTTCTATACATACCACTCCCTCAGCCCTTGTCATTTGCCAGATCATATTCAATGTAGCCTTCCAAACCCTCTCTGAACTGAGTCAGCACTTTCTTTTTTGGTATTTTGAGGGGATTGCATTTGCCTGCAACCTTTGTCATTTTACACCTTACTTCCCTTATTGCTGCATTCTGCGTTTGAGTTCTCACCTTCGAACCCAAAACCCTTTTCACTGCTGCTCCTGAGTGTATTCACAGTTGTTTGGACATTTGGAAAATTACATAGTGCTTTTACAGCAAGTCAGCAGTTGATAAGAGCACTTATTACTAGAATAAATGCATTTATCCCTACCTGTGTGGAAGTCACTTGGGCTGATGTCTCTGAATGTGACAAGTGGATTACTGCTCTCCTAATGCCTTTTCCCCCTTGTTCACCCTCCTTCCATGTCTCTGTCTTTGTCCTTTGCCTCTCTCCTATTTTCCTACTAATACATATTTTCCCCCTTTCTTAGCACTCCTTCTGTTTTGTTTTGTTTTTCCTTTCTTGCAGGCATTAATATTGTTCTCTGTTTCCTCCATAATTTAGCATTCTGCAGAGGCAGTCCTCCTCATCCTCCTTTCCCACTTGTTCTGGCTCTCTCTTCTATCTATTTGTATAATGAAAGCCTATAATCATATTCTACACACCCACACACTGTATGAGGCTTTAAGATTATATGTCTGAGGCAGTAAGAACAACAGAATCATCATATTAATGATAGTGGTAGAAGATACTCATCATTGTTGCAGTAATGCTTATAATCCACTCTGTCTATCAAACTTGCCAATTATTTCCTACATTGAATGTTGTAGGAGTGGGATAAATGAGATGCGGCAGATGCCTAAATGCAGAGATACAGTAAATAAGTATACAACAAAGAATAATTATGATAACATAAAAACCTCCCCATATAGAGATCAACTGAAGAAAGTGTTAGTAGTAAATGGCAACATCTGTGTTAACTTACTGGACAAATGATGCATTATATAATCTCTTTAAAGGGCCTGTGTATTTGGCTTAATCTGTTAGGAGTCTCCGCACTAAATTATCTGTTCTTGCACATGGATTTAGCACAGGTTGTTTGCTACATGCCTCATGCCTCATTTTCAAATGAAAATCTGCTAAAATGTATAATACAACTGAGACTAAAGCCCCTTTCAGACATGCACTGGAATTCAGACATTATCCAGGCTTTCTCTGGGGTGGGTGTATGTGTGAACGCAAATGCACAGGTCTGTTGGCCCTGACATACTCGGATTTTACCCAGCCAGCCCACTAGTGCAATGTCCGGATTATCTCCAACTGAGCTCATTTGTGAATAGAGAAGATAGATTCAGTGAGCGTGTTGATCACGTCCATTTCGTGCGACTGCTGAGAAACCGGACAAATACAACTCCTGAAGGTAAATAACGTCAAATAAATTTGTGAACTTCTGTTCGTAAGGGCAGACCTGGAAATCATCAAACAAATACAAGTAACAGAACAAGATTCTGTGACATAGTAAATGTCACTTCTGCAGCTTTGTTTTTGCAGAGTTTTGTTTTAATTTAGACAGTTCACACTGAGTCTGCCTCAATTTTCTCACTTCTACCCTGTTTATTAGCTGTGAATAAATGACTATTTTCAAACTCATTTTAATACTGGTAATTCTAAAGTAATCAAATATTGAACAATACTTTAAAACGGTTTATACAGAATGATCCGTTCCACCAGTGCTCACTTGTTTTATTCATCATGACACCTGGGCTACTTTGTGTGTTTAGGCAAATATACTGTACAGGGGCAAGTTAATGAAGTCACTGCTGTTATGCATGCATCATGCTTATGCTGTCTCAAACTTTCTGGTTGCGTTTCTGTTCTGTCTCACTTCCGGCAAATCACGGATGATTGTCACACCAAATCCCCCAAAACAAACATCTCTACAAAGGCAAGGGGCAGAGTGGGTAGTAACCATGGAAATGGCCACTCAGATATAAGAAGAATCAAATACAATTTAAAGCCTCCAACTTCGGGCCGGTAGTTGTGCTTTTTTTTGTTTTTTTCCACTTTGTGTCCTATTGATTGAGAATGAAATCCAACATGGTTATTGGGTCACTAAAAACTCAACAGAGAGAGTGACTAACTGCAATAGGGCAAATGTTTTTAAAAGTTGTTTTAATGAGTTTGTGCTCGCAAGAGACAAGCAGTGATGTAAAACTGCAATCAGCTGAGAGTGGAAACCTCCCTCTTCTAACTCGTATTTAGGAGTGAACAGGAGTTGATGTATACAAACTGCATTGCTGTAAGGCTGATAAGACACTTTATACTCTGAGAGCAACATATATCATATCAATACTAAATTTGGTTTGATGTGTCAGAGAATACTGCACCCAGTCTCTTAAGAAATGGCATTCCTATATAAATGGAAACCACATATATAAGGCATTAGAGTTTCATTAGTGTTTAAACTCGAAGTTCCCATTTGGTACCCTGCCCAGTACCCAATCACCAACTGTCTTAAGTCACATTATTAGTGCTCGGTTTGCATAAATAAAAGCTGATTTATGGATGTAGTGAGAGAGGACATGAAGTTAGTTGGTGTGAGAGAAGAGGATGCAGAGGACAGAGTTAGATGGAGGCACATGATTCGCTGTGCTGACCCCTGAAAGGGAACAGCCCAAAGGAAAAGAAGAAGACTTAGGTAAAGTTGAACGTAAATTTTACACATAAAGATCCAAAGCCCACTGTAAGTGAAAAGTCCAGATTTTAGCTTAGTAGTTTAGTGCTTTGAGTGCCAGTAGGTAGAAAAGTGCAACAAGTGCAGTGGTAAAGATGCCATATTATGCATAAATTTCAACTTTGGAACATAAACCCTTATTATAAGAGGGCTTATGTTCAAAAGATCTAATTTATATTTGAGTGCCTTTATGAGTCCACAATCTCTTTGCACACTTCCAGGATGGTCACAGGGTTTACTCAGAAAGTCAGTCACCGGCTTTCGGGTTTTGCTGATCCTGAGCTTTAAGCAGTTGCTGCGATATCATTCCACATTTCTCTCCATAAGGTCTGTGTACAATTCATTAGAGTGTAGACTATTTCTAGCTGAACAAATGGGGTGTAGTTTGAAAATGTTGAGAAAAGACAAATAACATGAATAATGACAAATAGCTACAATGAGGGACAACTTGCAGTCATAGTGCAGTGTTTTTCTGCAGGAGCTCTCTTCATGTTTCTATTTTTACTTTTTTAGTGGACTTCATGAACAGCCGGTACGAAGAAGACAGCTTTAATATGCTTCTAACTGTCTGACTGATGAGGGAAAACCAGTGTACTCACATATTGACACATACATGCTTGGCACCACTGTAATCAAATGATTTGCATTGCATCCTGAACACAGTTCACAGTAAGCAGATGGATAGTACCACCTGAAACCCTCATTTAGGCTTAGCCCAGACAAATGGAAAAAAAAACACATCAGAGCTTTAACTGAACCAAACTGGCAAACCCAACAACATCAAACAGGTGTAAGAGCACCCTTGGATTGAACTGACTACTAAATGACTTTTACTAAAGGACAGCTTTAAAAACAAAAAGAAACACAGATTTTATATTTCTCAGTTAACTCAGTTGGATTGTGTGGCTTTGAATAATTTTAATTTTCCTCGATTTAGTTCATAATTCCTTAGATTTGTGCAGGAGTCTAGATGACCATTGCAGTGTGTCACCCTGCTGTATCTGAACTGCATCACAGGATATTTGCATATAATTGGACCATTCTTAACTTTAGTGAAGGTGGGCTCCAGCTCATTCCGTCGTGCTCTGCGGGGGTGTACACAGCTCCAAAGCCAGCTCGCATTGACATTGGGTGGCAGCTGTCACTGCCCAGGCTTTTGAATATATACTGTATGTGTGTACGTCAGCCACAAGTCTTAAAAAACTGAATTCTTTCTACAATTAGGATTTGATGAAGTCCCATCTACAAGCAAAGGAAAACACTGTTTTTGCTCAACTCGATGTTTTCTTCAGTAGTTGGACACTTGTATGAAAAGGAGAAAGAATGAATCCCATTGCCGGTCTCTGTGTTCTCTATTTTGGGGCTCTTGAAAGCGCTTCCTTCTTCTCCCACTATCAGCATTGCTGCACACCACCCTGTAATCTAACAAATGAAAAGTTCCCTCTCTGTCCTACAGTCATCTTTCTCCCTCCATCTCATTCACTTACCATGCACACACACACGCATGCAGGAAGACATAGGCATGCGCGTGCGTGCACCCATACACAATCGTACACTTACTCCTGGGGCCAATTAGTCAAGTTGAAACGTCTTCATTTTTCATTTGAGTGTTCAATGATCAGTATAATTGGAATTAATAAGCCAATTTCATTTGGCAGAGATGGGAGTTTTTGGGCACTCGTTTTGAGCACCCTCACAGTTGGTTACAGGGGAGGAAACCACAAAACAAGGGTCTCATTAACTGGGTCAATTACAGTGGAAACACATCACCTTATTAATCTTCCACCGTCTGGCATAATAAAGATGCTTTGGTATGCTTATCAGGCTGCTGTTTATGCTCTATAGTACAACCCCAAATCAAAAAAAATTTGGGACGATGTGTAAAATGTAAATAAAAACAGAATGCAATGATTTGCAAATCTCAGTAAGTTATATTTTATTCCCAATAGAACATAAACAACATATACGATGTTGAAACTGAGAAATTTTTCCATGTCATGGAAAATACTAGCTTCTTTTGAATTTGATGGCAGCAACACCTCTCAAAAAAGTGGGAACAGAAGGAACGAAAGGCTGGAAAAGTAATTGCAACAAATAAAAAAAAAAAACAAAAACAAATGGAGGAGCATTTGACAACTAGTTAAATTAACTGGCAACATAAAAGGAGCATTTCAGAGGTGCAGGGCCTCTCGAATGTAAAGATGGGCAGAGGTTCACCAATGTGTGGCAACCTGCATCTAAAAATTGTGGTTCAGAACAAGTTCATAAAAATGTTCCTCAATGTAAAATTGCAAAGACTTTGAAGATCCCACCATCTGCAGTATATAGAATCATCAAAAGATTGAGAGAATCTGGAGGAATCTCTGTGCACAAGGGACAAGGCCAAAGGTCAAAAGCTGGATGTGTGTGATCTTCAGGCCCTCAGGCAGCACTGCATTACAAACGAGCATGATTCTCTAGTGGACCGTGATGTGAAGGAAATATGGATTGGTGAGATTTGCAAATCATTGCATTCTGTTTTTATTTACATTTTAAACACTTTTGAATTGAGGTTGTATTCACCATGTAAACGTCTGAAGATTGGCCAATTTGCACAAACTCCAGTTGAGACTTAATTTGCCATCTTTAGAGCCATACAGCTACAAACTACTCTTGATGCTAAAATGATGCACAAGGGTGTTCAATTAACATTAATTTGAGCTTTAACGTGCCAAACAGCTCATTGTCATGATACGTGGCTTGTTTATCTTGTGAAGTTGGCTCTCATGATTTGTTTGGCGCTTTATATGAGGGAACGTCTCCGTGAGAAGGTGTGTGTCATTTCTACTCGAGGAGATAGCTTTCCCTTGCCTTTCATCTTCTACCTTCCCACACTCCTGTGGATGAACAAGAAGGTCTCCTCTGTCACACACACACACACACACACACACACACATTTCCTCTCAACATGGATCCTCTCCCACTCTCACACTCTTTTATGCACACATACAAAGGCCTACACAAACGCACTCACAAACACAAACTGTTCCCATCTCAGCGTAATATGAGCAGACATGTTCACACTGCTTCTCATTCCGATGTCACCGCACTGCCTGGCCTCCTTTGCTATATTAAAAATCCACTCCTATCATTGTCAAAGCTACAAGCAGATGGTGGCGAATCTGCTTGGCTCTGGCTGAGGTCATGTGAAAGCTGCTTATTTCTCCTCCCAGTTTATTTTGGAGACTATAACTTCATGCTCCTCTCACTGCATGGAAAGAATGTCTCATCTACAGTATGACACATCTTTCTGAGGGTGCAAGATTTTTGCTGCTTCACACCATATTTCTTCACTCTCTAAAGGGTGGTATTTTTGTGTGAATTTGTGCTCTCAAACACATTATAAATAACCCAGTTTGCAGGGAGTGGATGACTTGCCCATCTGTTGCAATGAGCTCATCGAAGGCTCCATCTCTCTCGAAGGTTTGCTCACCAATAAACTCATGAAAATTTAAAACCATTCACTACTGCACAGTGGCCTCACCATATGTTAAATGTTGTCCTATTTTTATCATGCTAACAGCTTAACTGGTTTGCAGTGGTCACTTCACACTACTTCCTGTTTACCTTATGAGTGAGCCACTAGGGTTTTGACTACATGCTACCGATGATGCTTAGACCATAACAAAGCAAACGATACTTGTTCGTCAAGTTTGCCCATGGGAAAATACATCTTTCCAGGTTTGAGCGCCTTAGCTGTGAAAATCACAGGTTTAAAAATGACTAAACCACTTGACAGCCTAATGTGACATAAATTAAGGGGCCCAATGTCAGATCCATATGTTTGTTGTAACACAAAGCCAACAGTTGGCCTTCAGCCAATGTTGGTAGGTACGCTAGTTTTTAATGGTGTGTCTTGCACTGTTGGCACTGTCTGTAGCTTTGTCAGCTAATTATTATATTCCAACATGAAGAGATTTGTACAATTGCCTGCCAAACTGAAGATGAAGTGATCAGCATGATTCAGGAGTGTCATAGGTTTAGGAAATAGGACCCAGAAGCACAGACACAACGGGAAGGTTTAAGATAGTTCATTGATAATAGTGGAAATAGATGATTGGACATCCGAAGGCTTGGGAGTCTGATTTCAGGATGCAGTTTACAGAGCGACAGAGGAGGGTATACCGAGCATTGTGGACAAGAGATACAGGTGATAATACATTTCTTCGAGGGGCAAAATGCAGATAATCAAAAAGGGATTACTTGTACCCGGAGAGAGCAGGGGATTGAACATACGGTGCACGAGGAACAGGTGAGTGAGTGGGGAGAGCAGAAACCAGCAGAGCAGAGCAGGGAGAATTCCTGATCAGAGGTCCTCAGATGCTGTATAGACAGGGAGTTTGAGGTCCACAGAGCAGATTGGGTCAGGTCTGGAGGAGTACTGCAGGAAACAGGAACTGTACAGAAAACACTGGGGAGACAGGAGACAGGCTGGGGCAGAGCACAGCAGGGTTAGAGCACTGATAAGGTCCAAGTCTAAAGAATCCAGTATCCAGATGACAGAGCACAGGGTCAGGTTCAGAAAACTCAGGTTCAGGTCCAGTAAGCCGACACAGAGCAGTTAAACAAGACAAAGTCCACAATCCAAGAAACAGAGCCAATAATGAAATCAGAGTTCTGAGCCAGGCCAGAGAGAAACACAATCCAGAATCCAGGCCAGTCAAGCAGAGTTCAGATAATCAGAAACATGTAAGAAGCCAGGGTGTCAGACGGGTAATCAGGTTCAGCAACAGATTCAAGTAGTACCTGTTATGCAGGTGAGCTAGAGAGTTGCTTCACAGAGAAGTTCAGCAGGCAAACTGATCTGAGAGGCGGTAGGCTGGTTAGCCACCTGACAGGTTAACAGGCTGGCAGGTTAGGGTACGATCCAAACGACACATAGAGAAAGGCTGAAGTTATGCAGAGAGACAATCTGGCAGTGAACTGAGGCAAGAGCCAGGGGAACAGGTGAAAACAACTAGGCATGGTTATGAATGTAAAGTAGCAGAACAGACAAGGCAGGAAGTGGAAACCAAGAGGCCGGATCATGACAAGGAGAGTATTGTCACATGCTGGTATGGAGAAATATTTTCTCTTACGCAGAAAATAGATACTGGTTGGCCTGGGCTGTAGTCTTGAACTCTTTTTACATATATAAACTCCAGACGGTGTCCGTAGATTCAGGTCCAGACATTGCTCAGAGCCAAATAACCCAGGCTTCATACTAGGGGACTTTCAGGATAATTCTGGTTAATGTCTAGGCCATCTGACTCAGACATTTGCATTCTCACATATAGCTCCCACATAGGGATTCCAGGACATATGTGAAGATGGCTTTAATAATGTGTCCCAATCCCCTTTTTGGCATAAACAAAGGTGACATAACAGTCTTCATCTCTCCCACTTCTTTAATGTTGGCTTGTGTCTAGAGGTTTCAGTAGAAAGCAAATTTAAACCAATTCTAATATGCTTCTTGTGAACTGAATTAATCCATGATTTGGCTTTAATTATCATATTTTGACTTTGGCAAGAACTAATGAGGCAAACAGTAAGTGCTTAGCCAAGAATGAGTAACCATGTTGACTAACAGGGCAAAGTTAGACTAGGGATTCATTGAGAAAAAGACGTAGCTTTGCAGTAGTGTGTCCCCCACGGAGTCCAACTGAGTCAAAAAGCACCCACATACACGACAGGGAAAGAAATGAAAGGCTCAACTTTAAGGCTCAAAAATCTTGAAATGCATTGCAAGTGAAAGCTGGGTAGAAGCCAAACAGGGACATCTTGATTTAGCAGAAACCTAAGCAGAGACTTGTGGCTTTAACGTTGTCTCTTTAACATATTGCTTAATTTAAGTTATTAGGATGGGGGAAAAATGCCATCGCTGGCATGTCTGGTGGTTGAGTTTTTGTCAGAAAACACTTACTAAGCTGAAACAGAGAATATAAACTCTGTGCTTACTGTGGGGAATCACACATTTATATGGATTCCAACTCAATACTGCTTCACCTATCACCTTTCCTCCTCAACTTTACCAATGGACACCCCCAAAAAAACAAAGGATAATGAACATAATACTTTGTTGAGTATTCCATTTGCATGCTAAGTAGCTGGTTAGATCGGGTTCATTTCCACTGCCATTTCAAAAAAAATCAAACCAAAGGATGGTGATCTTCTGGATCCAGGCTCCACAGCGTGAACCCACGCAACAATAAAGGCTCCTATTAAGCTTTACTGACACTGTCAACGTTGACAAATTGAAGCAGTTGAGCATAAGAAATGGACAAAGGTGCAGTCAATCACTGCTATCATCAAGTTAGTTCATATATGTTTTATTTGTACTAAGCAACTACACATTTGTCTCAAAACTATAAACTGCTGAGAGCCTAAATACTGCCAACTTGTATTTGTTTGTGTGGACGCACCATAATACTGCAACAAAATATGGCAATAACTTAAACCCTAACTGAATGGCATAAGCGTGTTACACTTGCCAATGTGTACCTACATTTAGTGCTCCTTCTTATTTAGGTGACACAGGGTCAACTTAGCCTGAGCCGCCATATTCTTGTCTGCAAGTAATTCAGACAGATGAGAATAAACTGCCTTTTTATTAAAAAAACACATTTTTCTTAAAGTTCAGCAAGTGAAGCACTTACTGTGTGATATTTGAAAAGGTTTTATATAGACCAAAGTTCCAACAGGGACTGGGAAAATGAAGAGTGAGATTCCTTCAAAAGAAACCTTCGTGCATGTAATATTTCTCTGGGGTAGCTCTGCTTCCTGAACCATATGGATTTAGCTCTAGCATACTCAATGAATGTCTTCCTTCCTAAAGACCTTTGTCCCGATGAGGGACTGAGTATCAGTCAAGTGTGTTAGATTTTGAACACCTCCAGTTATGCCTTAGATTTGCTGCTTCCCATTTGTGCTACGGTCACTCCTGTTGGACTATGATTTGTAATTCTGTTGAAACTCGATTTGATAGATTATATTTTTCCCAGCAATTTGTACCCATGAGGGTTTCACAAGTGATACCCTTAACTTGATCAGGCATGGTGTGGTAGCAGAGTGCGAATGCATTATATTCCACAAGCTCTACCTGCACTTCATACTAGGGACTTTCAGGATAATTCTGGTTAATGTCTAGGCCATCTGACTCAGACATTTGCATTCTCACATACAGCTCCCACATAGGGATTCCAGGACATATGTGAAGATGGCTTTAATAATGTGTCCCAATCCCTTTTGGCATAAACAAAGGTGACATAACAGTCTTCATCTCTCCCACTTCTTTAATGTTGGCTTGTGTCTAGAGGTTTCAGTAGAAAGCAAATTTAAACCAATTCTAATATGCTTCTTGTGAACTGAATTAATCCATGATTTGGCTTTAATTATCATATTTTGACTTTGGCAAGAACTAATGAGGCAAACAGTAAGTGCTTAGCCAAGAATGAGTAACCATGTTGACTAACAGGGCAAAGTTAGACTAGGGATTCATTGAATAATACTTTGTTGAATTTCCACTGCCATTTCAAAAAAATCAAACCAAAGGATGGTGATCTTCTGGATCCAGGCTCCACAGCGTGAACCCACGCAACAATAAAGGCTCCTATTAAGCTTTACTGACACTGTCAACGTTGACAAATTGAAGCAGTTGAGCATAAGAAATGGACAAAGGTGCATCAAATCACTGCTATCATCAAGTTAGTTCATATATGTTTTATTTGTACTAAGCAACTACACATTTGTCTCAAAACTATAAACTGCTGAGAGCCTAAATACTGCCAACTTGTATTTGTTTGTGTGGACGCACCATAATACTGCAACAAAATATGGCAATAACTTAAACCCTAACTGAATGGCATAAGCGTGTTACACTTGCCAATGTGTACCTACATTTAGTGCTCCTTCTTATTTAGGTGACACAGGGTCAACTTAGCCTGAGCCGCCATATTCTTGTCTGCAAGTAATTCAGACAGATGAGAATAAACTGCCTTTTTATTAAAAAAACACATTTTTCTTAAAGTTCAGCAAGTGAAGCACTTACTGTGTGATATTTGAAAAGGTTTTATATAGACCAAAGTTCCAACAGGGACTGGGAAAATGAAGAGTGAGATTCCTTCAAAAGAAACCTTCGTGCATGTAATATTTCTCTGGGGTAGCTCTGCTTCCTGAACCATATGGATTTAGCTCTAGCATACTCAATGAATGTCTTCCTTCCTAAAGACCTTTGTCCCGATGAGGGACTGAGTATCAGTCAAGTGTGTTAGATTTTGAACACCTCCAGTTATGCCTTAGATTTGCTGCTTCCCATTTGTGCTACGGTCACTCCTGTTGGACTATGATTTGTAATTCTGTTGAAACTCGATTTGATAGATTATATTTTTCCCAGCAATTTGTACCCATGAGGGTTTCACAAGTGATACCCTTAACTTGATCAGGCATGGTGTGGTAGCAGAGTGCGAATGCATTATATTCCACAAGCTCTACCTGCACGATTCAGAGAAAAAAATCGCCCAGGGAGATGATGACGGTCGACGTTGGAAAGCTGTCTCAGTACATGCAGCCCTCTCAGTTGAAACAAGATTTTTTTGCATCTTCAACACTGACAGACCATGATAAATAAACAAAGTTTTACTCAGTGTGATATCTCTCTCTCTTTCTCCATCTCTCGGGGGTGGCTGAGTTCTAGAATTTGTGGTGAATGAAGTAGGACAGAACAAGACAGAAATCAAAGCAGATGGCTTTATGTCTCAGTCCTTTGCCCAATATATCATCCAAGCAGTGAATTACACCAGGCACTATGAAGACTGAAAATATGAAATGTCATTAATTCCAGCTATTTTTGAGCAATATCAACATTGCCTTCATTGCATCACTAGACAGTGCTAAACATTTATTACCAGCTATCCGTCAATATTTTTACAGCCCAAGTAATGCAATTAAATTGGACTAAATCTGTCACTGTTCTCTGTGTTTTACAATGTTATGCTAAACCAGCTCATAGTTATTTTGCAATATGAGGACTCGGGTCCAATTTGACTAGTAGTGCAGTGCTCATGATTTAGAAACTCTACAGGCTATTCAGTAGAATTTGCACTGTGATTTTGTTCTTGTTTAACTAAAGGAAGATCCTATACACCCCCCCTCCCCCTCCCCTTGGGTCTGTCAAAGTTCTGACCAAATGGCAACTCTCATCCCAAGCTCTCTGACAGCGTCCTCACGCCACCAAAGCACACTGGTCATAAATATAAATGGCAGCATTAATAAATTATGACCTCCTATTCAAATCCCCACATTATGCATGCAAATAGGTTTAAAGGGGGGAACATAGGCAAAGTGTGGTCTAATGTGCAAACTGTAATAATTACAAGGGTGCTGACCTGAGCTTATTAATATTAATTCACTACATTGTTTCAGTCAGTACCCCGTTGTGGCCGATGACCTCAGATATGAATGGGTTTGATTTGAGTCTTCATTCATGTGCAAAGAGCTGATGATAATGTGCTGCTGAAAGGACACATTACAATAGTTAAGCACCTTTAGCACCAATTACTTTTTGAGTATGATGCTACAAGCTTGGCACACAAAGGGGGGGCACAAGCCAGTATCCTCTTGTGTCAGTCCCAAGTCTGGATAAATGCAGAGGGTTGTTTCAGGAAGGGCATCTGACGTAAAACACATGCCAAATTAAAAATGCGAATCGTGATAATGACTTGCATACCGATTCGGTCGGGGCTCGGATTAACAGCGACCGCCACCGGTGAAAGCTAAGAATGTAGGACTGACAGTAGGGACTTTGAATGTTGGGACTATGACAGGGAAGGCTAGAGAGTTGATTGGCATGATGCAGAGAAGGAAGGTGGATATACTGTGTGTCCAGGAGACCAGGTGGAAAGGTAGCAAGGCTAGAAGCTTAGGAGCAGGGTTCAAGTTGTTCTACCATGGGTCAGATAGGAAGAGAAATGGAGTAGGAGTTATACTGAAAGAGGAGTTGGTGAGGAATGTACTAGAGGTGAAAAGAGTATAAGACAGGTTCTGAAGCTGGAAATTGAAGGTGTGATGTTCAATGTTGTTGTGAGTGGTTATGCCTCACAGGTAGGATGTGAGTTAGAAGAGAAGGATAAATTCTGGAGTGAGTTAGATGAAGTGATGCAGAGCTTCCCCAGAGGGGGGAGAGTGGTGATTGGAGCAGATTTCAATGGACATGTAGGTGAAGGGAACAGAGGTGATAAGAATGTGATGGGCAGCTTTGGTGTTCAGGACAGGAACACAGACGGACAGATGGTGGTTGACTTTGCAAAGAGGATGGAAATGGCTGTAGTGAACACTTTCTTCCAGAAGAGGCAGGAACATAGGGTGACGTACAAGAGCGGAGGTAGAAGCACTCAGGTAGACTACATCTTGTGTAGACGTTGTAATCTGAAAGAGATCAGTGACTGTAAAGTATTGGTAGGGGAGAGTGTAGCCAGACAACACGGGATGGTGGTGTGTAAAATGACTCTGGTGGTGAGGAAGATGACGAGGACAAAGGCAGAGAAGAGGACAAAGTGGTGGAAGTTGAAAAAGGAAGAATGTCGTGTATTATTCAGGGAGGAGCTGAGACAGGCTCTAGATGGTCAGGAAGTGCTCCCAGATGACTGGACCACTACAGCTAATGTGATCAGGGAGACAGGTAGGAGGGTACTCGGTGTGTCATCTGGAAAGAGAAGACTGGACAAGGAGACTTGGTGGTGGAACGAGGAAGTTCAGGAGTGTATACAGGGAAAGAGGTTAGCTAAGAAGAAGTGGGACACTGAGAGGACTGAAGAGAGTAGACAGGAGTACAGGGAGATGCAGCTTAAGGTGAAGGTAGAGGTGACAAAGACCAAACAAAGAGCATATGAGGACATGTATGCTAGGTTGGACACTAAAGAGGGAGAGGTGGATTTGTACAGGTTGGCCAGACAAAGAGATAGAGATGGGAAGGATGTGCAGCAGGTTAGTGTGATTAAAGATAAGGATGGAAATGTATTGACAGGTGCCAGGAGTGTGATGGGAAGATGGAAGGAGAACTTTAAAGAGTTGATGAACGAGGAAAATGAAAGGGAACAAAGAGTAGAAGAGGTGACTGGTGTGGAGCAGGAAGTAGCAAAGATTAGTAAGAGTGAAGTGAGGAGGCCGTTGAAGAGGATGAAGAGCGGAAAGGCAGTTTCTCCTGATGACATACCTGTGGAGGTATGGAAGTATCTAGAGGAGGTGACAGTAGAGTTGTAGGTGTGACAGAGGAGTTCAAGGTGGAGGTGGGTCTGCATCAAGCATCAGCTCTGAGCTCCTTCTTGTTTGTTCTGGTGATGGACAGGCTGATAGATGAGGTTAGACAGGAATCTCCATGGACTATGATGTTTGCAGATGACATTGTGATTTGTAGTGAGAGCAGGGAGCAGGTGAAGGAAAATCTAGAGAGGTGGAGGTCTGCTCTGGAAAACAGAGGAATGAAGCTTAGTCACAGTAAGACAGAATACATGTGTGTCAATGAGAGGGACCCAGGTGGAACAGTGAGGTTACAGGGAGCAGAGGTGAAGAAGGTGCAGGACTAATGAGTGGACTAAGTACTTAGGGTCAACTGTTCAGAGCAACAGAGAGTGTGGAAAGAGGTGTAAGGTGAAGGTAGAGGTGGCAAAGGTCAAACAAAGAGCATATGAGGACATGTATGCTAGGTTGGACACTAAAGAGGGAGAGGTGGATTTGTACAGGTTGGCCAGACAAAGAGATAGAGATGAGAAGGATGTGCAGCAGGTTAGCGTGATTAAAGATAAGGATGGAAATGTATTGACAGGTGCCAGGAGTGTGATGGGAAGATGGAAGGAGTACTTTGAAGAATTGATGAATGAGGAAAATGAAAGGGAACAAAGAGTAGAAGAGGTGACTGGTGTGGAGCAGGAAGTAGCAAAGATTAGTAAGAGTGAAGTGAGGAGGCCGTTGAAGAGGATGAAGAGCGGAAAGGCAGTTTCTCCTGATGACATACCTGTGGAGGTATGGAAGTATCTAGAGGAGGTGACAGTAGAGTTGTAGGTGTGACAGAGGAGTTCAAGGTGGAGGTGGGTCTGCATCAAGCATCAGCTCTGAGCTCCTTCTTGTTTGCTCTGGTGATGGACAGGCTGACAGATGAGGTTAGACAGGAATCTCCATGGACTATGATGTTTGCAGATGACATTGTGATTTGTAGTGAGAGCAGGGAGCGGGTGAAGGAAAATTTAGAGAGGTGGAGGTCTGCTCTGGAAAACAGAGGAATGAAGCTTAGTCACAGTAAGACAGAATACATGTGTGTCAATGAGAGGGACCCAGGTGGAACAGTGAGGTTACAGGGAGCAGAGGTGAAGAAGGTGCAGGACTAATGAGTGGACTAAGTACTTAGGGTCAACTGTTCAGAGCAACAGAGAGTGTGGAAAAGAGGTGAAGAGGCGAGTGCGGGCAGGTTGGTAGGGTGAAGGTGTGTTGTGTGACAAAAGAGTATCAGCCAGAATGAAAGGAAAGGTGTTCAAGACGATGGTGAGACCAGAGATGTTGTTCGGCTTAGAGACAGTGGCACTGAAGAAAAGACAGGAGGCAGAGCTGGAGGTAGCAGAGCTTAAGATGTTGAGGTTCTCTTTGGGATTGACGAGGATGGACAGGATCAGGAATGAGGACATCAGAGGGACAGCTCATGTTAGATGTGTTGGAGATAAAGTCAGAGAGGCCAGATTGAGGTGGTTTGGACATGTTCAGAGGAGAAACTGTGAATATATCGGTAGAAGGATGCTGAGGCTGGAGCTGCCAGGCAGGAGGTCTAGAGGAAGACCAAAGAGGAGATTTATGGATGTAGTGAGAGAGGACATGAAGTTAGTTGGTGTGAAAGACGAGGATACAGAGGACAGAGTTAGATGGAGGCACATGATTCGCTGTGGTGACACCTGAAAGGGAACAGCCCAAAGGAAAAGAAGAGAGCTACAAGCTTGACACACCTATTCTTGGGCAGTTTCTCCCATTCTTCTTTGCAGTACCTCTCAAGCTCCATCAAGTTGGATGGGGAGCATCGGTGCAAAGAAATTTTTAGATTTCTTCAGAGATGTTCAATCAGGCTCAAGTCTGGGCTCTGGCTGGGCCAATCAAGGACATTCCGTGTTGTCCCGTAGCCACTTTGTTGATATCCTGGCTGTGTGCTTAGGGTCGTTGTCCTGTTGTAAGATGAACTGTCCCCCCAGTCTGAGGTCCAGAGCTCTGGAACAGGTTTTCATCAAGGACAACTCTGTACATTGCTGTCATCTTCCCCCGATCATGACTAGTCTCCCAGGGATGGTATTAGCCAGGTGGTGAGCGTGCTTGGTTTCCTCTAGACTTGACACCCAATCGTTTTTCATCAGGCCAGAAAATTATGTTTGTTAAGGTCTGACAGTCCTTCAGATGAGCTGTCATGTGCTTTTTACTGAGGAGTGGTTTCCATCTGGCCACTCTACCATACACACCTGATTAGTGGAGTGCTGCAAAGATGGTTGTTCTTCTGGAAGGTTCTCCTCCCTCCACAGAGAAACACTGGAGTTCTTTCAGAGTGACCGACGGGTTATTGGTCACCTCCTTGACTTAGGCCCTTCTCTCTCAATCATTCAGTTTGGCTGGTCGGCCCGCTTTAGGAAGAGTCCTGGTGGTTTCAAACTTCTTTCATTTACAGATGATGAAGGCCACTGTGCTCATTGGGACCTTCAGTGCTGCAGAAATGTTTCTGTACCCTTTCCCAGATCTGAGCCTCGATACAATCCTGTCTTGGAGGTCTGCAGAAAATTCCTTAGACTTCATGGCTTTGTGCTCTGACATGGACTGTGAACTATGGGACCTTATATAGACAGGTGTATTCTTTTCCAAATCATATCCAATCAACTGGATTTCCCAGTCCCCAGGTGGACTCCAAACAAGTAGTACAAACATCTCAAGGATGACCAGTGAAAACAGGATGCACCAGAGGTCAAGTTTGAGTGTCATGGCAAAGGCCATGAATAATTATGTACATGTGTTTCTTGTGTTTTTTTATTTTTAATCTTCAATCTTTCACATTGTCATTATGGGGTATTGTTGAATTTTGAGGAAAATAGTGAATTTCATCCATTTTGGAATAAGCGCTGTAAATAATTTCTGAATGCACTGTATATACTTTAGATTAAAAAAATCTTTATTTATATAGCACAAATTCACATCACAGTCATCTCAGGGCACTTTACAGAATAAAGTCAAGACTATAAAGATGTATAGAGAGAACCCAACAGTTCCCCCTGGAGCAAGCCATAGGCAACAGTGGAGAGGAAAAACTCCCTTTAACGGAAGAAACCTCCAGCAGAACCAGGCTCAGGGTGGACGGCCATCTGCCTCGACCGGTTGGGGTGAGTGGAAAGTGAAGAGAGAAAAGAACAGAGCAACAAAAGCAACAACAAAACATCGGGCAGGTTGGTAGGACCAGTAGCTGCACACTGGAAGACACACAGCTTAAAGCCGGGGACACCTGCAGAAAGGGACAGAGAGAAGGAGACAGAGAAAGAGAAAGACAACTACTGGAGAAAGAAGACACAAAGTTAATGTCATACAGTGGTGACAATTTTTGGGGTTGAGAGGAGAGGAGAGAGGGACAAGAGAAGGAAAGGAGCTCAGTGCATTGGGGGGTGGGTCCCCCAGCAGTCTAAGCCTATAGCAGCATAACTATAACTAACTATACGCTTTATCAAAGAGGAAGGTTTTAAACCTAGTCTTAAAAGTAGAGAGGGTGTCTGCTTCCCGCATCTGAACTGGGAGCTGATTCCACAGGAGAGGAGCCTGATAGCTAAAGGCTCTACCTCCCATTCTACCTTTGGAAACTCTGGGAACCACAAGTAGGCCTGCATTCTGAGATTGAAGTGGTCTACTGGGATGATATGGTGCTATTTAAAAATTTTGGCTTATCCCGTGATCTCAGGGTCACCACAGAGGATCACTGTCTGCATGTAGATTTGGCACAGTACTTATGCCAGATACCCTTCCTGATGCAACCCTCCCAAAATTCTACCGGGCTTGGGCCAGCACTGCACAACTGGGGAGGGGGCGGGGCTGAGTGTCTTGCCTAGAGACAATTTGACATATAGGTCGAATTGGACTGGGAATTGAACCACTGATCCTGTGGTCTGTGGACGACTGCCTTACCAACTGAGCTACAGCCGCCCCCAGTGAGCTATAGCTGCCCCCCAGGTTGGGATGAAGAGGGCCATGGGATTGTATCGCCCCCCTTTCTGAGCTTGGACAAAATAGGAGCGCTGCACAGCAAGGGCGTCCAGTGTAAAAAACTCATGCCAAATCAACGTGCAGAACATCTTTCACTGTGGCAACTCCTAAAAAGGGATAAGCCAAAAGCTGTTGATCTCATGTAAACCAACTCTTTTCTGATTGGCCACGTCTGAGAGTAAATTGACTTCCAATCTAGCAATGGAGTGGTTATTGCTGTTCTTGGGGTTATTGCTGTTGTGCTTTGGGGAGCTCAGTTACCTGATGAGGATCTGTTTTATGTTCTGTTGGCAATGAGGAGCTGCAGTTTGACTTTTAACTCAAGGCTGGGATAAAACATCCTGATTTCTGATATGATTTTGGTTTAGTCAGGCAAATGTAACCCAACATAGTTGCACTTTACTCATTTTCACTTAACTCTCTAAAGATTATAATGTTTTTGTTAAAAGCAAATATTAAGCCTACATAGCTCTTTCTGTGATCTTTAAGACAAATGGTGTGACTGAAGTACAAATGGACTATTTTAAGCGTTTACAATAGGATTAGTGTAAGAAAAGTAGGCAGTGTTACGATTCTGCAGGAAATGAAAGAGAGACCAAAATCTCATCTCTCAATTTTGACATATATTAAAAAAATGAAACAGATATAAGGTCACTGGGACGTTGATCTTTGACCACCAAAATCTAATAGGTTCATCCTGACACAGAGTGGTTATTTGGCAATTTTTAAAAAATATATTTTTGCAAAAAAATTCCCACAAGGAGTTACTGGGATATTGTCACTCTAAAAAGGTTTTTGTCTAACTTTGCCTAAGAGCAGATAGACTGGACATGATTTAATAAGAGAGACTGATCTGAAATAGTGACTAGTAGAACAAAAGAGACTTACTCAAAAACCATGTAGTCTGTAGAGATGAAACAAAGCACGATAAGATCTCAAACCCTTATAATATGATTGAATATGATAGTTAAATGTGATGATGTTAACAAAGTCATTTTTAATTATAACACCAATTACATTCTATCACAGTCATATTGAGAGCTGCGCAACAACAACTTCCCCACCACAGTTATACTCCACCTCTTCTCTTTCTTCAGCAGTGTTAGGATGTGATAATGAGCAAACACTGTAAATCCCACCAATTAACTGACAGCCACACCTACCCCCGACATTTCCTTGGCTTGTCTGTGTGAGTTTGATAATTGGGAGTTTGATGGCTTCTAACACCAAATTTTCAGCATGTTTGAGATAAGTGTTGAGAATGCCAGGAAGCAGTTTTGCTTCTGCAACTGGATTGTTCAGCTCTAAGTTCGAGACTAAAAGGTGGCTGACACGGTTGACTTGTTTTCTATGAAAACTCTGCTTGTAGTAGTATGAGATCAAAGTATTCAGCAGTTTTTGTGGCTGATATTTGATATTGGTTTCTGTCTTCCGTCTGTTATTTCTGAGAAAATATGACTTTTGACTGGTGCCCTGAAACACAAAATATATTGTCCTTAAAACAAATGTTGCCATTGCAACAATTAGTTCAACCAATTCCCTCTGAATTCGATGCAACTCCAAATTTAAAAGATTCTAAAAACATTGCAATATGCATCACTTTTTTTTAAAATGAGAAACTGCCAAAATCACAAAAAGGCCTGTGTAATCCTTTAGGAAATGATAGACATAAATTAGCCACAAATTGTTTATGTTTTTTTTGTTAAATGTTATAAACTAACCACCCGTCAGCACAGGAAGTGGATAAAATCAGCTTTGGCTTTACCAACAGTAACATTTGACCCTTATTTTATTATTTTTTTTTTAATTACTGTACATGTTCACCCACCACCCTTTCAACCTACTTTTCTTAAACCTCACCCAGTGATTAATGTCAGGAATGGTCTTTAATGTAAGAAATAATTTATTTTTCACTAAATTCTCACTTTTTAGGCACCATCTCTATAAATCCCGATTGACAATTAATTGACTATTAAATCTAGGATGCCATAGTCAACTTTAATCATGTAAATCGTTATTTTGATTTAATAAACCAGTTTGTTTAGTAAAAACCTCTGTGTGTGGCCTCGCTTTTTGTTGCCTGCTTTGAGCCAGCGGGTAACAGTGGCCAGTAGCTTCAGAAAAACGCGAGCCCAAGTGGCTGATGAGCAAAAAAAGTTAAAGTTGTTTAAAATACATGCTTTTCTTAGTGAAGTATTTTTACTTTTGTAATTTAAGTTAAATGTAGATAAACAGCTTAGTGTTTTTTGACTAAAGTTGTGTAAGTTTGTCCATTTCTGATAGTGTATCACATTTTGCGGCAGACTGGTCAGAGTCGACATGCTGATCCTTGTTCTCCATAACATTATTGGGACTACCGGTGATAATGTTATGGGAAATCAGTGTGCTGACATCACAAAAATGGAGCTCTGGCAAGGACTTCAGTGTTTGCAGTGAAATGTAAAATACCTCTACTGGAGGTGTATCATGATCACAAGAGGGCAGTACTCAAACGTGTTCTTACACCTTTATTTGATCTTGATATGTGACCTAAAAGGTTGTTTGGAACTGCTAGAAAGTTCACAGTCCTCTGCTGCAGTTTCATGGCGTGTCCACTATTAAAATAACTTGTTGCACGTATTATTTGAAAATTAAATTGGCTGTTAGAGTAATGTTGCAGATTATTCTGATGAATCAAACTATAAGATTAATATTGCTCATGTAAAGTGGACATTAAAGCCAGTGGGAACTGCTGGATGATACCTTATAGGCAGAGCAACGCTTAACTTTTAATACTGCCATTTTGAATTTAGAATATATTCCACCTGATGGCGGCAGCAGAACATTCAGCTCTCTCATTATTGATTCAGGTTCTTTTGTTCATTTGTCCTCTTCTAAGCTATTATTACTTTTATAGCTGTTTTTATGGGCCTCTCACGGCTGCCCACCAATTAAGCTTTGTACCCCATTAAAAATGCTTGCAGGATGACATAAGTGCTGTGCTGCACAGGATTCACTACTGCACCATCCACTGCGTCCATTCGCTTCCCTCACTACCACCCACCCCATAAACTCTTAATGCCTGCTTTCACTAATGTGGCACTTCAGCCAGTGTGAGGTCCACTTAAAAATCTATGGTGTCACAAACAGACACAACCGTCTTACATTCTGACCTGCCATTGTGAAGTCTCCCACAAACCTGTCTGCACCTCTGTCACAGGTATCCAGTTGTTTGCATGCTTCACAAAGTGGCTGAAATGCTTTGGCATGTGTGCTGTATGTATCAAACTGGCAGCAGGCATTTTTGTTAGGGTCTGCAGCATGTGACTGACTACCCATTTAATGTGCCTTTAAAGGAGTATTGAACATACAATAGACATGTTAACAGAAGATGATTATATGTTCAACTGGATTTGTTGAGGGACTGCTGGAGACTGTAAATTTTGCCTCTGAAAAGGAGGCATAAATGCAGCACAGATGGGATTTAGAAGCCACATGCAAGTTTGGAAGATTGAAATGTATTTGTAATAGTACAAGCTTATATTTAGTATAACTGCAATGTGATTATTAGAAATAATAATAAAGCTATTAGGCAATTATTAATAAAAATGGGCGGCTGAAGTTCAGTTGGTGTGGCAGTTGTTGACCACAGTAGTTCGATCCCTCCTGGCTATGTATTGTAGTGTCTTTGGACAAGACAGTAAACCCCAAGTTGCTCCTGGTGGGTCAGGTGAGCACCTTGCATGTCAGGCCCCGCCATCGGTGTGTGAGTGTGTGTGTGAAGAAACATTGTAAAGTGTCTTGGATAAAAGTCCCATATAAGCGGCCATTTACGTGATAACATATTAACCCTAGTTACCTCCCACACTGCAAAAACAAATATTCGTATCTGTAGTTTATGATTTACAAATGTAAATGCAGTGTAAATCAAAGTTGTACTTGTATCATTCTGTGGTCAATTTTTCACTTCTAAAGCATTTGAGCGTGGCTCATCCTTCTACGTCCTGATAGGCTCTGTTCATTTGAAATTTGCAAAGCAATTTTCTTAGTCAATTTGGCTAAAATAAGTCTCTACAATTTTGAAATGAAAGTGTTAGCGTGATGTATTATCACTGTCAAGCATTTAACCCTTAAAATTTGGTGCAACTGTGGCAAATGTGGTTTTGTGGTTTTACTTTAATAACTTGAGGGACAAGAGGCTTTACTCTAACTAACTGATTATAGGAAGTAATCTATCACAGACTTTGAGGCTGTAGAAAAAAACAGACAGTACTTCCATATTTTTGTACAGTTCATCATGCTGGTTATTCATCTAATAAGGCAGCACATTTGAAAAGGACGATGACAAACATCTCCAAACGTCTGGGACCAGGCACTGCATGCTGGCCCATCTATCAAGGCCGGTTAGGACACGCTCACAAATGTCTTCACAGCATGTATCTGTCTGGTGGCTCAAAACATACTGAATGAATAATCACATCTACACTTTGGGAGCGGGTACATCTCTTATTTGATGGATATATTTAGTGGTAGAAATGTAAATGTCCCAGACCACCAACCTGCACTTGACCTTGTGTCACGCAAGACAACAAGCAGATAGAAGCAGTGAGAACTGTTGTTTTTGTTGTTGTTCACGATCTTGCCAGGAACTCATTACTAAGAAAATGCGTGTGCAGTCTGCCAGAGCCAGACCTACCCTTAATTCACTTAATCAAAACTCTCCTCCATTTCTCTGCTGATTGTCAGAAGAACAGGAATTACAAAATTGCATCCAGGCTTTGTAAATGCATAAATTTGCCAATTTCCGATAAAGAGAGTTTATTGTAAAATGTATTTTTTTCCGTTCTTTGTTTCCAAGACAATGCAATGTAATATGTTTCCAATCATTTCAGACAATAGTCTAATCCTCCTCATACCTTTGCAAGGGAAAAATGAAAGAAATATTATCCATAATATTTCTATTGCAGTCATTGGGTGTGCTAATCCCCTCTGTTGTACAGTCTGTGTGCATCATAGTTGAGTGGTTTTGTTCTGGCCTGGAGCCCAGGAAGTCAGTGGCTCATCTTCATCCCCTTTAGACACACACACACACACACACACACAATTGTGAACTTTTTCTCCACACACTCACTGTTCACTTGAGCTCTCTATGCACCCTCACCCTGTGAGCACACATCCCTGCCATACCCCATGCAGGGTGGCTTTGAATGGGACCTGACTTTATTGTCAGTCACTAAGGAAAGCAGAGCCTTACACCTCTTCTGTTCCTGCTGTCATAGATGCCATTTTGACAAACACAAACGTGCTGCTGGTGTTGAACTGGTTTAGAGCTGTTTTCTTTTCCACAGATTCAAAAGCCAGAGTAACATCATTACTTTTTTTATATGTTGCCCCCTTTACACCAGTGCTACTGCTTGGTACTACAACAAGCACATTGCTGCTAAATATCTTTACAATTCCTGGCTTCTGGAGCCTACGTTAGTATCCAAACACCACTGTTCAAACACATTTGTGCAGCCCGAGGTGATTGCTTTGTGCAGCAAATATGTTTGACAAACTGTTATTAACAGCAACACTAACAAACAAATATTTCAATCTTAATTTCAGTGTTATTAGCCTTCAGCTCTTTAACTAGGGAACTTGATTGTGCTGGTATTGATGACACTGCTGTTATAGGAATTGAATCAATGGTACCTCAATTTTTACCTTTACAACAAAGCTTTCCTTGGTTTTGTAGGTCTCCATAACCCCAACCCCAGCAAAACCAGTTCTTGGTTCTAGACCTGCAAAGAGTTGTTTCTATTCTGGAACCAGTTCTTCTGGCCCGGAGCCAGTTCTCTCACCGTTGAAATGCAAAGAAGTGTTTTTGAAGTAGGACCTGGCTCTGAACCAGCTCTGGAACTGGCTCAATGGAATAGTATGGAGGGTCTGACATCCGGGGCTAGTGCCCCCCAAAACCCAGCCCATTTCTCTCAACCTATTTTTCTTCTCCTACCCCTGTTTCCATGTCTTCCCCTCTTCTGGTCTTCTCCTTGTCTATCTTACAGAGTTTGCCTAGAGGATTTGGCTTCAAACAGATTCTGCCATGACAGACTATTATAGTAAATGGTGTGTGTGTGTGCATGTGGCAGAATCCAGAAATCTCTGTCAGCAGCCAGCAGATGAGATAGGCTGAGACAGAACGAAGGGACAGAGAAAACTCCTTAAGGGGGAAACCAAAGGGGAAAGCAGAGAAGGAGCAGTAGAGGCAAGTCCGGGGCCTTGATTCAGATTCTGCCTGACACTAACTGTGTGTTGTTGTCATGGGAACACAGCGGACCAGCATTAGATAGAATTGCCGGTGAGACAGACAAGCTCAAAAGTTGTTTGTAGCGTCACAGCGCAGCCCAGCACAGCAGGATACTGCACACATCACTACACTGTGCTGCTCAGGAGAACACGCCACTGCCTAGGAGGACAATACAGCACACAACAGGGAACTATACCACAAAACATCCCAGCACCGAGCAGATCTTAAGATATATCATTCAAGATGTTTACTGAGAATTGTTTCATGTAAATTCTGCTTCACACATTCAGCATACTTTAGTTCTTGGACAGTTTTTCCTGGTTTAGGGCCTTGTTTAAGGGACACTTTGATGCTATCATACTGTATTTTAAGAGTTTAAAGTTTGTTTGTGTTTTGGATCATGTAACCTACAACCAGAGAATAAAGATATGTAAGATGACATTTTGAAATGGCCCAGTGCTGTAATCGCACATAAAGCAAGTGATAAGCAGAGTGAAAGGCACTGGCTAATCCAGCTAAGTTATGCAGTTCTCTATTCTTCGGGGCCAACCAGTCACCCAGTCATCCAACCAGCCACTTGGCCAACCAATCGGCCGGCCTTAAGCGTCCCTGGTGCCACTTAAGAATCATGAGAAAAGAATGTTCTCAGCTCTTTTCTGTCCTGATTATATCAGATGTGGCGGAAATGGTGGGACTCTGGGTGGATGCCAGCCCTGCCAAGCCCTAGGGAGAGAAGGAGGAGGAGGAGGGAGGTGGCAGACATGAGGGGGCATAGCAAAGGGGTGGAAAGAGTGGATGAGATAGAGAAAGGGGGGAGATGGGGACAGTAACATAGGCATGAGGGGAGAAGGGGGAGAAGGGGGAGAGGCATGGGAATGAAGTGACAGCGGTGCGGAGGACCTCCAGGGACCAGAAGGTTGGAAGAAGAGCAGTTTGATTCATCGAGACCTGTAAGCGGCCTGATCCCTAGGCAGCAGACAAATGTGCAGGGAGTGGTTAGTTATAGGCCAGAGAGGGACAGATGGTAAATGACATCTTGGGGACATGTTGCCCTTATCACGTCAGCCTTTCCCATAACATCCTGCCCAGAGAGAGAGCTTGAAAGAGAAGTTGGTTCTGAAAGCTAATGGAAGACATGACTAATCATAAGATCCATGACAAAAGTATAGTCAGCAGTAACCATGCCAACAACCTTGAGTGTGTTTTTTATAATGATACCATCTCTATACCTTAAAGGCTTGGGGCTAAAGTTGTTTAAAGCATGCAGTTGTACAGCTTTGATAATTAGCCACCAGTAATGTAATACACGTTATATTAGATTACAGGGGGTCTTGCTCAGTTTAAGTGGTATTAGGCCTGGTGTACTGAGTGGAGCTCAGGAATATCAATATAGAAAATGGATGCTGCAACAATACAATATGCTTCTCTGCTAGCGGTTCTTGATTGTAATTGTTTGTTATGGCAAGGTCGCCCTGCATCAAAGGTATTTTACGAAAAAAAGGAGAATCAAAGGATAATTATGAAAGACCAATCCATTAAAAGGTCAACAAAGCGTCCTGGCACGGGATTGCAATCGAGCCCCTTTGCAGGTCAGTGCAAGTTTTTTGTAAAAAGCCAAATAGTCTCTGTGTGTTGTCATTTGTACACAGTAATGAGTGGTGAACATGAAATTGTGTTGGGTGACCTTGGCACTACTTGCTTTTATAGTGTTTTGGTTTTTAGGAATATTTTGTACTCAATATATTTTGGAAAAGACAGAAAAGAAAACTTGACTCTGTGTCATTTTTATCAATGAGAACCACACCAACACTGAGCCGCACACAATCAGGATGTACAATTGCCAGAACAGAGAGGAGTGCACAAGACACAATCATTGAATGGCAAATGTTTGCAGGAACATGTAGGGTTTCATACTACTTTCCAGATGAAGCATGCATCCTCTCTGCCTCTTCACTTGGAAATATCAATAGAGAACATGAAGCTGGACTTAGTCAAGCTGTGAATACTTTGCTGCTACCACACTACCATGTTAGTGTATTATTATACATCAGATGCGTCAGATTTGGTATACAACACCCTTTCCTATTTGGACCAGGATTTTGTACCGGCTTGTGGGGGTAACTGAGTGTGTTGGCCATAATTATCAAGAGTGTATCAGAAAAAATGGTCCTTATAGAAGCTATGTGTTGGGTAGTGTGTGTGTGCAGTACCCCCGGTATACTGCACGGCTATAAGGTTTCTCTGATACACATCTATGCGCTCTGGGAGAACCTAATCCTGTATCTGATATGGTGAGAGTAATGGCTCTTATTCAGTCAGGGTTATAGTCACTTAGTCTCTCAGTGGCCTTTATTTACCTACTTATTAACAGTTACTTAAGTTAACAGTCTGATGATTAAATAAGAAATTAACTTAATAAATAATTAGAGTCAGTGAAATGACAGTTTGGTTCGAGCCTGGGAGGAGCTACCTTATTTAAAAAAAAAAAAAAAAAATCTTATCTTGAGAAACATTTTGTGGTTTATAGACGTATGTCTGAGTTATACATTTTGAGTGGTACAAGCAACTTTTACAGGAACATATCAAGTTATCCATCCATGAACTGAGGCTCACAACCCTTTAAAAAAGTTTGGCCAAAGTAAAGTTTTGGATATTTTGTTTGTTTATTTAGGTCATCGTGATCAGATTTTCAGATTTTGTCCAGTTTTAAGGGTTAGAGTTAATGTAATTGAGACTAAAATATATGTAAAGTAGAAGCCATGAGCTCTTACTACATTAAGTTTAGATTGTTTCAAAGGGCAGAATAGTGACCACAGAACAACCTAGAGATGTGTCTACATGGGGCAGTGAGTTACCAAACAACCCCATTAATATTTTCCTAGCTAGAGTTCCTCATGCTGTATGTGTAGTCACAGCAGTGGTGACTAGCGGTAGTGGTGAGGGACTCATTATTAGCATCAGCAACTAATTGAAGAAATCTCACAGCGGTGCAACTTACAACTGACTTCTATGTTCACACAGGCCCTTGGTACAGCCTCTCGTTTTTGTGTTTTGTGTTGGAGAGAGAGCTGAGTCGTCAGTGGCGGAACATGGACGTAAAGTAAGCGAAAAAATGTCTGCATACTTTGGAAAATTTCAAAAGTCAGTTCGTGAAATGTACAAAGTATGTTCATGTTCTTCTTAAAATGAATCACTCAACCTTTAAAAGACAAGGAACTTTGAAAGTGGATGATTCACAAGTTTCATTGTTGTCGGCACAGCAGTTTTTTTTTTAAAAGCTCTGACTGTTTGATGTTTCTGCTATGGAATTCTAGTCATTTTTGAGCTGGAAAATAGTAACAACAGCAGAGCAGTACTGATAAAATGTCACATGTTACGTGAATAATAAAATCTAAAAATTTGTTTTTGAATCCAAAACTGAATATATAAAATTCATTTATAAAATATTCATAAATAAGATTATATTGACTGATCTTGGCAGGCTTTTACTTTTGAAGAAAATGGTGCAAGCAGAACACATAATAATTAATTATTGCCAACATTATATTTCCTTCACCAAGTTCCCCTATTACTGTACCTTTACTGGTACAATGTTAATCTGACCAAAATACTCTCAAATAATCACTAGTGCAAGTTTAGAATACACACCCAACTTTACTCGAGAGTCCTTCTGGCCAATATATGCTTTCTGTTTGCTTCATGATGGACATGTTCTGTTATGCTACAGCTGGGGATTCTAACATGCACGTGCTGCACCCGTGCACACTACAAAGCGTTAGCAGCAGCGACAGTGAATAGAAGAGAAAACACGGAAAAGTGGTGAGAAAACAATATGTGTAACTGAGTCAGAAATGTTAAACAGCACAGTCCTCCATCCATTATCTGTGACCTGTTATCTTTTTGAGGGTCACAGCTGTCACTCGGGAAAGATGGGGTCCACCCTGGACAGGTCCCCAGTCTATCTCAGGGCTGGCACAGAGAGACATTTACATTTAGATTTACATACAGAGACATACACAGACAAACAACCATTCACCAATTAACCTAATATGCTGTGGGAAGAAAAGCAGAGTATCCATGCAAGCACAGAGAATGTAAACTCCACACAGAAAGCCTGTTAAATTCAAACCGGCATTCTTCTAGCTGTGAGGTGGCAGTGCTAACCACTCTGCCACCTGCCCTGATGTGACATAAGTATAAAAAAATAAGTGTAAAAATGTAAAAACATATAAGGGTATTACAGAACCTGGTTTGCTAAATCAAGTCTCATCAGTTTTCACATGAGAGGTGTCTGGATTATGATATGCTCTGATTTACATGTGTCAATACATCTGTCAGTTTTGGGTTTGCTTGCTTCTAACTGAGGTTCTCTAATTAAATTAGAATTTAAACTCTCAATCATATCTTAAAGCGGAGACTGTGGTGCAGGAAGGTAGAGCGGTCGTCCACCAATCTCACAGTTGTTGGTTCAATCCCCAGCTCCTCCAGTCACATGTTGAAGTGTCCTTGAGCAAGACACTGAACCCCAACTTAGTTGCTCCCGGTGTGTGTGATTGTGAGTGTGAATGGGTGAATAAGAAGCAGTGTAAAGCGCTTTGAGTGCCAATAGGTAGAAAAGTGCTATATAAGTGCAGAACATTTAAAAAAATACTTCTATAAGAGGACACGCTTTTTTTTTATTTAGGTGATATAGGTCCACATACTAATATCTTGTGACAGTTTTCGTTGGATCAGGAACTAAAATGATTGTTATTCATATTATCATTTTTAAACCTTGTGGTAGACACAGGACTTGCATCTATCTTATCACATCTGTTTTTTCATCTCTTTTCTTTCTTCCTTTCCTATAGTTGGCTCTGGTTCGACTTCACAAGCTACAGTAGCTGGTGCAGGCGCCATGTCTGTTCCCACCAGACAACCTTTGCCAGCTGCCGAGGCTAAAATGAGCTCCGTGCCTGTCACGCTGGTTTCCCCCACACACTGCCGTCCTTTCCCAGTTGCTCCGGCAAGCCTGGTAAGTGCATGCCTGGCATCACTGTGGAAGTCCCAGGTTTAAATACAGATGCCACCGTGTTGAATCCAACTGCTTGTCTTTGCAGCATGCAGAAGCAGCTTCTGCACATGTGTGCCAAACACCAGCAAAGGGATTAAAGATGCCCTTTCACCCCTAGAGGGAAGCAGTAGACACAGAGCCCCCAACACGTCTGTGACTTTTACTGTGATTATCTCTCTTATCTTCCTCTTTATTTTATTCTATGTGGGTAACTTCGTCTTTTATTTTTATACGATTTTTTTCATGATTTCATGTCTTTGCTTCACCTCCTTCAAATCTTTATTCAAGTTTATCTTTTCTCATTTCTTTCCATCCTTCTCCGTCAGTTTTATTGCTTTGCTTTCTCCATCCTTATCACATTCCACTGATATCCCCCGTTTTTATTCTTCTTTTTCATTCTCAGTATCAGTACTATCGTTCCTTCTCTTTACATGTAATGTCACATAGAGGGGAAGATGAGAGAGGCTCAGATGATTTATGTCCGATACAACCTCTCCCTTGAGCCCCATTGATTTTCAGCTTAGTGAAATGTCATAGTTGTGTGATAGTAATCAAATCATACATCACAGGGTGGAAAAATGTCACTTTAGGGGAGACATACTGTGCCCTGTTCTACAGTCTCTCTTTCTTACTCTATCACATTTGGATAGGAAGTGTAATATTTTTGCACTATAACCTCCCTTTTCACACCGCTCCGCCGACATAAGAACTTGTTTACGATGTGTTTAGGTCTATATTTGACTGAGCAGCAATAAACTTTGTCAGTGATGAAAAGATTTGAGGGTTTTGTTAGAGTAACAATTATTTTTAACAATATAAATAATGCCGTCTATGTCAGAGGTTTTTGGTCAGGTGCTGAATGACGGAAGCAGCTGACCACCCTGCAATCAGTTTTGACAAAGAAATGCAGTCACATGCAAATCTCAAACACACTCGCACAATCCAAGTGCAGATGAGCTCAGCCTTGCACCCTCATTTAGGCTGAGAAAAGGTGATAATTAAAGTCACAGCCTTGGCTCTGCTTGCATCTGCGGTATGGGTGTGTGTGTATGTTTGCATGCATGTGTCCAAATGTGCGTGTGTATGTGTGTAGACGCAGTGGTGTGTGTGGTGAGTGACTTGAGCATGACGCGCCCTTAGATGGGCGTGTGATTAGGCTGGTGGTTTTCTCTCCTTTTCTTACTTCTTGAGGCCAGACTCAAGTCTAGTAATAGTCATCTATACTGTTCTTATTTCAGTGCAAGACCACTTGGTTTTTACTGTGGATCTTTTAAAACACCTCAATAAGATCTAGTTTCACTTTTAGAAAATTGATGTGCTTTTTTTTTTCTTAAACATCTGGATGTTATAGTTTCCACCAAATGTTACCTAAACAGCACAAAATGGTGCTTTTGTTATGTGCTAGTCCTGGTACTAGTTTACTGCTCTATTGTTTTAGACAAACATGAGACAGGGTTAGGGAAAGATCATGGGTTGATTTAAAATACAGAAACGGTTGAAGAAACAACAGTGACTAAAGTAACAAGATTAACTTATGATGTTAAACTGGTCTGTCTCACCTCAAAGTCCTGTGTCACCTGACCATTTCTGAGTTGCATCACCACATTATCAAATCATAACTAAGGCCTGGTAGTGACAGATAACTCACCATTTTATGGCTTGATAATGCCTGAATTAGCTGAAAAGATTAAGAGCTATTACTTTAGTACCTGGCACCAAAGGGCTGCAAATTCAACAGACAGCTGCTGCCGGGGGGTGCGGTGGTTGGTTACGGAGAGCTGGTCTTTTAACAAATGCTTCTGTGGATCACTAGAGCTTAATCCATGACATGTCTTCTTGTTTGGAAACATTTCACTACTCACCCAAGTAGCTTCTTCAGTATGAATGAGTCCAGTTGACATGACTCAAACTCCCGATAAGCACATCTGGATGACTAAGAAGTTTCACTGATCATGTATGGATTGGAGGACTTGTTGAAATTCTTAATTAGGTATTATAACAGCTAAAGTGTTTTCATTACTGACTGTTTCAAGCACCTCTGTTTCAAGGCACTGTCACATGATATGCTAAAAAAATCCATCCTTTATATATAAATACATGTTGATTTGATCATGCATACCGATCCTGTGTACAGTACAAAGGCATAAATGAAAGTGCAGATGTTATCAGAAGTCACTGTAGCCACTATCTGCATCATTTTGTAAGACTAAAGCCCAAACCACTTTCAATTAAGGGTTAGAGGAGGTTGAAAGTTGGAAATGTTGTAGAGAGGCAGCTTCCTTTATCATCTCACCTATCAGATGTTTCCTTAAAACTAACGAGGTCATTCCAGTGGACAAGACACTTTTTTTGCAGATACATTCAGATATTTGGCAAATGTCTTTATGCAAAGTGACTTATAAGTGAGAAACCGAGCAACCAAAAATTCATCGTCAAGAAGAAACAAGAAGTTTGTTCCACCATCTTTGGACCGCTCAGCTGAAGAGATTTACCTGGGATCTTTTGCTGTGTGGTGAGCAGTGGCGTTCGGTGACAGAGTGCAGTCGGTGAGAGGGACTGTAGACCTGTCTGTCGGTAGGAAGTTGGTTCAAAGGCAGAATTTTAAACCTGATGGTGTCAGCTACTGAAAACCAGTACATAGAAAACAGTTGTTTGTTGTTTAAGGCTATGCACAGATGAGACACGTTGCTGCAGTCTGGGTTACTTTAAATGGTTTGAATGAGCATGCAGGCAGCCCTGTTAGTAGGGCATTGTGGTCTGCTCGCTTCTTCTTGAACTCCAAACGATGCACACACAGCCATATATGGCATAAAACTGATATATCAAACAGACTAAACTTGTGCTATTTATTCATGTTCTATTCAACATTGGACATACAGTCTGGATGGCTCCAGAGGAACAAGGCAAGCATACGGAAAAGCAGGAAGAGAGAAACAAGCAGACTTCTTCTTCTCCTCCCCCCAAGAAAAATGCATGCATTCATCCACAATTGGCAGGTCTGTGCCGCAGTCTGTATATTATTGCCGTCCATTAAAACAATCATGTCGGCAGAAGAATGTGCCCAACGATTTATGGTGATCCAGTGGATGGGTAATGACCCATATGTCCGACACATGGGACACCTCACTAACCGCTTCATGAGCTAAGATAGAACCAATGACTGTGCACTTCTGTGTGTGTCTGTCTGTCAGTGTGTATGTCTAGAAATGCATATGTGTGAGCACATAAAAATGTCTTTGTAAGCACAAATAGGGGAAAGACCAATGCAGTGAAGGGAAAGAGAAAAAGGTCAGCAAGTATACTATAACTTCCATGTCTTTTCTCATTTTACATAAAAATACGAGATGCTGATTGGCTGTAATTGAACTATAGGTTTGTGAAATGAGCATAGGCCTCTGGAATGAAGTCTCACGCACTCACTCAAGAAAACCCGTGTTTTTATTCAATAAAATGTAAAAGGGCCATTTATGACAAAAATGATTAAGTATTTGGAGTTATATAATCAATCAACTGAGGGCTTTCTATGCGTGATTGCATGTTCTGATGTTAGATGTTACAGTCCTAAAAAACAGTGTTCAAGTCTAAAACATTTGGAGGGACTCCCATCAACTGCAAACAGCGCTCCAAGACTCTTGCCCTGTAACACAGGCGCTGTCTATGCTTATTTAGCCAAATATCACCAGTGTGTTGCAAAATGACCCATGTGGGTGCTATGTGCGTTTCTGACCTTTATGGATAAGGTTATCTGGCTTAGTGCATAAAGAGATGTTCATAGTGCATAAAGAACTGTTTAGACTAAGAGATGCCAAATGAAAGAAAATCTGCTGCGTTTGAGTAAAGACATGAGATTTTGAGCTTGATTTGGGATCCATAGGCCAAAATATTATTAATATCTGTTGCTGACCTGGAAGATATGTTTGGTGAGTTTTAACTCGCAGAGTCATGCATGTGAACTATACTGTATATTCTCTCTTTATCCTACTTAATTACACAGCAACAAAACAAAAGATAAAAACAGCTGACACCATTTCCCAAAGTCACTTTTGATGCTGTGGCTAGTGTATTCAAGGTTGGTTCACTAAGAGGTCACCTGTCCTTTTTAGGGACACACCTGGAAGCTGCCCAGTACAACCACAGGCCACAGAGCAGCTGCACTGAAGCTATTGAGGTCAAGGGCCTTGTTCACAAGCATCCCAGTGGTGCTGATGAGGGAGGAGACAAGCTTGTTCACTTGTTCCACTCAGATTTTATCCCTCCAATCTAGAGTCTGGGAGACTGTGGTGCAGGAGGTAGACTGGTTGTCCACCAATCCCACAGTTGTTGGTTCGATTCTCGGCTTCTACGGTCACATGCCGAAACATCCTTGAGCAAGACACTGAACCCCAACATGGTTGCTCCCGGTGAACTTTGGCCAGCTGCATTAGTGTGTTAGTGAGTGTGTGTGAATGAGAAGCAGTGTAAAGTGCTTTGAGTGCCAATAGGTACAAAAGTGCTATACAAGTGCAGAACATTTGCGAAACCAGTGACCTTACAGTATGTATTTCACCTTTGCTCTAAAATGCAGAGTTGTTACTCCCCATGTCTTGTTTTCTTCCACTGCGAATAAATGAAAGGATCATTAGAAACAAGTTAGTAGTTGATTGGTAGCTGATCCATGGACTGAATTTCACTGGTTACATTTTTAACAGTTTTGTTTTCTGGCCTGTACAATTTTAAGTAGGAATAGAGCAGCTCAAACACAGCAGGAAAAGCAGATGGTGACTCTTAAGTTGTGTTCTCTCTTCTGACATGCTAAAGAGACTGCAGTGATCTTATTTTCCTTGTGTAATGATGCAACATTTTATTTAGATAATAATGACTCAAAATGACTCAAACCTCCACATATACTGTATGTGTACATCAATCTGGTAGATGCACAACATATAAACAACATATTTGCTGTGCATAACTGTGCATCACCCCTTCTAGAGACAGACATAAGTGATACCTGCTGCCTTCAAATAGCTGTTAAAGACACAAGAGTAAATTCCTTTTCTACTTGCTACTAAGAGTCACCTGTTGGTCTTCAATTTTTTGTCAGTGTGAAAACATCTTGTATTGTTGAAAATGTGTGCAATTAAAGTGGGAATATTCAACCATCTCTCCTTAAAATTATGTTCATATGCAACTTAGCTGCAACCACTATTAGGTTTTTGAAAGGTACTAGTCGGATTATGTTTTCAATGCAGCTGATTTTGAGTGAGTGAAGTGCTACATTTATTGAGGTCTGGCTTGATCTAACTATGACCTCTGCCCCACCTTTCCCAGTGCAGTTGAGAAACAGCAAACATGGCACAGTCAAGGTAGTAGTGTGATGAAGAAAATTACTAGTTTGCTAGTGGGACACAGAGTTTTGTGTCAGCACAAATATCGAGCCTGGGAACTCATACGCAATCATCACACAGACACAAAAAAGAAGCACAGGCAACATTTCCCTGCCCTGCAGAGAAAGTCCAAAGGGGGAGCAGGGAGGAGAGAGTGAAAGAGTCGGGAAGCAAAGGGAACATAGCTGAAAAATAAAACCCTTTTAGGATTAGTTTCCAATTTTCAGCCGTTATCAACCCATCACAGAAAAACAGCTTATAGTGACGGAACAGTGAGAGGTTGTTTGCCGAGGCGGATTACAGCACTAAAAGGATCAGGAGAGAAGCAGCAGTGTGAGTTCAGGTGCCGTTCTAGGGTTATGAGGAGGGTGTTATTTTTTTTTGGGGGGGGGGGGGATAAAGTGGATGATGCTAAAAAAAAAAACAATATGCTGTCTAACTTGTTTATCTACTATTATTTTCTAGCTATTGGTTTTATTGTTTGCTTTGGAGGGAACATGCTGGGGAGCACATGAGTGGTTTCATTGCTAAGCATGACAAAATCACCCATTAGTCCTCTCTCTGGATCCAATACGCTCGGTCGGATGCATTTATAAAAAATGTGCTTTTAGTATTCTTTGCTTATGGTCCATGCTGCCAACATGAAACATGATTTTTTTTTTTTTTATTTAATTGACTTGAAAAACTCTGTTTATTTCAGCTTTCCTCTTTAGAGATGACTTCATTTTTCTGTTTTATGACTTTACTGTACATTAGTTAGACCCTCTTTTAAACATCTTGGCATATTATGACTTTCATTAACCATGTATTGAACATAGACTCCTGGTGATACTGACCTATTTCAGTATAATTTTAAGCTAAGATGTTTCCTGACTTCATATTCATTATACATTGACTGTGGCGGAGGAAGGTAGAGCGGTTGTCCACCAATCTCACAGTTGTTGGTTCAACAACTGTGAGATTGCATCCACCGCAACTTTCTCCAAAACACAAGACTTTCTTGTTCTCTAATTACATTTTCTTGTTTGCTAGTGATCTAATCACTATAGCTGATTAAACATGTTATTGTTGGTCACATGGTTGGTTTTTGGTATAACCTGCTGGCACAAATGACATGGACTATTAGTCTTCAGGAAAACAGTCACTATTTAAATAATTAAATGTTCAGTTTAACACCTCTAGTTTGTAACACTACAGCACACAGGCAGGTTTAGGATGACTTAAGGAAAACAAGAACTCTAGTTAAACAGCTGTACTGGGGGCAATTGTTGTTAGCTTTGGCAAGTGCTCAGAGTATAAAATGACTTCAGTCAAATCATTTTTCACACTTATCGCTGAGTTAGAGTTAAGCATATACAAGATTTAGCTGTCTGCAGTAGCCATATCAGCTACATGCATAGGAATATATGTACATCCATGGCAACTTGTTAACTGAACTGATTATTCTGTCACATCCCTCTGCCAACAATGGTTTGTTTAGGAGGATGTGAGTCTAACTTTTATATTTGTAATCTCCAAGTAAACTAAAACAAACATGCAATATCTAATTAGTAGTATTTTTTATGTCATTTAAATGGCTAACCCTAAGATTGATTCTCCTAATGATGGGAGTTGTCTTTTTCCTGAATCTTTCAAATGAAAGTAGTGATAGTAAATGCAAGGAATATGTTTCATCCAATTTTAAATAATAATAATAATAATAATAATAATAATAATCAGACTACCAAATGTTTTAATTTACACCTATTTGCTATTAAGACTGACCAATTAACCTGCATGTTTTTGGATTCTGGAAGGAAGTTGCAGACCCTGGAGAAAAACCCACACAAGCACACAGACAGGAGCCACCCAGCGCAGCAGGTTCCAGCCCAGAACCTTCTAGCTGTAAAGTGACAGTGCTTACCACTGCACCATCGTGCTGCCCTTAGGTTCCATAAGAAATGTAATTACTGACCAGAAAATAGATATACTGTGTAGTGTTAGAGAAATGCAGGTAAGGGGCATCCAGGGAGACTAAAGCTTAGACCAGATGATCTCATCATGACAGCTCAGGATGACAGGGTCCGCTTAAAAGCAGCATGGGCTACAAGATTGAAAGTCCCAAAGAGCCTGGACCACAGAGATAGTGCTCTGACATGTAGCCTTGGCCACAGGCAAAATATCACTCAGTTATACCAGCTGTCTGAACACACAGGTAGAGGTTGGTGTACTAAAGTTGTAGATATCCCTGAAGGCAAACAGGGGCCCTCAGCTTATCGGTACAGCAGAGTTATCCCTGCCGCAAGTCTTGTACTCCTCAATGACTCCCCACTGCCCAAAGAGGGGATTTTTCTTTCTTCTTAAGAAAAGCAGCTTTGCCTTTAGTTAGGTTTTAAAGACTCATCCTCATCTAGGTGACATCTACATTAAAATTGTCAGGACTTTCTAGAAAATGCTGTTACAGCGCTGACAGGATTCCCTTTAAAGTAAGATAGAAAAAGAGATGTGACTGCAGTTTGTTTTCCTGTTATAGCCCAACACTGGCCTTAGTTGCAATGCCTTCTTGTGCCTTCCTGCTGTCTTAACAACTTTCTAACCTTGGCTGTTCCCTGATTTAGGTGTATTTTAGGCTGCAAAAAAAAAAAAAAAAAGAAAACATCTGCAGTTAATAGTGAGCTGTGACTATAATCCATTATGACTGCAAGAGTTATTGAAATTAGGTCTGAAGATTTGATTTTATATGATCAGCACTAGCGTGTTTCCTAACACACTCATTTCTCACAATATTAGACCCACAGCTCGGCTAAGCTCACCTAACCAAAAAATTACCTAAATGGCTAAAAGTATTTGCTTCCCCTTGGAAATGCAGCCACTTGTGTGTGTGTGTGTGTGTGTGTGTTTTCACTCCAGTTATAATATAGTGCAGCATAGGGAGTTTTAGCATGAGACACTAATGACTTGTGACTGTGCCAAGCTCTTAGAGGGCAGCATGAGCGGCAGTAAAATGGTGGCTGAGAAGTTATGGTGCAGGGTTTATTGTATGAAAGACATTACTCATTCCTGCCCTGCATGTTAACATGTGCTGCATTCACTTCATATTAGCAGGAAAACAGGATGACATTTTGTTGGTTGTAGTTTGTTGCAGTGGCCGTACCCAAGGTGGTGATCATCAGGTCACCTGACAAATAACATTGGTTTTAACTGACCACCGGCAGTTATTGCTTCTAGTAGCTTAAAAAAGAATAAATGTAACTGACCACTGCCTTTGACCTTTATGTGCTTGAACCACTGGTGAAACAACGGTCTTGAAAATGGTGAGGCTACATTCATTTGAGGTATTCATCAGCGTCATCGGTCATGTGCAGTCAATCAGTTGTGAGAATAAAGAGGGCAGTGAGGGAAAAAATGTAAACCAGGATAAAAACCAGGGCATTGGTAATATAAGCAGAAATTTAAACTGTGACGGCAAAAAGAAAACTTTTTTCTTGCTGAAAAATGAAGAAAATAAGGAATATACGGCAGCCAGGTTCCTGAGAAAATGAAAATAAGATAAGACAGATTCTTTACTTAAATTAAAAACTGAATTTGCTTATTGCACGTTAGTGACTCAAACGTTACTTTATCCATCCATGTATCTGATGTGGTCGCGGTTGTAGCATATTTAGCAAGGTAGCGCAAACGTTTCTCTTCCCAGCCTGCTCCTCCAGCTCATCCTGGATCAGGGATGACAGGACGTAGCAGAACGGCCTTGGGTTCATGGAGATAGATAACTGGAAGAGGACTGGAAGAGACTGGTTTTAAACTGGGACCCGTGGAAAACGGGATGTACCTTCGTATTCCTGGGGAGATTGAGTCTTACTGCAGACAGCTTAATAATCTTATCAATAGGAAAGGGCCGATATATTGGGGGTCTAATTTTCTGGACACTATAAGCAGAGGAATATTTTGGGTCGAAAGGTAAACGGTCTGACCTGGTTCGTAGGTGGGGGCCGGGGTTCTCCGACGGTTAGCTAGCCGCTTGTTTCTGAGTGTAGTTCGGCACAGGCCACCACAAATTCTCGGGTGTCTTTGACATGTGACAGCCACCAGAAGTGTCACTGGAGGAGGTTTATGGAGTGGTCTGCCCCGGGGTGACAGGAAAGCTAGGAGCAATGGGAACCTGGGAGCCGACCTGAGATGGGACAAATAGCAGACCAGGGGGTCCGGTGCCGGGATCGGGCTCCTGCCACTGGGCTGTGCGCAGAGTCCTCTCAATCTCCCAGGTGACGGTCCCCAGCACACATGACGGAGGAAGAATGGTTTCAGGGTCATGGGAAGATGTCTTGGGGGCATGGATGCGGGATAAAGCTTCGGGCTCGATGTTTTCCCTCGAGGTGAGGGAAAAGTTGAAACGGTCGAAAAAGAGGGACCATTGGGCTTGGTGGGAGTTGAGGCATTTGGCAGTCATTAGGCGAGCAAGGTTCTTATGATCGGTCCAGATAATAAACGGTTGTGGCGCCCCCTGTAACCAATGGCGCCACTCCTCCAGTGCCAGCTTCCCCCCCAGGGGGGGGATCACCTACAGAATAGTTCCTCTCTGAGGGGGTTAGAGAAGAAGGCGCAGGGCCACAGCTTCAGGTCGCATTTGCTACGCTGGGAGAAGACCACGCCCATGGCGACTACAAACTGACAAGAGTGTCAGGCTGAGTCAGGACGGGTGGGGAGGTGAACAGTTCTTTAAGGCGGATGAAGGCGCCTTAAAGAAGGCGCATAACCAAATATTCAAACTGACCCAGTGGTGTGTTGAAGGCGGTGTTCCACTCATCTCCCTCACGGATTCTAGCTTGGTGAAGATTGATGCTCCCTTGTAAGGACTTAAATGCAGAATTAAGCAGAGGGAGTGGGTATTTGTTTTTGACAGTTATATTAGTTAATCCGACGAAGAAGAAGCCAGCGGCGACAGGGGAGGAAGACAGACAGATGAGACCGGCCTGCAGAGACTCCCTTATATATCTTTCCATGGCTTCCCTTTCGGGGCAAGAGAGGGTTGTACAGGCGACCCATGGGTAGTGGCGCTCCAGGCTGGAGGTCAATGGCGCAGTCGAAAGGGCGGTGGGGAGGGAGTGCAACCTAGTGCAAACAGTGCAGACAGACAGTGTAGACAGACAACACAAAGTAACACAGGACAGGACACAGAACCTAAGACAGTGCCGACCAGTAAACCTACTGTATACTATTTTACAGTACAGTACAGTCAAGTGTGCTAAGGGTGTAAAAAGAGCAGCATGTAAACAGTGCAATTGCATTGGAATGTGCAAAAAAAACAGCAGGTAAACAGTGTGATGCGGTAAGTGTAGAATAATAAAAGTAAATAAATAAATAAATATGTGATGGTGGAATGAATTGAGATGAGTAATGAGTGATGAGAGTGTGTTGAGTTCGGGTTGTAGTGTGTGTAAGTTCCATTTCAGTTCTGTGTGTTGAGGAGCCTGATGGCTTGCGGGAAAAAACTGTTGCACAGTCTGGATGTGGCGGCCCGAATGCTTCGGAACCTCTTTCCTGATGGCAGGAGTGTGAAGAGTGTGTGTGATGGGTGTGTGGGGTCGTCCACAATGCTGTTGGCTTTGCGGATGCATCTTGTTGTGTCAATGTGCATAATAGAGGGGAGAGAGACTCCGATGATCTTCTCAGCTGTCCTCACTATCCTCTGTAGGGTCTTGCGATCCGCGACGGTGCAGTTCCAAAACCAGGCAGTGATGCAGCTGCTCAGGATGCTCTCAATGGTCCCTCTGTAGAACATGGTCAGGATGGGGGGAGGGAGATGGGCTTTCCTCAGCCTTCTCAGGAAGTAGAGACGCTGCTGGGCTTTCTTGGTGATGGAGCTGGTGTTGACTGACCAGGTGAGGTTGTCCGCCAGATGAACACCAAGGAATTTGGTGCTCTTGACGATCTCCACTGAGGATCCATCGATAATCAATGGAGAATGGTCGCTCTGTGCTCTCCTGAAGTCCACAACCATCTCTTAAGTTTTGTCAACGTTCAGAGACAGGTTGTTTGCTCCACACCAGGCTGTTAAGCGTTGCACCTCCTCTCTGTAAGCTGACTCGTCGTTGGTGCTGTAGATGTTGTTCCCGATCCGGACTGACTGAGGTCTTCCAGTCAGGAAGTCCAGAATCCAGTTGCAGAGGGAGGTGTTCAGGCCCAGTATGCTCAACTTCTCGATCAGGTGCTGAGGGATGATTGTGTTGAATGCTGAGCTGAATGTCAGCATTCGTCCTTATTGTCCAGGTGGGTGAGGGCCAACTGGAGGGTCGTGGAGATGGCATCGTCCGTGGAACAATTTGGACGATACGCAAACTGCATGGGGTCCAGGGGGGTTGGGAGTTGGGACTTAATGTGCCTCATGACGAGCCTCTCGAAGCACTTCATCACGACGGGCGTGAGCGCGACGGGACGATAGTCATTGAGGCAGGAGACAGTAGACTTCTTAGGCACGGGAACAATGGTCGTTGTCTTGAGGCACGTAGGAACAACGTTGCTGCTCAGGGAGATGTTGAAGATGTCTGTAAAGACATCCGCTAGCTCTTCTGCACATTCCCTAAAAACTCTGCCAGCAATGTTGTCTGGTCCAGCAGACTTCCGTGGGTTAACTCTGCATAGAGTTTTCCTCACTTCAGCTGTGGTTAGACAGAGCACCTGGTCACTGGGAGGAGGAGTGGACTTCCTCGCCTTCACGTTGTTCTGTGCCTCGAACTGGGCGTAGAAGTGGTTCAGCGCATCTGGGAGGGAGGCGTCGCGGTCACAAGCAGGTGAAGTTGTCTTGTAGTTCGTGATTGCCTGGATGCCCTGCCACATGCGCCGGGTGTCTCCGCTGTCTTGGAAGAGTTCGTGGATTTTCTTTGTGTGTGCACGCTTCGCCTCTCTAATGGCACGGGACAGTTTGGCCCTTGCTGTTCTTAAGGCCATTTTGTCCCCTGTTCTGAAGGCAGCGTCTCTTTGTTTTAGCAGCGCACACACATTAGCATTTATCCACGGCTTCCTGTTGGAGCGTGTAGTGATGGTCTTGGAGATGGTCACGTCATCAACGCACTTGCTGATGTAGCTGGTTACTGTTGACGTGTATTCCTCCAAGTTGATGGAATCGCCGTTGGTTGCGGCCTCCCTAAACATGTCCCAGTCAGTGCACTCAAAACAGTCTTGAAGAGCAGAAGTAGCTCCTGCTGGCCAGGTTTTCACCTGTTTCAGAACCGGTTTAGAGTGTCTGACGAGCGGTCTGTATGCTGGAATAAGCATAACCGAAATGTGGTCTGAGTAGCCGAGATGGGGGCGGGGCTCCGCACGATACGCTCTGGGGATGTTTGTGTAAACAAGATCCAGCGTGTTTCCTCCTCTCGTTGCAAAGTCCACATGCTGATGGAGTTTAGGGAGCACAGTCCTGAGATTCGCATTGTTGAAATCTCCGGAAATAATAAACAATCCGTCGGGGTGAGCATTCTGCAGGTCGCTAATAGTTCCGTAGAGTTCACACAGTGCACAGAGTTCTTGAACCATTCCGTGTTGATATAAACACACACGCCACCACCGCGAGTCTTACCGCACAGAGCAGCGTTTCTTCGGCACGAAACACGGTTAGCCCGTCTAGCTGGATGGCGGCTTCCGGAACTCTGTCACTGAGCCACGTCTCCGTGAAAAAAAAGATGCAGCAGTCTCTGAATTCTCACCGCGTGGTCCGCTGGAGTCGGATGTAGTCTAGTTTATTGTCCAGGGAGCAGACGTTGGAGAGGAGAATGGACGGTAGAGCCGGCCGGCTAAGGTTAGCATTTAGCCGCCCGCTTGCCGCGCTTCCGCTTCCTCGAGCAGCGCTTCCGACGTCCCCTCACCTGGCCACCGGCGTCAGGTGACACCGAGGGCTGGGGGCCTGGTCTTTGCGCGGGTCGCAGCAAGCCGAGGTCGCGAAGGTTACTAATTACTTCCTCGTGTAGATTATTGTATGCATGAACCCTGTGCCGCAGCAATGTCTGGTGGTCGTACACATGAACACAGGTGACTGTGGTGTCCATGTACTGTAAAGGGTCTGGCTAAATATGGCAAAAGCACCATTTTGGATCCGGAGAGGCCGCTGCGAGCTACTGCCGCACCGCCATCTTGGAATCTAGAGATGTGTCTAATAAGGGTAAAGCTTCCTTGAGCAATGTAGTTGGGATAGAGTCTTACAAACCTATTGTTAATTTTGATGAGGTTATAGTTAAAGTTAACCCTGTGAGGTCTATGGGTGAAAACCAGTCTAAGAGGGATTTTGGTCCTATTAATGATTCTAGCACTGTTGGACATGAAGATCTATCTGGGGAGAGGATCTTTCTCTGATTGAAGTCATTGTTGCTCAGTGTTAAGGGAAAACTAGACTCAACAGAACTATGGCTCTTAGTCAGCCTGACTACAGAGCTGAACAGAACTGGGGGTTGTTCTCTATTAATGAATAATGTGCTGTTCTGGTGTTATGGAGAACTTTTTTATATATTATTAAACTGTTTTTCCAGGCCAAGCGTGAATCTTGTAAATTAGAGAAAGGCCACTTTCTAACTTTTGTGTTGCCTGTTTTAAGTTTGTGAACTATACCAAGGAGATCACCTCAACAGGGTGATGTATTTTATGTAGTGAGGCTGCAGAATTATCAACAAGATGACAAACTTTTACAGGAGTAAAGTTAACGTGGGTAACCTCTATTGTTTGGACATATGGTGAAGCAAATGATGAAAGAATCATTTATTTTATTTTTTTTTACAGCTTTTTCATTTAAGCCTCTGCTATAGTGGAATTTTTCCCTAACTGCTGTATAGTGCGTTATTGTAAATTCAAATGTTCAGACAGAAGAGAGTTGTGAGGAAATATTGTTAAATTAACCGCTTCAATTCCATACGTAAGAACAAGGTCTAACGTGTGACTAAAACAGTGAGTGGGTTTATTTACATTTTGGGAAAAACAATTGAATCTAATAATGAATTAAACGCAGTGTTGAGGCAGTTACTGTCAGCATCTACATGAATGTTAAAGTTAGGGGGTCATGGCTGTAAGGACACCTCAGAGAGACGTCTAGGATCTCTGCATCCTAGTCTCAACTCTGGATTGTCATACTTTTGGTTGTCTAATAAAACCAGCCATACTTCTGGATAACAAAGCTGCACCATCGAAAGTAGGATGGATGGCATCTCTCCTAATCAGCCCAGGTGTTTCCCAAAAGGTTTCCAATTATCTATGTAGCCCACATGGTTTGCTGGACACCACCTAGACAGCCAGCGGTTGAATGACGACATGCAACTGAACATGTTGTCACTGGTCAGATTTGGCATGAGTCCAGAGAAAACTACGGTGCCGGCATTAGTTTGGCAAAGTTACACACTCTAACTTCACGTTTCTGACTATAGAGCTGCCAATCACCAGAGTTAGTTTCTCAGTGGGTGTGTCGCTGAGTGGGAAAATCAATTAGAAACTTGAACCGACTGCTGTTGAACCTCGGGTGTCTGTTTAGCATTAGATCTCTTACGAACCATCACCCACCTGCACTGGCTTCCTGGCTGCTTGGAAACTGCCAGGGGACAGCTAACAGGCGCTATGCTAGGTCAGTCCGCACCAGCTACCAGGGCCTGAATAACTGGATTATCCTTGTGCAGAGAAATCGCTTCAGTAAAATAGGAGCTACGATTAATCCTTGAAGTCTTTCAGTAGAAATCCAACACAGTGTGAAGAAACAGTAAGTGACACAATACGCTTACCGCAGGAGGTTAAAACACATCCACTATCACCATGTAAACTATTTGTTCTCGAATGGATAAAGAATATTCCAGCTGAGTGGAATGTGACAGGGAGGGAGTTGAAGGTTCCAGGTTATGAGAATTGCTCAAATTGAGTGATGGCCCTATGGAGGTAGCTGCTCCTAAATCTGGATTAAAGTGGGTACCTTAGTGAGGATTGAGGATTTTTATATGTATTCAAGTCAGCTGCTGTTGACACACAGGTGTCAGCTAGGGAGTGGAGAAGAAAGGTAGCACAAAATGTGTTTAATTTCAAGGCTAAGGAAATGTTTCCTTATTTATGGGTGTTTTTGTAAGACTGTGACAGAGCATGGAGGATGGGAAAGGCCAGGTAAATATGCTCTGTCTCACTGTGTTTGTGGGTGTATGAGGGGAAGCAACATCTGGCCCGTAAGGGGTCAGTGTCAGCATAGTGTCAAATGCCTGCAAGACACTGAGGAAAGGTCAGACATGCAGGGAGCCCCACTGCTTCTAGCTGACTGACCTATATGGATGTGTGCATGCGCAAACACACACACACACCCACACATACACACACCCACCCACATTTACATCAAGCACCCCCCAGATCTTTGTTCTCTATCTCTAAAGGTGCCTACACACAACAATGTTTAGGTTTATGAAAGACCCACAATGTACAGAACATATGTCACAACCTTGGATAAGAATGAAGTTTAAGCTGTAATGCCTGTCAACATATGTTGTCAGCATATCGCATCCCTGTGCTCCACTCATAAGAAATGAAGCCAAGTTAATGAAACTAAGAATTCAAACAATCTGAGTGGGAGGAGAACGTGGCTCCGGTCATGGCTAAAGAGAAAAGAGGCCAACTTGGAAAACTCAATTAGTTAAGAGAGCTTAAGGCAAGTATGCTTTTATGTTCAGTTATTTTATGTTACACTCTGATTACTTGGTTAATACACAGGTAGATGTGGATCATGGCAGTCGCATGTCTTTGAACATTTCTAATAATGCAAGGTAAAATCTTTTGCTTATTTGACCAAACATTTTACGACATTGGGTGATTTCTTATCTGGGACATAAATTGTAAACACCTTATGGCTGAGCATTGCATGGCGAAAACAGTCGCTTGTATCCATGATCCTCTACTATGACCAATCAAAACCATGGATGTGGATGAGGGCTGGAACATAGACTGAGTTCCAGTTCAGATTATTATTCACTGTTTTGGTACAATGTCCACATTACTTCTAATGCTGCACCAATCCACCTGTCAATTTCCTATTTAATTACAATAGATACTTTTAATCTATTCAATTGGGGAAGTAAATCACTCCCAAATCACTAGGAGTAAATCAGTTTCCATCAGAGAACCGTGGTGATATCATCACGCCAGGATATCGTACATAATTGTCCAATCTATTGCACATTTTTCAAAACCAGATATGAAAATAGTCAGCCTCACACTGTGACCAGAATAAAGTTTTTATGGCTGCAATTTAACCAGGTCAGAGTGAGCAATGTAAAGAAAGATGCTATTTAAGCCATTTTAAAGGTAAATGCATGTGTATGCAATACGCAGGGTCTCTGACATTGTGTATTATGGTGTGAACATATCTAGGCAACAACCAAAGATTGACCCTGACTGTACCAATGGGACAATTACGCAGTGGGGGCATTTTTAAACCTGCCTCATTTCAATTGATCTTTTTTTTCTAAGGGACCATTCTGAACAATCTCAGCTCAGGCTGACTTCTAACTCACTGTTGTTTTTTTTTCTTCATCTAATCTTCATCTATTGTTTTTTAAACTTTGTAATCTCTAAGGTTTCTAAATTCACCTTATTACATTTTTAAATTCAAATTTTTAGGCAACGTTTTTTTTTTTTGTTACTTTGTTTTTCTCTATGATCTGCTGTCTAAACCAGCCATCTTGGCCAAAATGCATCATGGCTATTGGAGATTAGTTTATCCGAGTATCCAAAAAGACCTTTCTCTGAGGTGCCCAGCCAGAACTCTGATCAGAACACTAACAGAACTCTGCCTACACTTCTCGGTGTCCAAAGAAAAGCCTGCTTCTCTTCCTTTTCCTAAACTGGTGTGATCTTGCTTGGTTGCTTGGTGATGAAAAGAGCTCTATGGAAACAAAGCCTTGAGAGTTTTCGTTGAAACTGATAGTTTCAATAGAAGCTATACGATTTTGAATTCTCAGTGGCACCAACAGGTACGCAAACCAAATTCTGTGTTTAAACTCTATGAAACACTGATGTCCTAATATAAACTGATTTTAATCAATTTTATCCAAATGTAACCCTCCAGTGCCAGTATTAGAATTGATCCTATTTTCTTTCACAATCCGCTCATTTACCTTTCCATAATATGTTTTGAACACTATTAATGTATTGCAAACCTGAACCACGTATTGTTTCAATCATTATTCAACTGCATTTAATGTAATAATTGTTAAACAATTTATGCATCATATATGCAGTGGTGTAGTGTTTATTTAGATGATAGAAGTTATTTGGAGAATTCCTTTTTGATGTCTGGCAAATTTGCTATGGTTCATTGATAATTCACTGGTATTAAATGAATGCATACTTATAACTACTCTAGATACAGGTTGCCAGTCAACCTCAGGACAGACATAAACACATAAAGACAGAACCATTTACACTCAGAGACCAACAAACATTTACAGTCCGCTTACAGCACCCACACCTATGGGAGATTTGGAACATGCAAAATTGACACTTATGAGTTGCTGTTGACTGCTGAGGCATCTTTGAGCATATCATAACTACATTTTAGGTCACGTTGTCCAACGATGTCAGTAATCAACATACTGTATTTGTAGTTACTTTAATTGGCCCCACTGGTTCAGGCAAAAGCTTAACTATGGGAAAAACTGGCTTTCTCCTAGTCTTCCAAAACAGATAGTGTTGCACTTTTCTACTTTTGATGCAAACAACTAAGAGTTGCCAAGTACTATAGCTCTGCAGCACTGAGCCCACAGCGGAACAATGTCATCAAATGAATTGTCATAAAATAACAGCTCAAACACTCTGTTTGCCTAAAAGTCAGTGCTTTGAACCTTGCACCAAGCTCAGCAAATAACTATGGCTACACGCCACCCTATTCCCCGATGCAACCTATAGTACTGCCCCCCTTCCATTTCCAACCTTCCCAATGCAATTACATAGCAACATGAGATCAATTCAGCTGGAGAATGGAGTTTATGTTTCCAGTGTCTCAGCCCCCTCACTATCTGAAGATACACATTCCAATATGTTCCTTTCTGCCTGAAGATAATTCAATCATCCTCACTTCCAGTTACTCTCAGGGCAAAGGAGCGGATGCCGTCAGGTCCCCTCTGATTCCGCTAACTCAATAGAAATGTGATTGTGTTTTTGGTGTGGCACAGATTAGAAACACTGAGCACACACATAAAATAAACACAGGCTTTTCTTCTGTGTTCTTTGTCCCTTGGGAGGGGTTCACTGGTTAGATATGAATCACCACAACCATGTGTCTGTTGCTGCAGCGTTTGCTGCTGGCTTTCTCAGAGGAATAAGTTATGATCTTGTCTTCCAGTGTCCGCTTCCCCGCTCATAAAATTCATCCTATCCCTTTGTTTGTCTCGCCCTGCATTGCCTCTAGGTGCAAATCAACTATCATCAATTTGTCAATTCTAAAAACACAGAGTGCACAATCAAGAGCTGTTTTGCTAATGCTCTGTACTAAATGGGGGAGGAGGTAAGCTCTAGGCACAAAGGCAGATGAAATTATATAGATTTAAAAAGGGGTTTGGCATATGTTTACACCAGCAGCTGCTCCCTGTGTGACAGGCTGCATTTAAGGCTGGAAATCTGGCCAAACAATAGAAAAGTATATTCTCACTTTTCCTGTGAGCCACACTGAGTGGTCAGGCAGGCACAGATGGATGTCGTACCACAGAAGCCGAAGAGGTGGATTCTTTTCCTCTTTGCAAGGAAGCCGTGGCCTATTGTCCAATTTGGAGACATGCTTTGACAGCTTTTGGTCTTGGAAGCAAACCAGGGTTCTTCTACTTTGTTTTCTGAGAGGTCAGAGCTGCAGACTTACAGTGTGTAAACAAAACGCTAAATAGGGGTGTTTTTGGTGCAAAGTGTTTTTCCAGCAAGCCCTCCAGCCCATTGTTCAAACTGTCAAAAAGTTGAGCATCTCATCCACACTTCTCCTCCTACTCTTTTCCTCTGTCTCTGTCCTTTTCCCATCCTTCCTCACTTTGTTTGAGCATGCATGGGCGTTGTCATTTATCAGGCTGCATTGTGGCAGACACTAGCTTGGACACTGCAGGATGTGGTGGTGGTGGAGGAGAGTGTTGATGGATTAACAGCCAGGGTTATTCTATGCTTCAAGAAGAAAATATGTAAATCATAAAGATTATAGACTACATTCTACCAGACATTTTCTAACAAGTAACCATTGCTAGGCTGAAAATACTCTAGTCGAGGTAATGATAAAAATGCAGTATCATTTGTAGGGACATTACCGGCTGTAGCTGAGTTATATAAGGCAGTTGTCAATGGACCACAGGGCCAGTGGTTTGATCCCTGGTACCAGCTATTGTCGAGGTGTCCTTGGGCAAGATACTGAACCCCAAGTTGCTGCCGGTGGGCCAGATTAGCACCTTGCATGGCAGCCAGTGTGTGTGTGTGTGAATGAGAAGTAACATTGGAAAGCGCTTTGCATAAAAGCGAAAATGAAAATCTGACATTGAAACCAAATGTTATCGTTCAGGATGAAATTATTACCTATACGGAAGAAAAGACTGTAAGCAAGTGAGTTTAAACAGAAATTTGTGAAAAGAACATCCAACAGAAATGAGTATGTCAGTCAAATGATACATTTTGCAATAATTCCAGAGTACAAACTCCCATATGATACAGATTGAAACTTTTTTAATGAGAAATGTGCAAAACATGTGGCGGATGATGCCGAAGCATTTTGACCCAGATAAATAGCACAGCACTGGCAGCATTTAAGGGATATTCAAAGATTCTGAGTGAGGCTCATCCTTCTAACTTATCAATTATTTCTGTTTAATTGGTTTTGTTCGTTTTGTTTTTTTTCTGTAATATCATAATGCTGACCACCTGAAGTGCAGACCAGAGCCCAAAGGTTAACACCAGAAAACTGGTACCACACAGACTTGAATACCCATCCATCCAGTAGTTGAAACATTTCACGCTGAACCCTGAAGTTTTGGTCTAACCAATTAACATTGGGGGACCAACAAGGCCCTAGTGCAAACAGGCAGTAAGGCTACGAAGAGAAATAACTCCACTTCTCCATACTTTTAATACATGCATGCCAGGATTTCAATTGCAAAGTAAGTTTTACTATGCATATGCATGAATACTTTTATACTGTAACCATCAGTGCATCCAATTGTTTCATTTCCTCCTTTTATCCTCCCCAGTAACTGACATTCTCAAAGAACATGGGTGGTGCAGACTTAGTTAACAAAGACATTATCAAGATCAAAAGGAACCTGCATTACCTTTTTCTTTCTTACCTGGTTCTTTTAGTGCGGGCAATGCATCTGATACTGTAAGACTAGATCTAAGATTGGAATCCAATGAGTCGTGTCTCTGCAACTACACCACTGCTGCGCATCAAATAACACAATCTCAAGTACATTTATTTTTTATCACAGTTGGTGTGAGGCACATTGAATATTCCCTTTGCATCACATTCATCATTAGATTCCCGTCTGCTTACAGGACTGTCTTGAAAAGCAAGTGCTCTGAATGCGAGGGGAGGGAAGGTGAAGTGGGGGTGGCCACTGACTTCTGATAGCAGTTATACTTTGACATCTCCTGGACAGCACATCCCTATTTCAATTTGTTCTTGTTTCTCCTGTATCCTTTCTCCAACATGTCAGATTTAAATCACCACAAACTCGACACCTCCAGCTTACACTGGATACAAAACTGATTTATTATGATAAACAGAAATTGAGTATCAAATGCAAAAGGCATTGACTAACAATGTGTTATATTGTGTGTTATGTGTTGTATATAATTCAGTTACATACTTTTTAATAATCTTTTTTATAGGGACGTTATCTTAGGCCCTAGATGTTCAACAGTAATGTAAACTGATACATAAATGATTCAAGTAAGTATTTGTGATGTAAATATAAATGTATTACAAGAAGCTAAAGTTTAATTTATCCTCAAGTTTGTAATAAATTATTCTCATTTTTGTTGTGTCATTGAAGCGCAAAAAATACTTAACACAACATAGTGTGACATCCAAAACATTAGTAGCGTTACACAAGACAATGTGAAGCTCAAAGTAAATATCTTAATAAAATACAACGGATAAGTAAAAAAAAAAAATGCTAGTTTGAGTATGGAAATGTTGAATTTTGTATCTTTGTGGCATCTCAAGAGCTAAAAGGTTAATTTGAGATTGTAGCAGAGAAAGCATAAATTGCAGAAATGTCGATCCAGGTGGTTTTGGACAGGCTCAGTAAGTACTTTCTACTATTATAACTATGAAGTGAAATTGCCACTGAGACTGTTTGACATTCCCCCCAGGCAATTAGTGGGATTACATCTTGAGTACAAGTGGCATTATTTCTGACAATGCACACAACTGATGCTCCAAATGAACATAGGTTATATAAGGGCACCATTTCTTCTATGCATATCTAACAGCAAGTATATCTCAGATCTACAGCCACTTGTGGTTGGTCGCGACAGTGGTGAAGGCCTATAATGGACAATGGTGTTGTTTTGACGGTGGCACTACTGGGAAGAAAAGCTTTGTTAGCCTCTTCTAATAAAGCCTGGCATAGTTCAGAATGAGACGTCTGGGCATCAAAGCAGAAATGAATGAACCAAAGGACATGGCAAGAGCAGACAGAGGAAGGTTGTAGAGACTGTAATAAAAAGTAAGTGGGGTAAAGTGGTCCTCTAAGGAGCCAGAGAGAGATGGTTTGTGACAGAGAACAAAGGGGGAGAGACAGACTGAGGGAGCAGGGGGCTCAACTGAGAGGGCCCAGGAGAGATTATCATAAAGCATTTTTGTGAAGTGGGTCCACTAAAGAGAAGGGAGAGACATAGATTTGTGTGTGAGGTGACACTAGAGAGAGTCATGTGATCCTACCAAGGAGAATAGGGACTTCCTGGAGAGCCTTGTAACTTCATGGCAGCCACGGTCCACTAAGCAGAGTCATGTTCTCCCTCTACTATGTATTTGATGATGCCCCAGAACCAACCAAAATCCCCACTATCTACAGCTTGTTTGTCTGCTTCAATCCAGGAGAAAGTTTAAAAGTGCTGTTTTTTTACGGTCAAATATCCAAAACTGTCAGGCGTGATGTGAGCTTAGTGGTTACAATTATAAAATTACCATGATAAAAAAGGACCAAGAGAGAGTGAAGAACAGCCTGTTAAAGTCACCTCAGTTTCTACAGGCAGCTTGTGGATGCTGGCAGTGTTCATACGTGGCTGTCTGTCCACCGGTCTCTGAGGTAATGTTTCAGCCCAGCAGGTTTAACGCTGTTCCGATAGGGTTGCCAAGCTTGCTGCGTGAAGCTCCAAATTGAGTCCCTGCTGCAGCTGCTTTGTGTGCGGGAAGGCACATGAGTGAGGGCTAGAGTTTTCCTGGGTAAAATCAATGGGAACTGACCTCTCTCTGCTTGCTTTATTACAACACATCCAAGACATGAGACATGAGGGTTAACAAATCTACCGGTGTTATGGTCTCTGCAGTCTCTTTAGTATTTGGGGCTGCTGCTTTCTTTAGTTCTCAAGATCTAGTGATGAGAAGTCAGTGAATTTGATTAGTGAAAGAATTTCAAGAGAGAATTAAATTCAAACATAGTCAGGAGATGGGTTTGGTTGGGTCAACTCTTTAGTCTAACTAAAACAGACCCTGAGAGAATGGACCTAAACCCAACAGCATAAATGCTTTTTCCAGAAAAAGACTCTACACATTAGATAAGCAATGGTTTATCAGGTTCCTTGTCAGAACAAAGCACCACTCAGTTGTAAAGTTCACAATTATCTTCTTCTTGTTCATTCTGATCCAATCGTTATTTTTTTTTTTTTGTTAAGACCTTTTCATACACACGCCCAAGAGTAGCACAATGGAATTACAGCACCAGGAATATTCACTCAGTTATCAGATTTGTTTTTTTTTTGTTTTTTTTTTTTAACTGCAGGCTGATGATAAGATATGTACAGTGTGTGAACAGCAAGGAGTTGTGTAATTCTTTCTTTAGTTTCACTAATTAAAAAGTACCTCTTGTTGCTGAGAAAGTAATTAATTGCTGTGCAGTGAGGATGTAAACCTGCACTATACTTTAATTCAAACTTTTCTATTCTAGTTAGTGAGCAAGAATATAAAAACAAAGCTTCTGTCTGCATCTGTTTTTTTTTCCAAAAATACATGTATTCAAATATGTACTTGTATTTAGACCTGAAGTGGAAGCTGCCCTTTTTTCATTAACAACTGTTTAATGAATGAAGTTAATTGTTTTACTGCTTCTATAATTCTGTCCACATACAATATATGAACTAAACAAAAACTACAAATTAACCACAAGTTTGAACTTGAGGAAAAAGGCATATTCATATGATGTTTTTCTTTAAGAAAATTAAAGCAGTGCACATGTGCCATAGATGATGTATTTGATAAACTATGACTCCATATGCAACAGGTAGTTACGACTAATAGTAATATTTACTTAGGCTGCTTGCTTGCATCATATACAGTACATAGTGTACTTTTTGCACCTCAAAGATCGATGTCGACTAGCAGATATCAATTTGACTATTATACCTGTAGAGGGGATCTTACTCGAATCTGACGCTCCTGATGCTCCAGCAAATACTTCACTCCGGAGATCGTTGTTAGACAAACATTGAACATTTATTGTACTTGCTTCTCAACTTAGCCGATGACAGATCAATTTCACATACAACTTTAAGTACAGTAATCTCACAAGCACGTTCACTAGCAGTTTCATCAAAGTATGTCTGAACTCGCAGAACTCGGTATGAAACCGTGTGCCTCCACAGCTACACACTGAACCTTTTTCTTCTATCTTGGTGCGACACCACCTTGTAGTCAGTTCCTCTGTTCCCTTCACTAGCTGAGCTGAACAACATCTCTGTTTAACAAACCCTTAGCGTTGCATTGTTTCCTTGACCACTGGTCAACAAACTTAAAAGACAAACTATCAAAGCCATATGATATGATGTCACTAATGACATCATCAGTACACAGACACATCACAAACACACAATACATAAAACAAATAACTTAACTGTGGACCCTTGGTTGGCTCATACAATACCATTATTGACTATTATACTATTATACTTAGTGGTCAGTTATCAGTCATAATTATGGTTTAGTATACTTCCTACTAATCAGTAGATCAGTGGGTTTATCACAGATTTTGTGACAACTAGCAAATAGTTTAGCAATTAGTGATGTAACTTAAAAAGCAAAGTCTGTGTTCAGAGGAGACACTACCTCATACAACATTGTTGTGATTTAATTTTGATTCAAACCAGGATCTTTTACAATACCAAACCATTTATGTGACTGAACCTAACCTTGTAGGTTTTCTGCTTAATGAATGTTTTGTGTCAAAATCTAACAAAGTTGTAGCACATTTATGAAAATGACTGTGGCATCAAAGCTCCTTTTGTATCTACTGGCAGGTAGAGCTTAAACCTACTAAACCATATGTATGAGCAGATAAGAACAGCAGGTGCACTGCTAAATTGTGCAAGATGGCGAAACTCAACATAAGATCAAGCTTTATCCTGCAATTCACTGCAAAACTGTTAAAAACATTTTTTTTAAAAGGTTATTAAGCTGAGATGTGATGTTGAGTACTGTAGCCATGGATGTAAAGGCATCTGGGGAATTATGGGTATGAAGTGTAGATTTGAATTTAAGCTCCGAGGAAGATATATTTGCCAAAACAAGCTCAAGGAAGAAGAGTTTATACCACGTACTCCTAATTCTCAAGCTCACCTACTTTATTTGCAAGTCATTACGTTTGTTTGTTACTATAGGTGAAAAGTGTATGAAACAGAAAGCTGTAAAGAGCACTAAAGATAAGAGCACTAAACCTGTATCAAACTTTTATTGTTGTTGGGGAAAAGGCTAAATCTCCTTTGCTTTCTTTCGTTACTAATGGTATTTATGAGCTGAGATAATGCAAATTCTGTTAATGACAGATTCGGGGTACTTTTTTATCTTGCGATTGTGTAGCTCTGTTTGCTAGGCCCTGTATTCTGAGCCAAGGCTTTATAGATGCTGTAAATCAATGATGGAGTATACGCTATTCAGAATAAAAATGGGAGAAAAAAAAAAGAAAAATCCTGGAAAGCTCAATTTAGACATTTTCGCAGAGGTTCTGGCCTCTTCTTAACCCAGGAGTTTAAAACCTTTAAAGAGGATGTTGACTTCATAGCCTGCGGCCAGGAGCTTCTAGTGAAAGAGAGCCTCTGGTGTGATGGCTCAATTCTTCCGTATACAGAATTGGCACCGGAAGACTGCAGCATATAATCACTAAAGCAACTGCATTTCTGTAATAAACTGAGAGACTATTTAAAGGGAAATTTCCCACCTTTCCCAGCAATGATTAAAACTTGGAGAATGATATCTTGAAGTCTCACGACCACACAGAGGTTATACTGGGACCTTTGCTCTTGGAGCTGCAATGTAATATTTTCCGAAAATAATGTAGAAATGTTGCCAACTACGAAAAAAATACACTGTGTGGACATAAACCAAGAATGAGATTAATTTAACTGCATATGCTCAGATGCAACATTTGACAGAAAGGAAACCTCAGGTCTCTTCAGTGAATTATGTCTTAAGTGATATTATAATATTTTACTAAAAATGTACGAAAATGTTTGTCTGTGACCAAGAAAAACAAATTGACGTGTGAATATTTGATGTCTGAATTGTTATTTCACTGCTCTCTAAGTACACAGGAAATACTTGCACACAGACACACATGTGCATATGCATTAGAAGGCAACACCCCACTGTTTTATCTTTCAAGGTGATTCTAGGGGCACAATTATGCCTAATGTAGCTGCAGCAGTAAAAAGCCAGTTTGTCCATTACTGTCTTTGAGAGCCATTTACTACATCAGCAGGTTGAATGTCACCAGATGAATGCAATTATTGATTAAAACCCAAAACCTGTGATTAGTTCCTTTTCATATAAATCCTTCATTGTTTGGTTGAAAACTGGATTTGAACAAAGTGCAATATTGAGGCTGAGCAGTAACACGTAAGCTATTACCAGCTCTGCAATTGTTGATAATATGATAAACAAAGCTTTTGTCCATTATGCTGGCAACGCTCAAGGAACAGCAATGTGGTTGGTCCACTATTATGGATGGAGGATGATGATTTTGTACCTTTTGCTTTTAAGAGTGTTAATGTTCCTGAATGACTATCATGTTACTTGGTTTTAATGAAGAAACACCAAATCACTTCCTCTTTTTTTTTTTTTTAATATTCAGTTTGGGCTGTTGTTTGCCACATTAGGTTGGGTACTTGCACTATCATGTTCTGTGACTTTCTCTTCCAAATACTGTAGGTAACAGACACTTCTAACTAAACTAATAATAAAAATTAGGAGTTGCAAAATAGAGCAACAACTACCACCTTGTGGTTGTTTGCCTCTGCACATTGCAGTTGCTATAAAATCATACACTATATCAGTTTATTCATGAATTCAAGTGGATGTTTGTGCCAATTGAAAGCAAATCCCGCAGGTGTTCCTAAGATACTATGTTGAAAGATGGGAAAGACATTAGGTCACAGGGATTTTTGTCCTGTCTCACAACATCTAATCAGTTCATCCTTGCATTCAAGCGAGATTCTTGTGCTAAATTCCCCTAAGGCAGCCCTGAGATCGCCTTCATGAGAATAGAAAAGATAGAACAACTAACAATTTAGTGACTCTGGCCATGTCTATTGCTGGGACAGAGTTAAAAAAAAGTCTCAAAATCATTTATTTGTAAAGATATTTTAAATAAAATGATGATGCAGGTCAGAGGATCAGCAAAATCAAAAGAATACAATATTTGACTCTTTACATACACTGCTTCCAGAAAGTATCCACAAAAATCTGGACTCCAATCCAATTGCAGAAACATCTCAAGGATGATCAGTGGAAACAGGATCCACCAAAGCTCAATTTTGATTGTCATGCCAAAGGCCATGAATACTTATGTACATGTCATTTTTTTGTCGTTGTTTTTGTTTCTAATAAATTTCTTTCACGTTGTCATTGTGGGGTATTGTTTGTAGAATTTTGAGGCTGCATCATAACAAAATGTTTGATACAGGATAAGCTTCCAAACCCACCTCTCTTTGTATCTATTATTGTTTTACTGCTACACCAGAAAAATGTGTCATTTTAAAACACAGACATGTTTTTTTTAATATGTCTTTAGTAGAAAAACGCTTCAAGTCATGTTGACGTGGGTTTTATTAAATTCAAAATGTTTTTTTACTGCTGGGCAGAGCAGTACGTCTAATGTACATCACATACAGACTCAAAATCAATCCAGACACTCCTGCTTATTTCACAGCCTTTGTACTGAGATGACATCATGAAAATGTCATCGATGTAGGCTTCAAATAATGATGCAGCAGGGTTTCTAATTGATTTACACTGAATTCTCGGAGCGTCAGTCACCGATGCGAATGGGTACTATTAGCGTTAGCATTTAACGCAGAAGAGACCGTAAAAATTAGCGCTTTTTAACACCTCAGGAATGAGAACAAACACAGTTTTTGATGTAAACTTGTAGTGTCTCTTCCCTAAGTTGCCATACTGTACACTCTGCATTATGACATATCATGGAGATCATGGAGATGTGTTAAACACTATCCCTTCAAAAACGCTCATGAGAGTTAGGGTTATTGTTTGAACCTTGGGGTGCTCATTATGCAGGCAATGAGTACAAACAAGTCCGCTTGCCTTGGAACAATATCCAATCACTGTCAGCTGCTGGGGACAGATATTCATGAGTCCGTCTGGGCCTACAAGGACATGAGGCCCTCTGCTGAGACATAGGCTATCATCAGTACCTCCTTAGGATCACACAAGCATTTTTGGTCTGCGGGATGAACAAACATTGCTCCGCTTTTTGTCATTGTGTTCCACCGAGCTGCAGCATCTGACAAAAGTTGTAAGAAAGAACTAAAGATCCAGTGAGAGCAACAAGAGCTCTTTATCACCCCATCCCTCAAAGCTGCAGCATTTGACTGAAGGTTCAGAGAAAGAGACAGAAGAAAGAAGGTTGAGTGTGATTTCATGATAAAAAGCAGCACTTGCAGTCTTTGGGACAAAGTTTGTTGATTTTGTTCTCTGTGTGTGTGTGTGTGTGTGTGTGTGTGTGTGTGTGAGGGAGAGGGAGAGAGTGGTAGAGAATATTCAGCCATTAAATCAGGGCCTATTGTGTTCAAAAGCCTCCACCCTTTCTCTGAACTAACAAACAATCAACACGCTACACTCTGCAGCGATGTAATGGAATGGTAGCGGAGCTTGTCGCCATTCTGGTTTCCTAACATCTTCCTGCATCTTGTTTCCCAGTTTTCTCATTTTCTTCTGTTCTTTCTATTTGTGAAGCAGGTAAATGCAATGTGTCTAACTCGGTGCACCGATAGGCCAGAGAGAGAACCACAATTGATCTGTGGCTGTGAATGTAATACAAAAAGAGGCTGAATATAGAGACCGACAAAAGGGCCTCAGGGAGGAATTGGGGAGTTGTATCACCGAAATGTGGTTTAATGAAATGTACTGAAATTGCATTTGATTAAAAAAGGACAGTAACACATTTAACAGAACAGAAACACATAAAAAGACTAAAACTGTTTGACCTTTTCACAGACTAAATGAGTACCTTTATTAAACTTATAGCTCTCCAGTAGTACATTCATTGAAATGCCGCCTGCTTAACAATGTCCATTGGTGAAAACAAACTACTTATTCATTGGGAATATTGTTTATGTACATGCTCTACCCACATATTTCATTTGCAAGCATCCATCTCAGGATATCTTAGCTATATGCCACATCCATTTACAGTAGACATTATCCCCCTCTATCTTTTATTATTTTCCAACAAATTGTGGTCAGTTTAATCTATTCATGTTAAAGAGGCAACAAACCTTTTTCACATGATTTAGACTAATTAAAAATACACAACTGACTGAGTGATTCCATAAAAATTCACGCCTTCAATGTAACCTAAATTATCACTAGTGCAACAAATTGGTTTTTACATAGTGGCACAGTTAGTTAAATGAAAATCACCTGAGTACAGCAATTGTGTTTAAGGGATTGTACCAAAATACACTTGTATGTGGAAATGTCTAGTTACTGATAAATCAGCATCACAATTTCCTAGAGTAAGGTGAAAAAACAATCATTCAAATGGAAGGAATATAGTATATGCATAAATCTGCCTAGAGTAACGGTGCAAGAAGGAGAATAGGGAAGTGAATTCTCAAAAGTCCTGAGCTGCAGTCATTCACCAATCCCAGGGTTGATGGTTAGGTGCTCCTAGTTAGGTCTAGCCAGCTTGGTGTGACTATGAGTGTTAATGGGTAAATGAGAAGCTGTGTGCTTTGAGTACTGTTGAGGTAGAAAAGTGCTACATAAGTGCAGACCATTTATTATTATTTGAATTACATGTGGCCATGATTTTTTTAATATATATTTATATTTTTCAACAGTCACAACTTTATAGTAAAGTAGCAATGGGGATAAAAAAATATTCACATCTTAGCTGAAGTTTGTCAGAAATCATGTGGAAGTTTTTAGTTTCTTTATCAGACGTAGGTCTGAAAGGACCAAAATGCTGGTTTTTGGCCATGAGACTGGTAAAGTACCAGGGCTGCAGTATGTATAGTCTCTCCCATCTCAGCTGAAGCTGAAGCTCGTCACTGTTTTAGGAGTTTCCTCTTTTACACCTACCTTAAGCCTAAATAAATTGACCATAACTCAATGTTGTAAAAAAATAAAAGATGAAAATCTCCTAGGTACATACGTGATACGTTTCTATACCCACTGTATGTGCATGCACATGTTGGATGTGCAGCTGCAAAAATCTAACCCTGATCAAAACTAGAATTTCTTAACTCTGACAATTGCATGCTTAGAGATAACTTTTTGACGTGGGATACTCACTTTCAGTCACGTGAAATCAACATTAGGCTATCAAGGCTCATCAACACTGGTTAAGAAGCTGTGAAATGTGGACAAACGGCAGCGACAAGAAACCTCTAGTGAAGTGGGTGCATGTGCACTAGGCCACACTGGGCTGAAAAGTCAACTCAGAGTGGAACAGCTGCCATCAGTATCATTGACGGTCATGGGAATGTTAGACTTTAATTAACTTGCACTGGGTTTAAATCAACTTTGTTTTTTCTGGCATCAAAATAGGTTCAAAATTAAACACACAGGGTCAGTTGTGTTTTTAAATCTTACATGTTCACTCTGGGTCAATAGAACTTTGGTTCGTTGTCCCCCCTGGTGTGGTGCATTTGGGCAGGTCTGAAAGCAGCAGACGCAACCAAATGTGGAACAAAATAATCCCATTAGGACTCTTTACAGAAGATGGTCTAAGTCCAGTCCCAAACAAAATGTAATGGGAACATTATCTGGCCCAGCAGGTTTTGTCTAAATGGCAAGTTTACAGCATGTTTTTTCACAGTGTGAAGCAGTGTTTTTGTGTTTTTTTCAGAAATTCAAATCATTTTGAAATGGGGGGAAACAAACTATGTAATTGCACCCAGGTGCAGATTAAAACTGAGACCCTTTACTCAATGTGGTCTTGGTCCAAACAAACTCTGGAGTAGTTCCTTTTTTGGTAAAAATGTGATCCGACCGCAATCCAGCCCAAAACAGTAAGTTTTAGCTAAACAAGCTGAAAACTCATACTCTGTACGAGGTTTTATCCAAAGTGTTTTTAGCATCTGCTGCAATCAAATAGATCCATTTAACTAGTCAGCAGACGAAACAATTCTTGTTGAGTTTTAAATGTGTGAAACGAAACTGAACCAAGGGGAAAATAGACCATTTATACAAATCAGTCCACTGATTAAAATCAGGGCAAATGAACCACAGGTTTAAAAACTGGCTCACGTTGTATATGTTTTGCCCAGATAATTCCAATACTTATGAATGTGGTTAATACAGTTGTGCCATTGTTGATGTAACAGAGCAGCATCTCTTACCAAAGAAAAATTGCTTGTGCAGACCAGATCTGGGTTTTCTTCTTTCTTCTTTTGTTAGATCTAATAATAATTTTCTTTGGAAAAGAGATTAAACAAAACGTAAAATGCTATTAGTTTCCGAACTGCGCACGGACTGGGACCAGAAAAACTGCTCTTTCTTTTTTCTCCTAAGGTGCATTTATGAGAAGGGATCCGGACTTAAGTGAGCTTAAAAGAAGAATGTGATTTACTGATAAGTGGACAGCTGTGAGCAGGACACTTTTGCTCTAGGTGCTTCTCTTACTTCAGCTGTATGAAATAAACGTCCACTATTTGAGAATTTACAGCATTAGCCAACTGATAAAATATGGCGGTGTTTATGTGAACCTGTGGTTGCCCCGGCAGTGTGGACTGATCCTCGTATATCTTCCTGATCCCCCAGCAGTTTTAGGTCCATGTTGACCCTGTGGCATTAACCACATGTCCAGACCTTAAACTGTGGATGTATTTATCAGAAAAGAATGTCTTTACTGTCTTCCTCTGGCCCTCTAGCTTCTCTGTCACCTGTGTGTGTGTGTGTGTGTGTGTGTGTGTGTGTGAAGCTTGTTAAAACTTTATGAACATATGAAAGGTCTGGCCTCTGTTTCATATGACACAGATAGCCCAGTAGTGGTGTGATGGGGTCAACTAAATGTGCACTGTGGTGTTATATTGAGAAGGGTCAGTGAATATAAAAGGGCTAAATTTTATTCGTGCCCTGCAGACAGAGTGTGGGTCCCACTTGAAGCGTTGCCAGCGAGCCTGATGTGTATTTCTTCGAGCTAATGTCAACCAATGATCTGTGTCTATTTTAGTGTGGAAAACAATGGATACGTACAGCTGACTGTATGATGACCCCTAATAGTTTCGCCTTATTTCCTGTGTTTCATTACTGCATACATCTGTTTGAGTGCATAAATAAGTACCCCACACACCACACCATATAAATGCATTTGCATGATGGTGTGTGTGTGTGTGTGTGTGTGTGTGTACAGCGTATCTACATTTACTCAGCTGGGACCGGATGCTGTAATTAGTCTGTTCATTTCTTCATTTCTTCAGTTAAAAACACTTAATTATTCCCCAGATAGTGTATTTAATGCAGTCCACACTTGCACATTAAAGACGCACAAAAACACACAACCTCGCAGAGGACAGAGCTACTTAATAATTACATTTAACGCTGCTTTAATCTCATAATAGAACTCTGCTTTCAGGTCTATGTTCCCATAAATCTATTCCTAGTTTAGTGAGCTACAAACCAGCAAACACGGATTTCATCTTATATGAACACAGCAACAGCTTCTGCAGTTTCTCACTCTTAAACTCATCATTCAAAATCAATCCAGGGTTTAGTCTGTTCTTTAAATATGTTTCACACGCCTGGCTACAAACTACATTACATCAGTCACAGTGTTGCATTTTTACACATTATGTTATACTTTATTAAAATCCTATTTTTATAAATACAGCTACTTTTATTTAAAAAAAAGGTGAAGTAACATGGAAAGTAGTTTTTTTCTGGCTCAATACTATGGGTTCCTATGATATGACATAATATAATAAATGCTTTTTAAAACAAGTATATTGGAGCAAATATTCTGAGGTAACATCTGGCGATGGTTATATGACCATCAGTCATTGATGCATTTTGTCCTTAGATGTGGTGAGATGCAATAAATGTTTTAAGCACTGCTGTTAAAAGCATCTTTTTCCCCCCAAATGCATCAAATCACATAACATAGTTGGGTATTTTTCATTGGTTTTAATTAGGTTAAAACACATACATAACCTTTCATGATAACATTAAACAGTGAAGCATCAATTCCAACTGGAATGGAGCTGGTTTAGCTTTCACGTCTGCAAGAGTGTGCAATTACAATTAGTCATCTAGCAGATGCTTCTATCCAAAGCGACTTTAAGCATTTCTAAACCTGTAGCCACAGTCCCTGGCTGTTCTCTGGCATCTGACATCTTGATGTCCACTGGCCTCTGAGGGAACCTTGGTCAAACACATTTGCAGTTACAGCTCTTAAATAGCACATGGCAAAAGCCTCATCATCCTTGCACACACACACTTGCACACACACACACACACACACACACACACACACGACTTTGTGGACAGAGTTTCCCCTTTGTCTGCCAATCATGAACAGGCCCTTGTGCTCTGCTGCATTTTTGGCATCTTGATCCCGGCACTCGTTGTCCCCACCACTCGCCTTGCTACCCATCCACCAGCTGTGGCTTCTCTGCTGCCTCTTTGGTCTCCTGCCACCATGGTCGCCTCCCCATGCACATCATAGCTGGTTTATTCTGCATCATCAGCTTGCCTGTAGTCCCTGCACGCCACTAGGCACCTGCCCTAGATGCATTCTTGTTTGCCACTTTCCATTTTATTCACAGCTGTTCTATGTCAGCTTCCTGCTTTGAGTCTCTTCTCAGAGGTTGTTTAAGACAGGGCCATATCATATCAGACTGACAGCTTCACCAATGCCCACATGTATTTCATTTCACACTGCCCCCGCCCACAGATCCACCTTAACATACCCTAAAACCTGGGTTCAGACCCCCACTGAAAACTCAGTGTATGTTATTACCCAGACTTTCATTGTGTATATAGAAGTCAAGAAGTCAACATAGTATTAGATTATTTTGGCCCTGAATACTACTTAATATTCCATAATATGGGAAGCAGGCAAATGTTGATCCTCCCAACCCTAGTTTTATTATATTCTGGTATGTGAGAGCAAACTTTGCCACACTCTGATGTGAGCTGTGGTTACCATTGGCTGACGCTGACCACTCACTGAAACCCCTGCAGTCACTCCATGACTCAAATTTGACTGATGCTATTTCTCCTAATCTTGATCTATTCCTGGTCTCCTCATGCATAGCACACTTATAATTTTATTATGTCATGGTCTGTTATATAAACATACATTGTTAGTGTAAAATGTTAGCAGTGCAACCTTTACAGTTCTCTGTTATGTGACATCACAGCCAAATGATCTTTTTTTTTTTTTTTTGAGGAAAGTTCTTAACTCGTCACAAAATGACTTTAAATGTCAGTTTATTTTTCAACATTTATTTCTCAAGTTTCTTACACTGCTTCTGTGGGTTATAAGAGAGGGACGGGAAAGAGACTGCACTACATATGGCTGTTAAAGTTGAAGGACCTGTTGGGTGAAATGTCTTCGAAAACCTGCCAGAGATATTGTATATATATAGTATGTAGAGTACATGTATGTATAGTATATATATATATATATATATATATATATATATATATATATATATATATATATATATATATATATATATATATATCAGCAGACCTTGTTAAGCCACCAAAAGCAATCTGGTCATCAGTCTGGCTCTGTCACCTTGCCATAATGCTCTTCCACCCCTCCAATGTCCCCCCTGCCTGCCTGAGGCTGGGAGTCCAGCTGGAGCAAAGGGCCAGGTGTAGAGTTAGAGAGCATCGCTTCAATAACATCAGTGCAGTCAGAACCTTACACCACTCGCACAGCAGTGCGCCTACTCTGCTGAGAGCTGTGAACAGCCGGTCACAAATGCATGCCTCATCCATCATCCCTTTTGTTTGATGCTTTCTTATTTCCTGCTTACATTCCCTTGTAGCTTACATGACTATGTTGTGGACTGGCTGGATTAATGCCACATTAACAATGCAAAGATGAAGAAAAACTATTCAAGCTTGTGTTTGTCTCTTATTTTAGTTCTAGATTATTTTACTGTTTTTTGCAAAAGAGCCTTCAGGGTACAATTAGTAACTTGATTAAAGACAAAAATCGTGGTTTTAAAAAAAAAAAAGGCCTCTAAATGCATCAATACAGGGGACAAAGTGTCTGTCAGTGGCTTAAACTTGACAAATGCAGCCACATTTTATGGCCAAAACAATCGATGTTCGGGGTCATGTAGTCATTGTGGTGGGTCAGCGTCACATTGATTTGCTGATATAAAGGAGAAGGTGTGCACAAGAATGTGTGCTCACCACTGGCATGCACCTGCACTTTATCTTCCTGTTAAAATGTTACCATTGGTTCATATGTGGTTAAACTTACTATTCTCTATTCTCATATTTTATGCCACGTATTTGCCTGTGTATTGATGTGAGAGTGTATCTCCTGGCAACACACCACAGAAGATCTTAGAGGCAAGTAAGGTATAAATAAACAATGGAAGGATTGGAGTTTTTTATCATTTCCTTTGGCCTTCCCTTTTTTTTTTTCCTGAAAGGCTAAGTGCACTCTCTCATGGTCGATTTTCAAATCAATAAACTGGATATCTCGCACCAACTTGCAGATCTCCCATGCAAGAAGAATTTGAGCAGTAATGCATTTCATATTCTAGACGCACACACACAGATGCACACACTGGCACATTTAAGTATACATAAAGGCATATGCTCCTGTTGTCTGCTTCCTGTTTAGAAATTGATATCACGGCCCTTAATGGGAGACAGTGGGAGGAGGAGGCAGTTCAGACTTGGAGACTTGGGGTCTGCAGATTGTTGTTGTAAAGGATGTCAGCTATTAGGGGTCATGACTCACACATGGTGTGGGTTGGAGGCTGATGCTCTGGGATAAAACAGTGCGCCACCTATGAAACTTTAAGCTGAGATTTTGGTCAGAATTGTAGTTTACAGTAAATATGTGTCCCTACGTTAGTGTTACCTCTCACAACAGTTACAGGTTTATAAATGAATTTATATTTTGACAAATTACATACAAATACACTCTCATTAGGTGCAAGTAATTATAATTTATATTATGCATTTATTGAATTATTTATCTGTGATATATATGTAGATACTGCATTAATTTATATGTATCAATTTTCAAGTACTGTACTCAAGCACATTCATAAGGTATTTCTATTTCACTTTAGTATTTCTACTTTTTCTTACTTCATACTTAGACTTCACTACAATCCCAAGGAATATATAGTACTTTTAGTGCACTACATTAATTTTGTAACTTGATTAGCTTGAATAGCCCGCAATTAATCCAAAATGCTGCAGCAAGAGTGCTGACTGGAAGAGAGATCATATTTCACCTTCACTAGCTTCTCTCCATTGGCTTCCCATTAAATTTAGAATAGAATTTAAAACCCTGCTTCTTACATATAAAGCTCTGAATGGTCAGGCTCCATCATATATAGAAGACCTCATAGCACCATATCATCCCAGTAGACCACTTCGCTCTCAGAATGCAGGCCTACTTGTGGTTCCCAGAATTTCCAAAAGTAGAATGGGAGGTAGAGCCTTTAGCTATCAAGCTCCTCTCCTGTGGAACCAGCTCCCAGTTCAGATTCGGGAAGCAGACACCCTCTCTACTTTTAAGTCTAGGCTTAAAACCTTCCTCTTTAATAAAGCATATAGTTAGTTATAGTTATGCTGCTATAGGCTTAGACTGCTGGGGGACCCACCCCCCAATGCACTGAGCTCCTTTCCTCCTCTTGACCATCTCTCCTCTCCTCTCACCCCGCAATTGTCACCACTGTATGACATTAACTCTGTGTATTCTCTCCCGTAGTTGTCTTTGTCCTTCTCTGTCCCCCTCTCTCTGTCCCTTTCTGCAGGTGTCCCCCAGCTTTGAAGCTTTGTGTCTTCCAGCGTGCAGCTACTGGTCCTACCAACCTGCCCGATGTTTTGTTGTTGCTTTTTTCTGTTCTTTTCTCTCTCCCCTTTCCACTCACCCCAACCGGTCGAGGCAGATGGCCGCCCACCCTGAGCCTGGTTCTGCTGGAGGTTTCTTCCGTTAAAGGAAGTTTTTCCTCTCCACTGTTGCCTATGGCTTGCTCCAGGGGGAATTGTTGGGTTCTCTATATACATCTTTATAATCTTGACTTTATTCTGTAAAGTGCCCTGAGATGACTTTGTTGTGAATTGGCGCTATATAAAGATAGTTGAAAAGTTGAATTGATTAAATCCGATTAAAAACACAAAATACAGTACAGTTTCAGTCACTGGGATGAAATTTTAAAATGACCCAGTAGTTCGTTAACTAATTATAAGTATGACTTTCAAAACAACTGGGCTTTGCAAAAAGGATAGAAATGGTGAACACAGGATGGTTGTGTGTAAAATGAGGTGCATGAGGTGCTTACAGATGACTGGACCACTACAGCTAATGTGATCAGGGAGACAGGTAGGATGGTACTCTGTGTGTCATCAAGAAAAAAGAACATGGACAAGGAGACTTGTTCATTGAACGAGGAAGTTCAGGAGTGTATACAGGGAAAGAGGTTAGCTAAGAAGAAGTGGGACACTGAGAGGACTGAAGAGAGTAGACAGGAGTACAGGGAGATGCAGCGTAAGGTGAAGGTAGAGGTGGCAAAGGCCAAACAAAGAGCATATGAGGACTTGTATGCTAGGTTGGACACTAAGGAGGGAGAGGTGGATTTGTACAGGTTGGCCAGACAAAGAGATAGAGATTGGAAGAATGTGCAGCAGGTTAGTGTGATTAAAGATAAGGATGGAAATGTATTGACAGGTGCCAGGAGTGTGATGGGAAGATGGAAGGAGAACTTTGAAGAGTTGATGAACGAGGAAAATGAAAGGGAACAAAGAGTAGAAGAGGTGACTGGTGTGGAGCAGGAAGTAGCAAAGATTAGTAAGAGTGAAGTGAGGAGGACGTTGAAGAGGATGAAGAGCGGAAAGGCAGTTGGTCCTGATGACAAACCTGTGGAGGTATGGAAGTGTCTAGGAGAGGTGGCAGTAGAGTTTCTGACTAGTTTCTGACAAGATCTTGGAGAGTGAGAGGATGCAGAGGACTGGAGGAGAAGTGTACTGGTGCCAATTTTTAAGAACAAGGGAGATGTGCAGAGCTGTGGCAACTACAGAGGAATAAAGCTGATGAGCCAAACAATGAAGTTGTGGAAAGAAGGGGGAGCTAGACTAAGGGCAGAGGTGAACATTTGTGAGCAGCAATATGGTTTCATGCCTAGAAAGAGTCCAACAGATGCAGTATTTGCTGTGAGGATGCTGATGGAGAAGTACAGTGAGGATCAGAGGGAGTTGCATTGTGTCTTCGTAGATTTAGACAAAGTGTATGACAGGGTGCAGAGAGAGGAGCTGTGGTATTGTATGAGGACGTCTGGAGCGGCAGAGAAGTATGTTAGAGTGGTGCAGGACATGTATGAGAGCTGTAAGACTGTAGTGAGGTGCTGTAGGTGTGACAGAGGAGTTCAAGGTGGAGGTGGGTCTGCATCAAGGATCAAGGAGCTCTGAGCCCCTTCTTGTTTGCTCTGGTGATGGACAGGCTGACAGATGAGGTTCGACAGGAATCTCCATGGACTATGATGTTTGCAGATGACATTGTGATTTGTAGTGAGAGCAGGGAGCAGGTGGAGGAAAATCTCGAGAGGTGGAGGTCTGCTCTGGAAAACAGAGGAATGAAGGTGTGAATGTGTCTTCTAACTCTCGTTCTACCAGCATCAAAAATGTTCCTCAAGGGGCTTCTGTACGACACCCTCTATCTGATTTAAAGGTCTATGAATAAAGAACTGCACCGACTGCCCCAAAACCACCTTTTACCAGTATTATTCCAAAGCCTCTATGATAATAAGGGTGCAGGCAGGTAATTACATCACTTTTTCCTGTGCCTTTCGCACGCTGATTGATGCCAAAGTGCACTGTATTGGCTGTGATCCACTTGGCCGTGGCAGCCTGCTGGTTGATATGTGGTCGGGGAAATCAACTTAAATGGAGTGCAGGCACCATGAGTCAGGTACAGTATAATGTTTAATCTTTGTTAGCTGATAATCAAAGAGTGCCAGCTTGTGAAGATCCTGTGATAAACTTTACTTTCATCATTAGTGGTTTAAATGCTGACAGACACAGAAAGCCTTGCACATTTGCATTCAGCCAGCACAAGTCAAGGGTTTACCATTGAAATCTATAATAATAGTATCCACATCCATTTGGCTCAAAATGCCAATGTGTTAGTCTTGTTTTATCACTGATTACATTTTCCAAATTGTCTTTGGCATAATAAACATTATAGTGAATACAAACTAAAGCAGAGCAGCTTGTAGCTCAAAGGTTGTTAAACAACTGCACACTTGGGTATTTGCTCACTAAGCACTTTCTGTTCATACACAGTAAAATATACTGTAGGTGAATGGCATTTGGGCTCTCGACTAACTTCCATTACCCTCACTCTTTACATTCTATACATATGTAATACTCATCAGGCACAGCACACACATCGGTCTACACTCTAACACAAACCCGGAAACAGTGTGTTGGATGTTCTTGGGAACCCTCATGTGTATCAAGTGTCAGAGTGGCTTTACCTGATGAAGTGTTTTGGTTGGTGTGATTTAACTAGAAGAGGCTTTTAGTTAAACACATACACACTAGCAGAAAAAAAGTAAATCCTCATCCACGTGAAAATGCAAAAAAAGGCTCTCAAGAGCATCCAAAGCCAAAAGGCAGCAATAATCCATCTAGCTGTAAAGTTGGTCAGTAATGCTGGTCAATTGGGAGCCTGAAAAATCCTTTCTGTAGTGTTATGTGGAGCTGGGGCCATATTTACATTTATTAATTTGTATTTCATTCACTATAGTTTGCATAACCACTGCTCGCTCTCTGCACACTGTTACATTACAAGACATTACACCGGAAACAGACTTTCTAAATATCTCCGCCCTGGCCAGAGTTTTCCAGATCATTTGTTTTCAGTGACATGAAACAAAAGGACAAAATGCCGAGAAAAAGCTTCAGTATGTTTTTAAAAGCACTGTGCAGAAGGGTGTTTGGGCCTAGGAGGAGTTCTAACATAGCAGTTTGGTTGGATTTTGGCAAAGAGGCATCAGGGTTAGGTTTGGGTACAAAATCAACATAGTTAGGTTTTGTAGACATATCATGATTTGGCTTAAAACAACTCTTCCTTAAGTCAAGTACATCACATTACACCACATAGGTCATGTATGTAGCCTCACGTCATGTTAAGTAATGTCCTCTTGGTCACAATAACAACAGCAGAAAGTAGTTTTACACTGGAGTCAATCTCTAGAGGGGCTTCAGGAAGCAGGTTAAATGAAAGAATAGAGTTTGTTAACACTTAGACGAGGAAAACTGGCTTTTCAGTTCGAGGAACAGAAATAAGTAAAACTATGAGTCAGTTACCGTGATACGGCAGTTTATGTTGGAACAAGAAGTCCAGTTTAGATAGCACCCTACCTTTTTTATTAGCCTAGCGCTCTCTTAACTGTCACCGCCTGTAGATTAATATGTGCAAACGAAGAAATCACTTCTTACATGTAAATATGCCAAGATATTAACCAGTAGATTCATTCTCAGTTTAGAATACAAATCTGTTCACTGTCTAACACTGCAGCTTGGTGAATAACAAGATAACTGTCAAGTTCATAGTCAGTTATTGTGCACTGAAACATAACCATACATTACCCTGCTGTAATCAATGTAATCAGTCTAAATTCCTGGATAAAACTGTGTAAAGCTTTGGAAACATGACACATTCATCTACTGTATGAAGAATCATTTCTCATGTTGTAATTGGTCACACTGATGGATAATTAGTTCTCATTATTATCACTTCATGTTGGAGATTATGGGATTATTTGAAAAGGCTGGTTTAACTGCAGCTGCATATACTTGAAGATATTAAAAAAAATAAAAACTTAAAGGTGGTCTCAGAACACGAGTGCTATCTATAACATACATAACAGAATGTGTTTTGAAGCTGTGTGCACAGTATGAACACATGCATTAGTTGTTGTAATGCTTCCGTTGCCCTTTGATTCTTGGCCTATGAGGCAGTTGTATTCAGGAGACTGTTTCTGAAAAATTAGTTGTATTTTTCATCTTCTAACTTTGGTTAAAATCAATTTTAATTATGTTATTTTTGCTTCTTTTACAGGGAGCTGCCTGAGTCATCAACTTCATTTTCATTTGTGCAAATGAAAGCTGGTTCACATACTGTATAGCCTGAGTACAGTGTTATTACCTTCCACAATATCACTCTCATCTCCCTCAAAGCATTCACACTTTTCCTTTCCTCCTCCATCTCTACGCCTGATATGAGCCACATTTCCCACGTTGCTCTAAGCTTTCCAGGATGGGAACATAAACCTCAATATGGTACCACATCAAGTGTGTGTATGCAAAATAAAAGTGTTCCAGCTGGTTGCCGAGCCTGGATTCACTTTGTAATCCCTGGTATTTACCTTCAGGCTGACGTCCATTATGTTTTCACACGTTAGCACATTCGTCCCTGTTTTTCTGCCTCCCCATTTTTCGCTCGCTGGTTGAGTAGGAGGGGAAGGAAAAGAAGCCTGGGGCGGGCCACCTGTGCTGGTGTGTTGTTAGTTGTGTAAATCAGTAATCAGAAGAATTAACTTCCGTGAGTGTGCCGGAGAGAAAATAAGAGAAAACAAAGACATTGATGTGTGAAAGACAGACTAGGATATATCTGTTAGTGATTGTGGAGGACAGCATGTCTATGTGTATTCTGTATGTCATGTTTTCAGGTATTTCACTGACTGCAAAATTGCATCATTTCATACTGATGCACATAACTCGTCTCTACCTATTCAGCATCATTAAAGAAAATCACTCTTGAATGTGTTTAGTATAAAATGGGTTGACAGCAATATCACACACATATAGTATATATAAAATATATATACATATATTATATTATAGTATAGTGTAGTATAGTATCTAGTATAAAACATTTCTCATGCAGTGAATGTATAATTTTCCTCACAGCTTCCTCAAAAATGCGGCGTATACGTTTTTGTGTTATCCCACTTATATACGCACATCTAGCATATAGTGCAGATTCTCTGTGACACTTAGATTATAAAAAAGAGAAAATGAAATAGTTTGCTTAAGTGAAAGCACTAAACAAGAATGGTAGGTAGTCATTTCATTTGTTCTTGGTTTCCACAGAGGCTCAGCGTTTGGATTGATCATGTGACACACACTGGCCCAAAAAGGCTTTTTCCAGTAGAGAACTTTTCTAAAGGAGTGGCTATAAGATATTAGTCTGAGCTTCACAAATCCTCAATTTACTTTTTATTATTAGAATTTTGGCCAATTATTTATTTTATTTTAGTCTCCTGTGCAGGGAGCCTAGTCTTGTGGACCGAGGTAGGGCAGTAGTGTGCATGCTCTATAAGCCAAAAACACAGAACTGTCAGAATCGTCCTGGTAACTTCCTCTGTAAAGACTTATTACAAAAAGAGCAGCTGGGTTCAATTATTTAAGACACTGCTACATCAGAATGTTTTCATAAGGTTGTGCAAAAAGTTTAAAAAAATCCCAGTGTCCTTCAAAAAAAATCTTTAAGCTTCTGCACTAAATGCGCAACTTTCTCTAAAATGAATAAATTCGATTTAGGATCAATTTCGGTTTACTTTAATAAGCCCTCTGATTGATTTATAGATCCATGGGCTGGAAGGTGCGATCCAATTTTGTGCAAGTGTTGCAATTCAGAACACTTTTAAACACATTTAAATACAAGATTAATTACAAAACTAAAACAGCGCAAACACTGACGTTATTTACATATTACACTAAACCATATGTTCAAATGCACTTTCACAACACATAAATTCACTTCACAGAAACAGATTGAGCTCGTGCTATGTTTAAGTCAATGCGTGTGCTGTTACCTAAACACATTACATTTGTGTATTTGAGTTCTTTCTTAGTAATATTCAAGTACCAACATACTTGCTGTTGTCTTGATTCCTCACTATTCCTTTGACCAGTCAGCCTGCACTATTTATCCTCTGTGACCTTTTCTCTAATGTTACAACTCGAAAAACACATGTACAAGTACATGGAAGAGAGAACATGATTCATTTATGGTTGTTTCTGGTTTTTGTTTTTAAATTAGCTGCCACTCTTGCCATATACTGTAAATTCAAAAGACTTCACCGATTGAATTCGATTACATGGTTCAGTAGGGCACCTACTAGCCAGCAGTAGGACAGTAAGTTAAGTAACATATCAGCTTAAAAACAGATCTGGTTGAAATCTTTCAAATATGCAATATGGTGATCGGTGATGTGTCATCTGGCAAAGCATTTTCTGTTGGATTCATACGGACATTAAACTTTGAGGTTGACTGTCCTCCAAAGGCTAAAACCTTGCTATTGTCACTTTTGTTCATGACAGTCTCATTGTCAAACACAGCAAGTAACAATGAGTTACACTCTCCTCTAATCATTTAGCTATCCATCTCTGACCCACACCAAACAGTCCTATTATATTTGTCTTTGATAGGATGGGCAAGCTGAGACCTCACGAGTGCTCTGTGAAAAAGACGCCCAAGGCTGACCGGACTTAATAGGACCTGTCCATTTTAATGAATGTTCAGTCTGTCACACATATTAAAAGAGTTAAAGTTTTTGGTGGTGCAGACAGGAAACACTCTAGCTGAGTATTACCAAATCAAACCATTGCTTAAAAACTACAGTGTCCTAATTTTTGTACAATACAGTAGATCATTCAACAAATCAGCAATCTAAGGCCTTGATTATATGTTCAAAAAAACTCTCAAAATGTTGGCTTGTGATGGTTTTGTCAGTGAACACTGTCAAGTTTCAACACTGCAAGTCTTAACATTGCTCAAAATCATGAAGCATTTCAAAATCTACAGTTCTCTGACCACTAAATGTCTATTTGCAGTTGAAAACAAGGGACTCAGACAAATGTTTTATACTAACATTTTAGTCTTTTTTGTGAGGTTTGCTTGTTGGTCTTGCTTGTGTTCCAAGTGAATTTCACTAAATTATCTTAGAGGACAGGTTGACAGTTTATTCAAGTCTATCATGAAATAGTCAGATGCCCAGTTTAGTGGGAGGGTTGGGGAAACTACCACTGACTTGAAACTGGTATTAAAGTAGTTAGACTACAGACTACATGACGAAAAAACATGCATACATTTTGAAATTAGTGTAAAAGTCTCTTCTTTGTGACTAATTCAAAAACCAATGTATGCTTTGCTGTCACATGTACAATGTGAGTTTTATTCTTATTCTTTTATAAAGTAGTTTGACTTCTAGGTAGATTCTTTCTAGATTAACTGTGTCTATGTGTCAAGACGGCAGCAATAATCCATCTTAGCTGTAAAGTTGGTCAGTAATGCTGGTCAATTGGGAGCCTGAAAAATCCTTTCTGTAGTGTTATGTGGAGCTGTGGCCATAAGCTGTGGCAAGAAACTGAACCCCAAGTGGCTCCCGTTGGTCAGGCCAGCACCTTGTGGGACAACTACCACCATTAGTGTGTGACTCGTCTCTCCCTCTGTGTGTGTGCTGAAGGTCACATTCTTTTACCTGATCAGGTTATAGTCAGTTATAGACAGTTTAACAGTCTCAATTATATGATGGAACAATATCAAGTACTTGTATGTGTAATTCATGAGGTTATAAGTAACTACTCAAGTACTGCACTCAAATACAATCTTGTGGTACTTGTACTTTACTGGAGTATATTTGTTTTGTATCTGACAATTTTAGCTACTTTCTATAGCCTGCATTTGCTTTTTTTTTTTTTACCTAGTTATAGAAAAAGAAAAAGTAAAGAGAATGGAAAAAGTAACATTGTCAGGAATTTGTTTTTTAAAGTGATACTCCTGTGGAATTTGTAAAGAAATTCTCTCGACAAGCCCTTCACATTTGACATTTCTGCTGAAACGTCGCTTATTAGACACGTACAGGTTATCAGGTCATCAACAACATCAAGTTCAATGTTGAAAAGTGGTACTTCTATTTAAAACAGAGTGTAAGGTATGAAAACTACTTGAGTTTGTGTATTTGTAACATTACAGGCACAGGTACAGGTATAATGAAGTCAAGCATTTCTTTCATTTGAAATTGTAAAGCTTCATTTATCCACACATACTGAATGTTCAATGGCATCTACCTAACTAACTCCATATAAGCAAATTAAGCTCAATAATAGCTCAATATCACATTATTACAAAATGATTTCAACTTGGGATAATGCTACACCGGCAACAAGGTGTTTGTCATAGCCCTGTTACAGCTGTACTGCATCGGTATTGTACATGACTGACACAACCACTCCAAGGAACCCAACAGGCTAAAAACATAATTTTTTTTTTTTTATATTGTGCTGCAATTTGGATAAATACATCCACTCCCAATGGTTGTTAATGCTACACACACCATTTGGTGAAGTCAAAACTCCCCAGTGTTCTACAACAAGCTGGCTTTGTTCCTGCAAAAAGCGTGTTGTTTCATTAGATTACATCTGATCAATGCACCTGGTGTGAAAACAGCCGTGTTAATTATGTTGTGGCCCAGGCCCTTTCAAAGAGGCATATGCTGTGGGTTTTTAGCAAACTTGTGAAAGTGTATTAAGTATTTCCCCAATGAAATGATGTGTGCAGTTTATCACCCAGATCTGATAATCACATAAACCTGGCCAGCCCTTCTTCTGGTTTGCTTTAAAGAAGGATAAAGGTCTGGCTATGGATGTCAGATTGTCTGGTTAATGTCAACTATTGCACTTTAAAGTCTGAAGCACCTTAGCTTTGCTGATACATGCAATATGTGAGCTTGCTGTGACACATTTTACAGTTAATTTGGACATTTAGAGAAACAACATGTCAATTTGTAACAATTGGTGTAAGGAGTCACAAGTGGTGCATCTAAGGCATTTCAAGTGTACTTGATAAGGACTTGTGCAAATTGACTTTATGAGTTTACCTGTCTACATAGAGATTAAAATGAACCTCTGGCAGAGACTTCACTGTTATCCGCAACTGAAAACTGTAAAGCTGCATAGTGTTTGCTATTCAAATCTTTATATATATATATATATATATATATATATATATATATATGTCTTTTGTCAGCTTATCCCTTAAGTTCAGTGTCGCCACAGCGGATCATTGTCCGCATGTTGATTTGGCACAGTTTTTACGTTGGATGCCCTTCCTGACGCTAACCTCCCCAATTTCTACCAGGCTTGGAACAGTACTGCACAGCTGGGGAGGGGAATGGGCTGTTAGGGGTTCAGTGTCTTGCCCAGAGACACTTTGACATATACCCGGGACCGGGGATCAAACTACTAACCTTGTGGTCCGTGGCCGACTGCCCTTTTTTTTTAATATATACACTATATTGCCAAAAGTATTCGCTCACCCATCCAAATAAATGAATTCAGGTGCACAGAGCAAGGTCCATAAAGACATGGACAAGTGAGTTTGGTGTGGAAGAACTTGACTGGCCTGCACAGAGTCCTGACCTCGACCCGATAGAAAACCTTTGGGATGAATTAGAGCGAAGACTGCGAGCACTGTGTATTATGTATTTCATAAACACACTCCTAAACCTCGTGGAAAACCTTCCCAGAAGAGTTGAAGCTGTTATAGCTGCAAAGGGTCATATTAAACCCTATGGATTAAGAATGTGATGTTACTAAAGTTCATATGGGTCTAAAGGCAGGTGAGCGAATACTTTTGGCAATATGGTGTATATATAGATATATATATCTATATATGTAAATATTTATTGCTGAGAACATTAGGCCTGTCCTGCATTTCTAGAGAGTCCAGTGTTGACCACCATGTTTCAAGGTATAGACTCTTTTTTTTCATAAAGAGAAAATAGAACTATTTCCTTCAGTCTAGCCTCAAACAGAAATAATTTTCTTTTACTTAAGAGTTGAATTTTTTTGTATCTGACAATTTTAGCTACTTTCTGTAGCCTCCATTTGCTTTTGTATTTTTACCTAGTTAGTTAGTAGGAGAATATAAAAAGTAAAACTGTCAGAATGTTTTCTTAACAGCTGAATTTTTTCCTTTACCTTTTGCTTAGGCGTTTCCTGTAAGAGAACAACAATTCAGAGCTCGAGTAGTCTTAGCCTGGGCACAAAGGCCTTAGGCAGGAGACTCAAGTAGTGAGTCCCTCCCAGCATGGTGGACTGGCAGTGGGGATTACCACCATCTCATCCCCTGCAGAGAGGCGCCAGATATGGTTTCAATCAGTTCAGGCTCTGTCCCTGGGGAGAAGGATAAGTACACTCTCAACTCACTGTTGCACACATATATACTCACCAAATTGAATCCCATTTGTCTCATCTATGGACATCCATGAGGTATAATGACAGCTAAAAATCTGCGGTAAATTGCTCCAATAGTCGCCACTCATTTACAGCCTCATCTTCATCATTAGATATGGGGGGAGGGAGGTAATTGCTCATATCTAATGGCACGCTAATTATCAGCGTAAAATCACCATCGGTTCTGGCGAGTGCTAAAAATATCTGCTGCCAGGTGAAACAGCGGCAGCAGCCAGAAACTTTAATGAAACTCCATCTTTGTCGTCTGGCTACTCATGTCTCTTTACTCACTTGCTCCAATATCAGTAAACTCCCCTTCCATTTGTCTTTGTCTAAGTGTCATCCATAATGTAATGAAAAAGGCTTTAAGGGCTATTATATCATGTGTTTGCACCCCCTTAAAACACAGATTTTTTTTCATCAACAAATTCTAATGATCTGACCTCCTGGGTCAAAACAGGAAAGAACATTCCCATAAAGAAGTATTAATTAATTACAGTATTAATATTTACAATGAAATTCATCATCTGCCATTCATAGAGAATAATGTACTGTAAACATTTCCTTTGCTAAAGCCAATAGATGCATATTTACTGCACTGAAAAACACCATGTGAACATTTTTTCATATAGTTCAACCTTTGGTTTTATACTTGCTACAGCTCGTGAATATTTTTAGGCAGCTGAGCTGAAAGTACAGTAGGTTAAATATCAAAGCATTAAAATTGAAAGGGAACACAGAATGGACTGAGCATTTCAAATCAGAATCAAAAAATTATACTTTCCAGTGTTAGCTAACTTGGAAGTGTGTGTCCAGTGTGAGAGAGCTGGGCTCTCATTTAATGGTCAGTTTCGCTAATGCAATAATAGCTGCAGAGAGAGACCATGTAATGACCAGCACACTGGGCTCATTCGAGTGAGCTGAGCCTTTCCAGCCTGGCTCTAATAATAAGAGATCTCAAGGCCATAGCAGGCACTGGACAGGGAATTGTACACCTCCACTCAACAGATTGTAAGATGTGAGAAATGAGAAATCAAATGGAAATAGGGGGAGGAATGAGGTAGGTGACACCTTCATGGCTGAGGTGGAATAACGGTACACTTTGGTTCTTTTGGGGGTAAGTATGGTGGGCTTTTTGCTCCAAGCAGATATTTATGTTCAGTGCATGTGCACAATAAGACCAACTACCAACTACCATCACAATAAACAGATAACTGTCTATAAAACATGGATGTTCAATAGCTGAGATAAGACCTACCTGACCCATCTTTATGTAAAGGAAGAATGTATAAGATAAAACACACAGTTTAATAGAGCTGAACTAGATTTTATGGTTAAGGTTAGTTTTAGGTATAGTTAATTCGGGTCCTTGTGGTATCCACCACAACCACCAACTTGTGACTTAGTTTCTGTTAGCTACTGGATGAATGGTGTTTGGATGCAATGGGTTTTTTCTTTATGGACTATATTTCATGATTTGCTATGTTTCATACAAAACCATACTTGCAATTTCAGTTTAGTTGCTTAAGAATTTATTTGGAAGACAGTGTTGCTCTTGTTCAAACTCACCACATATTTTTGAAAGAAACAAGTCCTTTATAGCAGTCAAAGTTCCCACAGCATAAAATACAAAATAAAGAATAAATAAAAAAACATAGAAAGCCAATGTGCTTTGTAATTTTAGAAAAAAAATTAAATTCTCAATTTTGAGTTCCCACAAAAGGAACATTTTTAAAGACAACCATTTATACTTTGCGATCGCATCAAACACGGACAGCCCTAAATACACATGTAAACAACCACCAGGATGGATTGTGGATGAATCACTCACACCAGCTGCTGAGGTCTGCCACATCATTGCAAGATATAGTGGGAGTTTTGGTCCCAGACGATGCAACTCTACCGCTGGTTTGATGGCCGACAGAGCCCCCTACCAACAGGCTAGCTAGGTACAGCCTTGGGCATGATGAAAGTCTTACTGTATGTCATACGTTAGTGGAAGTGTAGCAGCATTAACACAATCTGAACACAGATGTCTGCAGTCTGCTGGACATCTTGAAGATATGTGTACATATACAGGTGGAAACAGCAATGTGTCTCAGCAGTCTACTTAAGGCTCAAAACACATTATAAAACCTAAAAGTCTAAACTGGGTCACAGAGTGAGTTTGGAAAAAAAAAAACGTTTTTTTTAATAAGGACAATAAGAGATAAAACTGAAAATAAACCTATACAAAATGTTAATAACTTACCAAAGAACATTTGTGATAAAATGAATCTAACAGGTAACAAAATGCTAAAAGTGGCAGAATTATACTGTGTTGATATACTGAGTTTGATCTGTTCCAATTAATATTTTGGTAAATTCTTCACTTCCCTTTCTCCTGTTTATGTTTTTTAGGATTTGACATATAGACATTTGTCTTTATAAAACATAAGTGATGGTCAGTTAAATGTTACACGTTGATGCACACACAGCAGGGCAGAAGGAATGTGACTGCTGATGCCACTGTTGTGCATCATACTTAGCTGACTGAAACTCTGTACTAGATTCTTTTCAATACTTGTCCACACACAAAAAAACACGTTTGTCTTCATGTCTTTCAGTTTGTCTGCCTGTAGTTGTTGTTTAAACAAGCATTTTTAATCTGCAGTTGCTTACTTTAAGGACATGTTCAAATAGCTCAGTCTTTACGCCAAAGAAAAGTAATAATAAAATATGCATATTACTATATACCTGACACACACTCTGTATGAATAAGCAAGTATTTCTCTAGCATATTGTCAATAACAAGCAGTTACATGGTTACAAGCAAACTGTCAATTAAAAATCATCCTCCAGACTGTCACACTGACAAACCAGATGCAAGCATTAACAGCTGTAACACACACGTTTATATCACACTGGATTTCAAACTGACTATTCTACTTGTGTGTGATCAGCTGTGCATAGTGCATGAGAATAAAGAAAAGCCAGAGAACACAACAGCTGTGCGTGCACACGAGAGTGTGTCCAAGTTTCTGTTACTGTGGAACATATACAGCAGCATGTGACAGGAGTTTAGTGAACATTCAGTACTTTTTGGAGTCAGCTTGCCACTGAATATTAAGAGGAGAAGATTTCATAGCTCTTAGCTGTTGGAAGGATTTCGTGGCTAAATGTAACATCTATTTACTAATGGTAATAATTTCAAATGATACAAATCTTGATTGCATTCAGCAGTAGCCCAAAGTGCTGCAACATCCCATCCTCAATAGCAAACCAAAAATACTATGATACTGAAAAATAAGTACATTGTTACCAGCCAGCATATTTCTTTCCTGTCAAAATAACACTTTTTGCAGCACAACATCCAGATTTGGTGACTATAGTGTTATTGTAATGTTTTTGGGGTATGTTTAGGCAGCCAAAGCACTTGGTTAGGGTTTCAATATTTATTTTTTTTCTATCTGGCTTAATAAAGAAATAACCTAAAAGTCACTTTAAACACAAGAGACACATTTTAACCCTGTGACAATACGCTCTGTTCAGTGTTTTCTTAAAAAAAGGAGGGGGTGGGTCAACAAAGTAATTTTTGGCATGAGACTCATTGTCCTTGGGTCATTTCCTCAGGGACAATAAGCGCATAGAGTACCCCACTCCCCCTCTGCTCATTTATTTTACGTTGGTGGTGTTCAGGTCTCATAGAGTTATTATAGTTTTGTGCATGTTATCCCCCTCTTTGTTCAAACTGTCCTTCCTCTCAGCCTGGCACACCTGTTTTATATTGACCACACTCATGCCACGTTCTCCTAGTTCCATAGCCATCAACAGTCCGAGTCTCCTGTTAAAACCTCTATTGTCTTTGTTTGCCTCTTCCCTGAACCCTGTTTTTGATGTTCTCCTTTGATACTGACTAATTTACTGAATGGAAACACCTTTTCTTTGTAGTGTGCTGCACTGTGTCATATTGTTTTGTTGTGAGCAGAATGGTTCATTTCTGGTAACTAACGCTCCCTTTTGGCCTGTTCTTTGTCTCATTACCTAGTTTCATGTTTAGGAGCTTAACGCTTGTCATGGTATAGAACTAAGTTCCGTGGTCATGCTAAAGCATTTGCTGTTCAAGTTACCTTGTTGTAACGTATCTTGCCCACTGCAAAGACATACTGTGGTTGGAGGAGCAACTGAAATGCACATTCAGTTTTAATTGCAGACCAGCTGAAGTATAGGTTGACAATTGCTGACTGAAATAGAACAAGCAATAAACAAGCATCTGGTCTTTGTGCTTGAATTATTGTAGATTCAGCAGTGATGAGCCAACAGCAAATAAATTCCCATCACTACCACATTTTGTACAATGCTAAATATTATTTGAATTCTTTGGATAATAAGTGTCCAAGTGAAATAATTTGTGAAACAGTCACAAAAGCGAAGTTTTAAATGCTCCACGAATAATAATGCAAATATCAGGGTGGATTATGTATTGCAGGATTTGACATGGTCTCCATTGTTTCATCTACTTCATATTCTCTGTCATTATTCCGTTGGATACACCAGCCTTTTCTAATTACACTTTATGTAAAGCACTTAGGCTGTGGGCCTCTTCTTTCTCTTCCCTTTTCCTGTTCCCTTCAGCCTCTTTTCTTCCTGCTCTGTAAAGGTTGGGAGAAACGCCACATTCTCTCTCTAGGAGACGCTCTGGAAAGGGACTAATTTCAGCATGCCCACTATCTTGTCATTTGAAGCTAATTGCATGGTTTAGCCTAGCTCTGGCAATTACAGACCCCCCCCTCCTTTGTGCAGGCGTGATAGCTTTCGGTGGTCTGATGGTTAAAGAAGATGGGGCTGCAGTTTCCCTCGCACCACTCAATTTAGTGTTCTGTGAATCCATATGTCTTATAAAAAAAGGCAAAAAAAGCAGTGTGAAGACTCCTGACACTAAGCATAGAAAACAGAGCTGTTTCCATTAATGGATTGAACTGATTACAGCAGCTAGAGTGGCAGGAAGCTGGTACAATGTCAGACTCAAAAAACAAATGGGACATTTATTTTGTCCAGTGTTACTCAACATTGAGGCCAAGTAAGGGTGTATTTATTCTTTCTTTCACCTCATTTTCTCATAGTCTTAAATGAGCACATTTGGCCTGTGAACACACTCCCAGTGACACAAAGACACACACACATCCACATAGCCACACACACAGGGGAGCATCAGCAAACACTGATCCTTTGGGGTCAGGGCTGTCTGGTGGAAAAGGTCAAGTGTCTGGCCTGTCTGTTTTTTAACCAGATGTGTGGAATGTTCAATACAAACTGTGTGTGTGTGTGTGTGTGTCTGTGTATGTGTGTGTGTGTGCATGTGTGTCTGTGTTTGCTTTTAAAGTGCTAATCATAGGAATGAAAGTGCCTTTGGTCCAGGTCCTTTCTGTGAAAGTATTCGGATAATGATTCCTGGACAGCAGGTCTCTTGGTGAGGACTGGAGAAAAATCGAACACAAAAATATCCTTGCCCGCACACAAACACACACACTTGCATACAAATAGAGCAGCACGGCTAAAGAGCCAGCGGCATTTGCCAGAAGGCGCCTTAGATAATTTCACACTCTAAACAGAAGCCAGGAACCGCTGACAGACCATGAGCATGCACACCAGGGCAAAGTCGCCAAACGCCGGGCACCTCCCTTGTGGCTGGAAACAGTTGGAAGTGGTGGAAGGGTGCTTGGTTTGAAGCCCACTCAAACAAGACTAAAGCTAATGAGTTCTTTGTTGGATAAACCCGATCCTGATTGGGCCTGTTGTTGTAGTCGGAGAGCCAAATGCAGAGGGATAACAAGAGAATGCAGTATCGATGAGGGCAGACGGTTGATGTGGGAAAAATGTTTTAGGACCAGTTAGTTTAATGTAATGTTATCAGTACAGTTTTTTTTTTTTTCTTACCCTGTGAGTATAGATTTGGCACAGTTTTACACCAGATGCCTTTTCTGACACAACCCTCCCCAATTTCTACCAGGCTTGGACTGGCACTGCACTGCTGGGGATGGGAATGGTGTGTGTGTGCATCCAGTCGGGGGTTCAGTGTCTTGCCCAGAGACACTTCAACATATAGCTGGGACCAGGGATTGAACATCTGACCCTGTGGTCAATGGACGACTGCGTTACCAACTGAGCTACAGCCACCCATAGGTTATACGTACAGTACATGGTAGCATTTCCCTTGTAACATCTACCGTTTGATACCGAGTGGTTTAGAAAATGCACTCAGGCAGCACTATGTGCATGTGGAAAGTGTGTATTGCATTAATTTGTGCATTCCCATTTACAGAGTACACATTTAGTAATTTTCAAATTATGCATAAACAGTTCCCATGTATTTATTGTTGCCTCTTTTATTCCATGTGACCTTCTCTGAGCAGTTTTTGAATACTGGCTATGTGGTTACATTTATTGTAACAAAGAGGTTCTGCAGTCGGTGTTTGTAGCCATTAGCAGAAATTAGCACAGATGTGGGCACTCAGCTTTTCAAATGCTTTTTTTAGTGGTGGGCAGTAAGGTACCACATGTGTGGACTAGATAGTATTTGTCTTTGTACTTGAAAAAATAATACCAGTATAAAAGAGTAAAGCAAAGCGTAGGGATGGTTTAAAAAAAAGGCTAGAAGCTTTTGTTTAATAAGCAAGTGATGGCCTAATTGTGAAATATAACTGTCACATATGTGGTTTAAATAACCCTGATGGGTAGCACTGAAGCTTTACTATCAAGCTATGACCTGGCCTCTGCTAATGTACCAAGCATGTGGTAAACAATCAAAACAGAAACAGGTTTTGCAAATAATCAGAATTTGTCCAGGGAAGCAAAGCAACAAGAAGAAAGTTGATTAAAGGAAGCCAACAGAAAGACTTTGTTTTTTACCGGCTGTTGTGATAAAAATCCATAATAAAGTCAATCCATGAATCCATCATGGGCTGGAGCCTATCACAGTCTATCACAGCTGTCATTGCCTGACAGAGAGACATACACAGACAGACAACCATTCACACTCACAGTCACACCTACAGGCAATTTAGAGTCACCAATAAAACTAACATGCACCTCCTCGAGGTTCTCTGGTTACTTACCTCAAGCTACCTTCATATCTCCTGGAAATAAAAAAAAAAACAGTTGCAAGTCACTTAAAGGCTCCTCTTTAAAAAATGTGACACATGGTCTTACAGAATTCATAAGTAGGAATTGGACTGCATCATACTAAGAGTAACTGTTTACCTTTTTTTTTTTTTTTTTAAAGTGTACACATGTTAAAAAGCCACATTTGAGTAAAAGGAATGAAATTTAGGCTGATAAAATAACAATAAATACAAAAGTAGACCCTGTAAATCTACTAAAGAATCAGTAGAGTTGTCTTTGCCCCAAAATGATTGCAAGGCTTAAACCTGTGAGGAAGAGTGGAGGGGAAAAGAAAGTCAGCAGTCTCAGTGATCTTACTTATTCATTTAATGTGGGAGTTCTCTGCTATTTCCAACACAATCAAAAACAAAACCCTCCTGGCAAGTTATTCATCAAACACAGTGTTGTTGAGAAATAATTGAGCCAGCAGGGATCAGTAGGCAGGAGTAATGGAGTGTTGTTGGTCATGACGTTGGAGTGATGCATATTGGCTCTGAATAAAGGATAATGGTTGGATATCTTTAAAGAGGTCACCCATCAGTTGTCATCACTATCGAGATTTCTTTTAAAGGATGCTGAATGACGTTGGTTGTTTGCTAGTGAGGTGCTAACCTAAATACAGATGTACATGTACATGTTCATGTTGTGTCAGAAACAGCAATCACCATAAATTCAACAGGGGCGTTGGCTCAGAAACTGCAGAGCGTCAAGTAAAGATGGGTGGAAGGAATGACGTTGCGGGATGTGAGTAACAAGCAGGAGAATTGATCGAGTGATGTTCAATCTGCATTTTATATCTATTTAAAAAGTAAATGATCACTAAATCCAATGAATTACAGTACATGTGCACGTTCTGTTTTCTAGAGATGATTGAATATTTAGGTCCTCATGGGCTCTTTACAGATGTATGAATGAATCACTAACATAAAAACTTTAAGTTGAACTGAATACCAAATCTCCAGCAACAGGGCTCCTATCGCTGGTAACTGAGGTCGTACTCACACTAGACATGGTTTCCATGTCCTGTGCGTGAGCATGATTGATAGTTACCAACAACGTGATTGGATATCTCTGATTGCTGAACTATCACACTTAGTAATACAAATAGTCGAGCACTGTGTAAAACCCTTGGGCCACCATTACATTTATTGTTTTAGCAATGGTATGATGTCCATACAGTATGTATTTTTATTTTTATGTATTTTATATGCATTATTTAGTATTTTTATCAAAATGCGACTAAAATATTTTAAAAATGCACAATGTATTAAAAGACACAAATCTGGAAAGAACCTGGAGAGGCCAACGAAAAAAATAGCAGTGTCAGTCACACATTTACCATATGGCTAGCTGATAATAACAAAAGTAGGTGCTACATGACAAATTGATGGCCTATTCCTACAGCCGTAGCAAGGACCGATACCTTTAGGATTCAACATCACACACCCGTTAAACTCTTAATAGGATAAGTGGTTTAGATACATAACATATGGATGGCCATAAGGACTAGGGGATTGAGTTCTAGTGCACCATATTTTTGAAATAATTGCTTTATTTATTAACAAGTTGCAATAATGTTTGATGGATGGAGAGCATACAATGTGCAGGAGTAGTCACAAAAGAGACCTGAATTCAGAAAGCAAGAAGTCCGCATGTAATTATTCCACAAACAAAATCGTTACATTTTGTGGGAGAGGTTTTATTCTAAGCAATGTTGAAGATATTGTTTAAAGTCCTGTGTAAAAAGTGGGTAAGATGAAGGGATGATGGAGCAAAGTTCTTTTAAAGGGGTTAGATGATCCATGCTTGTGGGTTAACCTCGGCATAAAGGATAGAGTGATCAGGATATGAAATTATACAGCTGTCAAAGCAACATCTGTGCTGGTCTTCACCCTTTAAAACTATTTCTTTATTTCATAACAAACCACATTTATTGCAGAATGTAGGATTTATTACATTTGCAAAGGAAATTCATTAGTTGGATTTAGTGTCTAAAGATATCTCAAAGACTTACAGTGACTCTTTATTAAATTTGGTGGACAGAAAAGCCTCAGGCCATGGAACTATTCTTTTGGAATTTTGGAAGGGATCCGGATCAGGGATTTCCATTATTAAATGATAATTGCTGTTTTGTTTTAGGCATAACTCTGAAATGAGCAGAGATGAGGACTTGATTCCAAATCCTCTGGGTGAGTTTGCAGAGTCAGTGAAATCTATTAAAACACAAGAATCTGGAGGTAGCTGTGGATGTGTTTTCAGATTTAATGACAAGAGAATTGATGGAGATTTGCATCTTAATGTTGTGCTTATTTTTTTTTTTTTTTTTTTACAAATGTTCCAGTAGACATGGAATTGTTACTGTTATGGTTCAGCATCCCTCACACTCAGTGGAAAATACGCCATTGTAGCAAGACACCAGCAAAGTTCTGTTTCCTTGTGACCTTATTTCATCCCTTGTCATTAATGGTTCTGTTTCTTAAAACTTCCCTGCTTATCCAGAGGCCCCAGCCGAGCCCTCTGTCTGTAGCAGTAACCAGCCAGTCGGGATGACATTTGGGTTAGTTCACATTCATTTGTGTTGAAACTCCGAATCCCTTTCTTAGAAAACCCCCACGACACATCATTATCTGTCTGGGATTGAATAGAGATCACTGACTCTTATCCCTTGGATCATCGTAGTCCCCATCCACTCGAAACCCTCAGATGGCATCAGCCAACCTTGTGTCTTGGAATGTTATATATTGATGTGTGAGAGATACAAGTCCGGGTGCTTCTGAAATCCATTTTATATTTATGGTGCTGCTGAGACTGCATGAATTTACTTTAATGTTCATGTCTTAATATGCTTTATTGGGTGAATTTGAATATTGTTCCGAGTGTTTAGCTTGGCCAATTCTAACAATGTTTTCTAAATGTGTAGCTAATAGTGAGTTATGATTTGTTGAGTCTGAATGACCAGCCAAGTTATTAGATTGTATTTTCTTTTGAGTCACTTGTAGCTCTTAAGAAAATATTTTACACATACTGCATATGGAGACAGTGACACCAGACATGGCTTACAACAACATTTCTATTTTGATTTCATGTACTCAACTACTCATGTTGAGCAAGAATTTTCCAATTTAAAACTGAAACGTGCATTTAGGTGCAAAAGTTTGCATCCCCTATTTTAAAATGATGACAAGTAAAACCTTTTTTTTTTCCCCCCATTAACATAATATTCAATGCCCACTTCTCTAGTACAAATGTTTTTGTTACTTCTGATGATGAATCCCTCACTATTTGCATCCCCTTAAACTGAAATGGCATGTAAGGGGATGCAAAATAACCCTAAACCTAACATAATAATAATGCACATCCAGCACCTCCCCATATGCAGATATTAATTTGTTAAATGAATAAACCAACAAAAGCAATGGACAAACTAGCAAAACAGGTTGGTAACCATATGGAAACGTGAAGTAGAATTCATTATTAGTGTATTAGTGTTAATTGGGAGAATATGTGCACAGCCTGTATTTAATATTGTTACTCCATAAATAAGTATATTTGGAATATGAACAATTAAGTCAGTGTATACAGACTAAGCAGAGTTAAGAATTTCCATCACTACTGTGGACTTCATATTATAGTCTGGACATTCTATGGTTTATATAAAAGAGCTGCCAGCACTTGACCCTGTTAAGGGATGATTCCAAGGCCTGCTGAGAGCCCATTGAGGTGGGCTGCAGGGGCTGTGCCAGCCAGTCTCTACACTGGGCACAAATAATCAAAAAGAGTCCAAAAAAGAAACAGAAAAGCCACCAGTGGTTAGGTGTTATTAAAATGTCACTTTTCCGAATGTCCGTAAACATTCCAGCAGGGAGAAGATATGGGTCATCTAACTAATTATGAGTTTGTCCACATACTTTTACCATCCAAAGGATTAGTAGACAGGGTGGGAGTCCAGCCTATCGTATTTGCCACTTTGACAAAATATCCATGTACTGTACGTCCCAGACACTTGGCAAACCTTGTTCATTACAAAAGTGGTCATGGTCATCAGTCTCTTGAGTGGCAGTTATGACTCCATGGGAAATAGGGTTAAAGAAACTTGAACCGCAGGCCAAATAACAGAGCAGACAGTAACACACACACACTGCAGTTCAGTCAACAACATGTCCTACATGCCTGCCAAAACAAAGCATGGTGTGACTTGAGGCCATGGGTGAAAAAACTCTTCATAGCATATTAATAATCCATCACTGCACAATACATTTTCTTTATTACGGTTTCATTGAAGTGTATAAAATTCACATTTATATTTGTGTCTGTTTGGTATAAATTATGCTAAATTAACCCCTTAACTTCCCATTTGTCAAATCATTTTAAGCCCCTTGGTTCTTCTGTGTTGTTTAATGTGTATTTCATTAACTCTGTAGAATAAAAATTCCGCTCCATGTGTTTGGCACAGAATGGTTGTCCAGCTGTTTTCATTTCAGCATCTGTAACTCCCTTTGTCATTCCTGGTTGAATCAAATCCCTTAGTTCCCACGGCACAGAAATAATTAATATTGAGACATGTGAGTTAACAGTAAGTCGACCACATCCAAATGTTCTCTGATGTGTCATGCAAATTCTGTCATGCTTTCCCATCCCATACTGTCTTCCTGCTTTCTGTGAGCATATGGAATGCCTCTTCCAATCAGTCCTTTGCTTCAGTGACTCTGCAGGTTTACCAGGAGTGATCTGCCTTGGTTACATTTAATCCATCTGTCTGTTGAGACCATCGCACATGCTTTGACTCAACATTTGCATTTCCTTCCTTTGATTCTTCACTGGTGATCTCGTGTAGTTGTCTCTTTTCAGTAAACCTCCCATTCATCAATGATACCTCCCTATGTTGACATCTATTAAGACTTCCCAGTGTTTGACATTGAGTTTAGTGGAGTGTTTGAATTTACTTTTTTTTACATTTAAAAGATATTGTGTAGTGTATAAGGATGGCTGCATGTAACTATTGATGCATACACAGGGGTTGACACAAAGATGGCTGGTGGCTAACTCTCTCTCTCTCTCTCACTAACTTACTCAATCTCTCTCACACACATACTGACACACACAGTCTCACATTGCAGTTGCTGTGCAAGGTGCTGGTCTGAACCAGAAGTTGCTTCTGGTGGGGAACGTCTTGCCCAAGGACCAATGGCGTAGATTTGCTCTCCTAAGTTCTCCAGTACTGCTTGGTTGGACCACTGACTGCAGGAATTAGCCATGAATTAACCCCAGAAACTACAGCAGCAAAAACTTTGCTCATGTCTACTGTAGATTGCTGTTTAGCTATCTCCTGTATTCCTAATTTTCCTTTAATACTCTACATTTACATACATCTTTAGATTTATTTCCCATTTTGTCACTGGAAATAAATATTTGTAGTAACAGACACCATGAATGAAATTGCAAGTAACGCAAAACAAGTGCAGCTACTGACAACCTGTTTTCTGTCAGTCAATGCTATAAAATGATCCAACAAGGGTTGTTTCTGTGTGCTGCAAAGTGCAGTAAATTCACTGAATATAGCTGTAAAAGATTTGTTGGTGCTGGTGGTCTGATTTGGGGGTGTGGCCTGACCCATTGCTTCCATCGATTGGGCCGCTTCATACTAAAGAGTTAGCACGTTACATTTCTGGCTTTTAAAAATATTTATAGGGATACATGCCATATAAAATTCTTTGGACACTTTGACACATGGACAGAAGAAGCTGGGAATGGAACCACCGACCCATATTTGTAGATGACCTTTGTAACTCCTGAATAAGAAATTCTGATTCCACAGTGTCAGACATTCACGGCTCCTATGGTGTCAAATTGCAGCCCTTTCATCACATCGTGTAACGATCATCACTAAACCGCACAAGGTCTCGCACTAGAGTCAAACCCTGGTCTCCTTTGGAAAAGTCCTTTGTTTTGTATACTTTTTAGCCCATAGCTGCCAGTTAAGGTTGCTGCATGCTGCTTGTGGTAGCAGGTGTAAAACCCTAGATGCTTTGATCAGTATAACAGGCTGTTTAAATACAAATACGAATCCATGAAGGCCTTTAAATTTGGCATCATTAGAGAAATTTCTCATTTCGACTCAACTCCATGTCATTAGATTCAAGCACTGGAATGTAATTTCCTGCTGGCATTGTTCGCAAATGACAGGGGTTTTGTGTCTCTGTCTTTTTTTTTTTTTTTTAAGTCCATTATCTGTAGGGGTGGCAGTGGCTCATTGGGAGAGTGGCCCCCCACCGATCATAAGGTAGGAGGGTCCCACCCCACCTCTTCCTGACCACATGTCGAAGTGGCAAGACACTGAACCCCCCACAGGCCATCCCCAGTCGTGCAGTGCTGGTAGAAACTGGGAAGGGTTGCGTCAGGAAGGACATCTGGCATAAAAACACTTTGCTAAATAATGAACCACTGTGGCAACCGTGAACTTACGGGAAAAGAAAAAGAAAAAAACTATAAATCAATCTATAATCTATAAATCTATAAATCTCTCTTGCTAAACAAAACAGCCACTGACTGGATTACATTAAAACAAATTTAAATAATTAACAGGTTAGTTTACATTTATTCAAACAAAATGTGATCCACCACACCACAGGCCCTCACACCACATACAACAATTACACGTCCCCTCCTCCACATATTTACTTACTGATTCAACCATATTATATTAACAATTGTTACTTTAGTTCTTCATTCATTTGCTGTAATTGTGATGCATCTATTTTAAATGGAAACAAAACTCATCCCTATCCTTTATTAAAATTGCTTTTTCATCCCACCCTCTTTTGTTTCAACAAGCGTAAAGATAAATGTATGATTCTGATTGCATAATTGTGTTTATGGTTGGGGAAGAAGAGCTAGTTATATTTATCATTTATTTTTGATGAGGCTCTGTTTCATTTTCATTTTTTTTTTTTCATTATAGGAGCCCCAGGACAGTTGTGTTCTTTTGTGTTTAACACTTCTTTGAATGAGAGAAGAACATTGCAACAATAAAATAAGCAGAAGCCACAGTAAGAAACACAGGGAAAAAAATAAATAAGCAGGTAATAAGAAGAATGATTCTACCTACAACCTGCCAGCTGTATCCCGATCAACAGGTAAACATTCTACCCACTTAAATCTCATCAAAATGAAGGCTGGTGGGGGCGAGAAGCTGTGGAGGGAGAGAGAGGATAAGCACTGCTAAAATATTGAGAAAAATGAAATAAGTGTAAAACCCTGTTATAATGAAGCTTTATTTGTGGCAGTAGTGTTGTCAAACCCTCAAATTATGGCCATTCTGGAAAACAATACAACCAGCTTATTAAACACCTACGACGTAAACCCTCTTGGTTAGTTCCATTCATGTGGGCCAGACATCCATCATCATACACTGTCTTTGCCATGGGACCAGGGTTTACAGTCACCGCACACTCGCCTCACCACCATCACTTCCAAAGTAGGCTGAATGGCTTCTGCTTTGGGCTGCGGTTTCAGTAGACTGTGTGGATGTGTTCATGTCCTTTCTGCTGCACAAAGGATCCACTGTGGCCCTCACACCACAGAGGCTCCAACAAGGTTTCAGGATTCAAAGATATTAATTCTGGTTTAGTGCTTTAGGTATTTTGGCTCAACTTAACTAAGATGTCAACAACTACGATTCAAACTGTCATTAAAGTTATTTCCTTAAGATTGAAGATGATTAATTTGGCAACACCTGTGTACTAATTGGTTTGACAGTTCTAGAGGCACTGAGCAACTTATAGGCAGCTACCTCTTTTTCAGAAGCTTAACAGAACGTCAACTCATGCATGTGGATCAAATATGTTTTAATAAAGAATCTGGTCAAGATCTAGCTTTACTTACACCATGCCCACTTTTAGGGGAAATACAAAATAGCCATAGCTATTACTATTCCCGAGGCATAAAAAGGTTCTTTTGCTTAGGGTACCCATGTCCGTCGATGATCAATGCTCTGAGCATTTCCCATGTTAGTGGAACGAGCTACCAAAGTCTGCACGCTCAGCAAACTCAATATTCCAAAAACTGCTGAAAACAGAATTCTTCCACATCTTCCTATGCATTTAAATCTATTTAAAAAAATAACAAAATAAATAAATAAATAAAAAAACCTCCTTTCTGCTCTTTCTTGCACTTGCATCTCATGAAATGTAAACCCTTTTTCTGATGGGACTTTGCTTTGATGTTTTCTCCATGAGTTTTTTGTGTTTGATTTGTACCTCACTTGCAAGTCGCTTTGGATAAAAGCGTCTGCTAAATGACTAAACGTAAATGTAAATGTAAATGGATGCATATTGTCTTTTTAATTAAAAGTTAGCACAAAGAGAAGCGGTTTTCACTGGCCTCAGCTAGCCCCCCCTGTGAAAATGTTCTGGGGGTACCACTGTAGGTACACTCACTATGTGGGAAATTTGTTGGAAGTCATCTTACTGCTTCTGACTTCAGCAATAAATAAATTGTTATTTTCAAAGGTTATGCTTTACCTTTTAGCTATTAAAAAAAATATATACTGTATGCTAAATTTATGTTTCCAAACCCAGCTGGGCAAAATCCAAAACCAAGCCCCTGCCAGCCCCCTTTACTCCCCCCCCCCCCCCCCTTTTTGTCAGTTCACTAATTAATAAACCAGTGCCATCACATGTGTAAGGATCACATTGCTTAAATTCCACAGCCATTGGAGAGGAAATACTTAACTACCAGAACATACTGCACACACATGGCCGACACCGAAAACATGCTTACATGCTTTGAGTACTAGTTCTTGCTTTCTCTTGATTCAGCAGCCATACTTTGCAGAAGGGGATATTGCCCTATTAAGAGTAAGTGCAGGAACACTTTGTCTTCAATTCAACAGCAGTCCAGGCTGCTGTTTTTGGCACCTGGATTCTGGGTGTGCACATTTCACATAATCATCTCTGGAGTCCCAGAAATCACTCGCACTTAACGCCATGTTTCTCAGGTTTCTATAGCTTCGTTTCTCTCGTTGGTATTGTACTGTAGGCACTCTGCTCGTTTGCTTACTTTGACAGATCGCCTGTTCTCCATCTCTGTTTTCAGCTTGAGTGGGTCTCTGTGCTCTAAATTCTCTTTAGAGCACAGAGAATTTCTTTAGAGAATTTCTCACCTGGAACCTTTTTCTGCCTCTATTGCCATTTACGTTTCTTGCTTGGAATATGATGAGCTGTGTTGTTATTGCTTGCAGTCTCTCAATGTTTGAGAGACTGCTGAGAAGTTGTTGTTGTTTTTTTTTTTTACCTCTACAGCTACCTGATCTTCTGTTCTCCCTGTCTTGGCAGGTTTTTCTCTTGTTGTTCTTTTGAAAGTGATTTTTATTTTTTTTTCTTCTGTCCTTTCAGCTTATCCCGTCAGTTCAGGGTTGGCACAGTGGATCATTTTGTCTTCATGTTGATTTGGCGCCCTTCCTGGCGCAACCCTCCCCAATTTCTACCGGGCATGGGGACAGCTGGGGATGGGGATGGGCTGTTGGGGGTTTAGGGTCTTGCCCAGGGACACTTCGACATGTTGTTCGGGAAGAGCGGGGCGCGAACCTCCACTTAGCCACTGCTGCCTCCACAAAATCATTCAATGGCTTCCGGCTTGTTCTCTCAAGCCTCCATTTTTATCCTCGCTCGGGACTGGCACCAGGGCTGCCCTTGGTGGCTGGGTGGGGCCACACCTGGTGGGGTGGGATTCAAACTCGCACCCTTCTGTATCCCCTTCTGTATCCTCTGAGTGTTTGTTTATTACCATATTATATGACAATAGCTAAATCAAATATTCATAATGGTTTGGAAGTCACAGAGAAATTGTGATATGATTAATGATATGGAACAATTATTTTGGAAATAAAGCTCATCTAATTAACTGGTGGTTACGACACAACAATGAGAACACAACACTTCTGTTGCAGTTGACTCCCCTCCATTTTCTGTCACTTCTTTATCATCCACTTTGGCTTAGTGGTCAGAGAAGTAAGAAAACCACTTTATTTCAAAATTGCCTCACAGATCTTGGAGTGGCTATTTGGTAGTCACAATAGTTACTAAACCTGGAAATCTCACCATGGCAACAAGGTTTCCTAGTACTGTTCACAGTAGACTCACATCAGGCTATGTATATATAATGGGTAAAAAATAGAATCATAATTTCTATGAATTATATATTACCGGTAAAAATGGCCTAAATGTGGAGGGATTGCAGGTAAAATGAAGATAAGTCTGGAAAAAAAAAAAAAAACAGCCCACATATGTCCAAACTTCCAGCTGCTGTCAGAGGATTAGCATAAAATCAATTTTCTCAGTCAGCTCCAGCTGTTGTTAGTGTAAATATAAAGTTAGAATGTTCTGCACATCAGAATAAGACGTATTCCAAGGCTGGGGCACGATAACATTTACGAGCTACCAGCAATGGAAGCTGAATGTTGGACAGTTATAATTAAAAAAAAAAAGGGAAGCAGAAGACCTAAGTGCGATCCTGGGACCCGCGAGGACAAACCTTAAACAAATCAGCTTTTGCTTTCCATTTTGAGATCAGTCCCACTCAGCAAAGACAGGTTCAGTTTATTCATCCCAGATGACCATGACTCTTATTTTGAAATGTTCAGATGAGGCTTGTATCAACAGGTTGGGTTGAATCCAGGTTTAATTTATAACTATGCTTGGGTCGGGGTTCAGTAGCATACTTTGCAGTTCAGCTTCATGTTTGCAAAATTAGAACTGCACAGGATTCAGGTTCACGGTAAAATCCAAAATAATATTTTTTGGAACAGCCGGGTGTGTGTGTGTTTGTGTGTGTGTGTGGGGGTGGGGTGGGGGGTGGGGGGTTATTTGCCATTATCCTTTTTTTCCCTATATTTCCGAAGTATGATTTACTATATTCCTGTATTCCATTAATCTAACATACATCCACGGTACATGTTAACTTTTGCTTTGTAAAGAGACTTTTCAAGTCATTTTCTTCATAGTGAAAAAAATTCCTTTCACGGTTGCAGTATGAAATGTGTTAAAAATACCTAAGTATATGAATGATGTATTTCAGCCTCCACTTGTGTATTTTGAGACTAAGTGCTTCATTTTCTGCGTTTGAATGTCTTTCTAGAACAAACCTAAAACAGGCAGAGTGCAGACATAAATGTATGTGTGCTTGTTGATGGGCCACTCACAGGATGTGACAGGTCTATACCATGCTAAAATGTTAAATGGGCAGTGTTTATTTATAAAGCATGGATAATGTCATCTGTAGGCAGCTGCCTGAGGTCGTGTTTTTCTCCTTCTCTGCCTCTGTTTCACTGCCTGGCATTGGCCCTGAATCCCTTGGCGGGCCGACACGGAGGCCTTCATCAGTCATGGGTCGTTAGTTTGATCTTCCCCACCATAATGAGGTCACTGTCACCTCAGCCCTTCATAATTCTTTAATTACTCTTTGTCTAGAGGTGGACTCTCATTACAATGAACACAAGAGAGAGGAAGATGGGTTTCACAGTGTAATGAAGGTATACACTGTTATTATTGACTAATAAAACCTACAGCTACAGTTGATACCAGCACTAAAAACTATTCTTTAAGATGCCCACTAATTTTTCAAGATGTTATTTACCTTGTCATGAGCAGTAAAACAGGGGAAAAGCATAGTTGCAGTCCGTTCAGCAATTTGCAGTATTGTGATTGTGAACACTTGACACTCATTCACCTCATCTTTGTGAATGCTGTGCGACCTTGCACTTTTGCGCAGTCACAGCCATTTTTCCACAAATTTGACCTACACCCTGTACTGTCCCTGAATGGCTCACATGCAGCACACCAGAGATGCTGAGGAAGACTTGCTTTGTACCTGCACACAAAAGCAAATGAGAGTGTAGGTCCAAAAAAACAGAGAACTCCTTCACCATCTGTTTTTAAGTAAAAAATTTAAATCCTGATATTCACCAATGTTTTCCCATGTCAGATTTGATCTCAGCTAAGAACTGACACCTTGTTTTCTGTTACTTTTTTTTTTAAAAGTAAGTAATATGGATATTGGTCAATGAGAAGGACCCTAACAACATAACCACTTGCATCACAACTTGCTGTAATATCATATTTTAGGGAGCAACAATTACAAAACAAGTTGCAAAATCATAAAGGAGATTGATTGGTGTGTCTTCCGTGGGCCTGGAATAGCTCACTTGAGTCTGAGGAAATACAGATGGCATGGTGACATCATCTGGGTTATCTTAGTTTGACCTTGAAGACAGAGCCGGTATTTCAAAAAGCTGTGGCTGACATTTTGGGAGGTGGTGTTGCATTTTATAAACAGTATGATCTAGAGCTTTTTGATAGTCAGGTCCATACTATGGGAAATCTTAAAGGGCACTTTCACTGATATTTAACTTGCTTCTTTTGGTTCTAGTTTGAGTAGTACATGTAAATTAATGCAATAAAACTTCCCTCTAACTTCGCTACATTCAAATATTTCTCTGCTTCTAGCTGAAAAAGTTCTCCAGGTGACATAACTGGGAGGAACCTTTACTTCAGATTATGTCACCTCCTTGTAATCATGGTCAACCTGCTTTCCCAGAGCTCCTTCAGATGACGTCATCCGAACTCCTAATTATAAAAAACCCTCCAGGCTATGTCATCCGGAGGATTTTCTCAGCTAGAATCAGATAAATATTTTAATATAGTGACGTCAAAGGGAAGTTTAAAAGCATTAATATTCATCTAAACCCTAAACTAAAGCCATAGAAATCAAGTTAGAATGTGGTGAAGTCGCCCTTTAATAATTTTAAACTGACTCCAGCAAAGTTCTACTAGATCTCCTTATTCAGCTATGATTCAATGCCTTGTCTCTTCTCTTCTCTCATTACTGTTTCTGCACTTGAGCATTAATCTTGTTTTCCGTAACAGGCTTGTACTGTATTTGTCAGGACCAATTGAAGTCAGAGCACTTAATGCAGACAAATGAGGGAGATAAAGAGAGTTCTATTCAGGCTTGTACATAAACAGGTGCATTATGCTGATCCTTTTTAACACGCATGTGTGTGTGCTAGTCATGTGTGCACACACATTTAAAACATTTTTTTTTTGTGAGTTTGTGCGCGTGTGTGCATGTGTGCATGCCTGTAACTGATGAGAATCAGAAGACTGTGGCAGGAGACAAACAGGATTGTTTTTGTCTAGCTCTCACATTCAATAACTTCATACATTCACGTACGATGATTAGATGGTTGTCATGGTACCCTGTCATACTGGCTTACTTTTTGCCAGCTTTATTGTGGATGTGACCACTCAATATCTGTAAAAATGAATGAGTAGAAAATGTGTGATTTTTGCATTAAGTGGAATGAAAAATAGAGTAGTTAATGGAAGCTCTGAGTGGAAGAAGGTATTGGAAGTTACAGTACATCCCTTAAGTTTACACTATAATCAATCAGTTGTTTCAGTTATTTATTGAGAAATATGTTTGATATACGCTGTTCTCTCATGTGCAATTTGCTGCATCTTTCTGCACAGTACAATAAATTGTTGGGGTTTTAAGACTTACAGTAGATTATACACACATACACACACACACAAATGCCATCTTGAATACTTTGATGTGTACTGATTCCCATTTCATTCTATTTATGATATGCAGCATAAATGTGGGTAAAGGCTCTCAGTCATCTAGGTTTGGTTTTCTAAAGGTTGAGTTATGTCAACCAAGAAGAAAGACGACAAGTTGACATGACTTAACCTTTGTATGTCATTAATATACTTCAGACTTTAGCTAATATGCAGTGAACTTGTGCAGCTGTTACATAAGGAATAAAAATGCTCCAAAAACATTTACACTTATTCCCTCCCCTCCAAGCTACTGTACATCTATTGCCAAGAAGCTTTCAACCCCTAAAGTAGGTCTAATTAAATACAACAGAGGGAGACTTGTGGAGGGCAGCCTCTGTATAAGCAAACCTGAAAGCTGTTTTTTTTTTTTTTTTTTTGCAGGAAATAGGTAAGATAGATGTGTGTTGTGACAGTAGGGAAGGAAAAATGTGAGCAAAGCAAAAATCTCTGTTTCTGTCCTTGTGGAAATGCTTAGAAAAACACCCACACTTACACACTTGGCTGCGACTAAGTCAGAGACAAATACACAAATGTCTGATGACAACCACTACACACTATTCATGAGCCTACATTCAGGGCATTTATCATGTTCAATTACAGAATTACTTTCAGCTGCACACCTAACAACCCCCCCCCCATGTCTGGATAGTCACCATGTCTGCATAGAAACACAGAAAATTACATTTTTTTTACGACAGGATGCAACACAACACTGTGCTTTCTCATTTCCTGTCCATATTTGTATGGTGGAAATACTAAGTTGTGTCCAGACAGCCACACTTGTTGGGGTTAGTCATTCAACTTTGAAATCATATGGCTGATTTTGATTAGGCAATTACGGCTTTAACAATAAGTTAAGCTTTATTTAATCCAACAAGCCAGCAACAATGAAGAAAACTCATTCAACATCATTGTCTAAAGAGAGCTTAGAGTGTCTCGAGTTGGTCCTCACTGCACTATCTCTAGCAGTCAGGTGGGTATACAACAATAGCTTTCTTGATTGAGGACCAAAATCCAAAATGGGTGGATTGGCCGAGGAGAAAAGGGATAATGAAATTTTAATCACAACATTTGGAAACATTCCAAAGGCGAAATGCAGCAGCTGGTGGCTTGGTGGCATTTCCCCCCTGAAGAATCATTGATTTCATCTTCATATTTAGTAGTTATCATACTGAAGTGTTCTTGTGCTGAGACCAAGATTATTCAAACTTAAACCAATATCAGACATTCTATTAGACAGTTCACTGATTGCTTCAACAAAAGATTCTGCTGAAACACTGACAGAACAAAACAGAGCAGAAACATTTGCTCAGGAATTCTTTAATGTCCCATTCAATCTTAAAAATTAAATCATTTCGCTTTTGACCTAAAGTCATCACCAGATGTTAACAAGTCAAGAAGACAACTTTTTTTTAAATTTCTCCTGTATAAGTGTTACACTTCAGATTCACAAAACTCTCCTAACTGAACAAACTTGTCATAAATCCTTCGTTTCATGCTGATTATTAACACCTGTTCATGAGGAGCTGCAGGTCCATGAGATTTGATCATTAGCATAATTAACACCCCTAAAATTGCTTTTTAAGGTTGCCTGTTTTGCTTCATATGTTGTGGAAGTTTAATTTACAGAATTGTGAAAGGAGTATAAAAGAGAGCTTATGAAATTAGCAAGCTAAAACATGCATTTTACTTTATCACTAGCTGCCGTATAAAACCTGAACAAATTGGAAAATGTTACATGTGTCGGTTTTGTGTCTTTGAGAAGAGCTGCAGTGTGACAGAAATAAAAAGGGATTGGTTCAGGCTGCATGAGGTTAGGCGCCAAAAAAAATGTATTTCAGAAGCAATAGCACTCTAATATGTGAGGAGGTCAAGAGGATGAAATATATTATAAAATGTTGCAGCTATAGTTACAGGTGATGCTACACCGTCAGGTCTACTAACAGACTCTGATAGTCTATAGGATTAAAACTACAGAAATACTGAAGCTGCTAGGCTTAAAAATGCACAACATTCTACTGCAAAATGCATATTGATGAGTTGGCAAACTAAGATGATGATGATGATGGGGTAAGAAGAATATTAATTTAGCACATTTGTTATATAACCTACACTGCATAATTTACCTAAAAAGATTCCTCCATTATATGTAAACTCCAAATTCAATCTAATAAAGCCACTAATATATTTTTGAGCAAAACCAGTTTGACTAGTAGTTTTGCTCCTTACTGTTTATGGCATGTACAACAGGTTTGGACCACTCTCGCATTTTGTCTCACTTTGTGTGACGAGCTGTTTTCATTTCTATTTGACACACACTTCAAATGAAAAACCTAAACACTAAAGTTAACTTTACCTAGCGATGCTGGCTGAAGTGGTCCTGGTGGTCTTCCTGCTGCTGAAATCAAGCACCTCCCATATTTTAAAATCTACACCCATCACTGATATATCATTATGCGATAACCACCTGTCAGCACATGAGGTGAAAATCAGCTCAGCCTTTACCAACAGTAACCTTTTCCCTTATTTATTTTTTATCAATTACTCTACATGTTTTTGCCATAATTACCATAATGAGTGTAGTATTTTTTAGTGGAATACTTTGACTTTTGTACTTTAGATAAAATGTAAAAAATCTGTTAAGTTTTGAATTGTTGCTTGGAATGGAGTTTTTTTTCTTCAGGCAAATACTTTTACTTTTATTATGTACTGAGTTTTTGTACTTGTACCACCTCTGCACACAGTCTATCACATGTCGCTGTGTATGGGGCTGTGCAGCTGATAACCTTTGTGCTCCATGATATTGTTAAGACCATCAGTGCTTATGCTGTGTGTTCATTGATTGATTCCTTACTAATATTGCTGTGTTATGTACTATGCCTGTCCACATACGGTGGGGGCAGCTCTAGCCAACCTCTACATTACATTATGCTGCCATCCACATGGTTTGATCTCATTAGGCAGGTTAACAGAATGTATCGTTGCTTGTAAATAGGTTAGCAATGACGGTTAGCATATTACAGCTGAGTAGTATTAATATTGGTATGTAAGACAACACTTTAACAATGATGTTCCTCTAGTACCTCATCTCTGCTGGTAAAGATCTGGTATCATCAGAGGTGCTCCGTGCCAGCAGGCAAGGCAGGCAACTCCTTGGGGCCCCAGGCGAGTATGGGACCCCCAAGGATGACAAGCGTTAAACTACGTACAGCACTGATTGTGTGCAAAGTTTGCAATGCTACTACCAGTTGCAGACCTCGCTGAGAGTACCCCGACTCAGTCCCTTGCAAGTAGTGCATGATTCAGTGTCAACAAACAGGTCTAATAAAAAAGAAAAACCAGGTGAAAGGTTATTATTCTGGGAGAGAAAAAAAACAGGAGAAAAAAGAGAAACAGTAGTTGTGTTCACAATGGACACAGCGGGCAGCGTTCGAAAGATCCTTTAGCGATGCTGTCTAACAATCGGACCCACTTAGAAACTGCAGCTCTCCCTTGCACTCATTTTAAGTCACTTTAACATCTACTGAATTGTTAACGTCAGTCTCAGTGTGGAGGTTGGGAATGAGGTTCAAGTTCAGTACCAAAGAGGACGAAACAGAGTGGAAGTCACTCAAAAAGAGCTCGCTTGTTTTGAAGGCCAATCTATTCAATCTTCAGCAATTTGCCTGATATGGTAATTCAGTTCTGGCTTAGAGGAACAACAGTTAGAGCGTTTGTGACTGAGTTGCAGCTGTGTTTAAAGGGGATTTGTTTGGCTTTTCTTCTGTTCTCCCTTTTTCTCCTTTCTTTCCCTGGACTCCACAGTCTGACCCCATTTATCTCCAGCTGCCATTTCTGTTAGTCTCCATCAAATTTTCTTTCTCATGGTTCTTTGCCTTCATCTTCCCATTGAAAAAAATAAAATAAAAATAATAATAATTATATATATATACATATATATAAAGGATATAAAGTTGAAAATTAGATATATTTTAACCTTTAACATCTGTGTCAAAGTTCAGTGAAGGCAACTTTAGAACTATGTGCTGGGACGTCAAAATATCTTTTATATCTATATTTATCCACAGGAAGTTGCTAAAGAGATAAACTAAGATGAAAAAGATGCAAAAAACATTCTCTAAAAAGTTGGAATGATGTGTAAAATGTTAATAAGATCATTACTAAAAAGAATGCAAAAATTGTAATTTTTCTAAAAGAAATATTTACATTTTTTATTTTGTTGCCAGAAACATGTCTCAGACTTCTAATTCCCGAGGCATTAAAAAGCGTTGGTTTGCACAGTCCCTTCTACGTTAAAGGCTGACGTTTAAAGTACCTGTTCGCATTGGTGACTGACACTTTGAGCATAGTAAAATTAGAAACCCTGGCGGGTCAGTATTTGACAGCTAAATCTATGACGCAAAATAAGAAGAGGAAAAAGTCACATAGGGAGGTGGACGAAGTAGTGGATGGTACAACAAGACACAAAACTTTTCCATGGGAGCCCAGGGTTTGACTCTACTGCGAGATGATTTGTGCTTTATTGCTGACAATGTGCTGCGTGTGGTTACTATATTAAGGAAGCAGGTGTTTGCCATTGTCACTATTTGTAGGATTATGTTTTAATGTAATTTTTCTTCAAACTTAACCTTACTTTTATATTAAGTTATCATGCCTAACACTAACCGTTGTTTTTTCTTGTTTCCATGTCACGTTGTTTTTCCTAACCCTAATGTATTTTTTTTGTGTATATAAAGTCATTCTTGTGGTGTCATTAGTTGACGTTCCTGGAGCATCCAGTATTCAAAAGCCAACATCTGTGATGCCGCAGGGGGCATTGATGCACACAACAAGTGTAAGTTACACATCTGTGAAGGCATCACTAATGCTGAATGATACATGCAGGTTTTGGAGCAACATTTGCTGCCATCCACACAACAGCTTTTTCAGGGAAAGACTTGGTTATTTCAGCAACACACATGTCGACCACATTCTACACGTATTAGAACAGGTGCCAGGTGCTAAAATGACCTGCGTGCAACCCATTGAAAACATTTGAAGTATTATCCGGTGAAAAAATAATACATAAAAGGCTCTTGTGTCAAAAAATCTTGGCGAGAAAAGGTCTTCCTTCAAAATTAAAGCAAATCCAATTTCTCAGTATTGACATTTGGTACGTTATTTGTTTTCATTTTCACATAAATGGCAAATCATGGCCGTCCCTCTCTTTACTTACAGTATACACAGCATTCCAACTATTCTGTATGTTACATAAACAATAAACTGAAGCTGCTGTGGGAATTAACGTGTTTGGCTAACAAGCTCGACTGCATCTTCTAGAAATCATGATATACACGTGGAGCATATTCACTATCAGGAGAATTAGTCTATTTCAAAAGTGAGCAGAGAAAAAAGGAAAAAAAGGAAAAAGGAGGGACAGAAGCCTAGATGGAGGCTGGCCATATTGTAACATCTGGGAACCCATGCTGAAACAATGAAATCCCCTCCCACACACACACGCTCACCCCCCAGACCATTAGGAGACTGATGAGTGAACAGTTAGCTGGATCAACTCAGCATGTCTGGTTCTCCCGCTAGGTCTTTAATCATTTCTTATCTCCGCCGACAATACCACATCTCACCCTCCCTCCTTCTCCCTCCTGCTCAGTTCCTGGCTCTGTGACTCTTACATCCATGTCATCAACACCCCCCATACCAAAATCTCCTTCCACCTGAATGTTGTTAATGGATAGTGCTTTCTTTTTTGTTTTGGGCCACAGAACGACCATGGTTTTGCAGCGCCATTGTGTGTTGTGTCTGGAAACAGGAGCCATAATACAAGCGAGTGATGAATGCTGAGTAAATACAGGAGCTGACTGTGTGAGAGACTCACTGACGGCCAAAACTCGTGACATGAGATTTATTTTGGTCTTTGTCTTTGAAGTTGCAAATATAAAATGTTAATACACAGCAAATATCCATCAATCTTTACAATGTTACTGTTTCATATCATACAGTTTGTGTATTAGGTTTTTCCTGCAAGTTATCAAAGGACAAGAATGGATCTGGCTCAGAGTTGCAAGATGAAGAAGTTATTTTGGGCATCTTTTTACCTCGATGGCCTTGTTGTCCAGCATGTACAGTAAATTGATGATTACCTTCAAATTTGGAATATAATAAAGACCTTAAATGACATTAAAAAGCATTAAATTTGATTCTCAGTAGCATTAAGGTGGAGGTGCTCTGTTGTCTGAACACTGCTGTGTTCATGCCCACAATTCGTATGCATCCAACAAAGGTGTTTCAGAATTGTTCCAGGAAAATGTTTCCGGATTCAGAAATAGCCAAATCTTTCACCTGTGGAAAGGAGAAAACTAGCTACATCTTAAAGTTTGGACTTGCCCCACAGTTCATGAATGAACTGATTACTGCAGTGAACAATGCAGGCCCATTGGTCCTGATGTTTCAAATTTCAGCGAGTTAACAAAAAATAAATGACTAGATTTCCATGTTCGACTGTGGGAGGCTGATGGTGTCCATTGACGTTTATCTTGGATCACAGTTCGTGGGCCATTCAAAGACTGAGGATCTGCTGCAACATTTCTGTAGCCTCAGCTAAGACCAGATACAGGATGTACATACCTTGATGAAGAGAGATGGAAGAAAGAGGGTGCAATGTATGGATGTTAGGAAGATAAGCTTGGAGAACTGAAAAAGGAGGTGTTGTGTGCAACAGCCTTCAGATGGATGCTGATCAGCTAGCTGAGCAGGTAAAAAAAAAAAAATCCAGTGCACTCATGGCTCAAACGATAACAAAATCTAATATTCTAGGGCAGGGGTCAGCAACCTTTACCACTCAAAGAGCCATTTAGACCCGTTTCTCACAGTAAAGAAAACACTTGGAGCCACAAAACCCTTTTGACATTTAAAAAGAAATAAAACTGGATAGAACTTTTTTTTTTTGCCTTCATGCTATGTATAAAAAAAAAACTATAATGTGTTGCATTTATGAAATCAATGAACGACCGCAGAGAAAATAAAATTACATTTCTGCATGCAACAAAAACATTTTGAACTAAGAAAAAAAAAGACGATGGGTGGAAAGTTACTTTCAAGTGAAATACTCGATGTCTATTTGAGTCCTTCTTATATTTATTAAAAAACGCCGAACTTAAATTATCAACCAGCAGCAAACCAAAAATGCCTACATCCTTTTACTGGCGCGTGCAGTCAGCTGTCAACCTGAATAATAAAAGGATTTTTTCACTGAACAATGAAAAAATATGAATATATACAAAATAACAGGCAATTAAAATATTTATCATACTTGGCTAATGTGATTTCTGCTCCTGAACCTCAGCGCACAGCGACTGCACATCAGGGCTAAATGCCGTCACCTTCATCTTTATACAGGATCGCAAGCTGTCATCTCTGAGGCGGGCGTGATGTTTGCTTTTAATAAAGTCTATGTTGGAGAACACCTGCTCACAAACATACGTGGATCCAAAAATCGACAGGTTCATGTTCACCTAGACATCGGCGATAGCATTCCAAGTTTCGAACACAATTTTGTCCAGTTTGGGGAGGTTCTTAATATCACGCCATTTGTGATTCTGAGCAAGAACGGCCTTCTGACAGGCAACATCTTCAAGGTCTGCTGTCAAGCTTTTAAACCTCGACACCCATATGCCTTTGTCGGCTATGTCAAGATCAGGTTGACTCCCACCTGCCAATGCAGTCGTATTCAAAAGGGATGGATCGAGGCTTAGGGGAGTGACAGGGAAGGATAATGTGGTTTTATCCTCTCTGAACTCAGAGTCGTTTCCCAAACGATGTTTTCATTGTGATGATTGCAGAATGTAAATACTCCGAATTTATCGTGTGAGCTTCTTTGAACTTTCAAATTGGGGAAGTGTGACAGTGAACCTTTCTGTAAATCTCTGCCAAGCACTGTCAACTTGCGCTCAAATGCCAAAACTTCCTTTCCCCCTGAAGAGCTGTGTTCAGCGTGTTCAGGTGCGCTGTCATGTCTACCATGAAGTGTAGCTTTTCCAGCCACTCTAGTTGTTCCAGCTCAGGAAAAGTCCTTTGCTGCCCAGGAAAGTTTTTAACACGTTTTATTTAAATGTTACAAGATCACCATAATCTTCAAATTTAGAATTACGTTTAAAAACGAATGAGCTAAAATGAACTAAGTTTTAATTAAATACTTATTAATGTAGCCGAAAATAGAGGGATGAAAGAGCCACATGCGGTTCCGGAGCCGTGGGTTGCCGGTTGTTGGGGCCCCAGGCAAAAATGTATGCATTATAAAACCACTATGCTGAAAATATGGAAACTACAATAAAATACACACCACACAATAACTTACAGCAATACAACGCTGCAATTTATAAAACACTTTTTTCATAACTTAGCATTCATAGCTTGACAGTTAGCTTAGTCAGACACAGCTTTCATCAGTTTACTACAGAAAACGTTTTGTTCGAGTTAGCTGATTATTTGCAGCCTGCTAGCTAAGCTAACAACTTGTTGTTCTGCTAACTTAGTTAGCTAAGTTAACTAATGTTAATGACAAATTAATCTAAATAAAGTTCTGTTATTTAACTGTCTCTTCACCACAATTACAGCTACACTAGCAGCATTTAGTTTCCATTATCACTAGTATTGTAGTTAATCATTATTATCTGCTCCCCTAACCACTATCATGCTTTATCTCCTTTTTTTTCTTCTTTTTGCTCCCAGAATTATAACTCTTAAACAAAAATAGTAAGAAAAAATATAATTTAATAAAGCTATCAAGCAGCAATACCAACCCATCATGGGATGGAAATCTGTAACATTAGCAATGTCTTAAACTTTATTTAGACAGGAACTGTTACTGAGATCAGTGATCTGTTACAAAACAAATGAGATACACGTATACAACCAAAAACTCTCAGAACCAATTAAAGAGATGTTTAAAAAAATCCAGATTACAGATGGGATAATATAGAATAATTGTCATAGAATTAAGAGTAGCAATTGCAGACATACCTTTAAGGGAGAGACAACAAAAATTTAAAACTGAATATAAACCCAGGAGAAAAATATATTATTGCATATGTTATTATGATTATTATAACCATATGCCCTTTACTTAATCAGTGAGGTCAATAACCTTGGCAGTTTGGAGAGCAAGGCCTCGTAAATAAATATTCACACAAAACTTTTGTTTTGAAATAAAATCCAATTTTGCTCTTTAACTAGCTACTAACTTTAGTAAGATGCTAAGATGTATGAATAATGTTATTTAGTTGGACCTTGTCATGGAGCTAGCAATACACAAATTTACATGGGCAAGTCCTAAGCTGAAGTCCAGTGGATGGTCGGGGGGCAAAAGTCCATGAGCAAAAAGTACTGAGCCAGGACAGGAGTGACTTCTTTCCCCCTCTCACCCCTATAGTTGGCTCGTGTTACCAACAACTCAGGAGCACCAGGCAGGTTACACAACCAGGACTGGGAAATGACCATTTGACCACCAAGCGTGTCTCTACATCATTAGCTCGCACACAGGAGTCCATGAAGTGGCTGAGCAGATCTGAAATTACTGGGAGCTGTTTAAGCTGGTCAGAGGCCGATGGCTGTTCACGAGGCAAGGTGGAAAGTGGTCGAGTGAGGGGAAGGACCAATGCTGCTTGGCAGACACTGGTTGTGCAGACGGAAGGTCGGCTGACTCAGGAACTGAAGTAGGTTCAGGAATGGATACAGTGCCAGGGGCTGCGACAGCAAAGGAGAGCTGGAGAGCAGGAGCCTTTGGTGTATTCAGGGACCGAGGTCTGGTTTTACCCCTGCGTCTGGTACCCAGACGTCGGGAAGAGATGGCGAGGCGAGAACCATTAAACTAATCATTAATAAAAGGCGGGAACTCAGGACAGTAAGAAACCAAACAGACTATTAACAGGAAGTGGCACAGGAGGAGCAACAAAATAAAAGCCAAGAGCTGGAAATAACGCTGGGAGAAACGGGGACAAACTAAACAAGCGAACAGGATTGTAACAAACTCCTCTTCAACTTTGTTGGTTTTTGTTGTTTCATTAGACCGGTTTGTTTACACTGAATCACGCGCTACTTGCAACGTCGGGGTCCTCAGAGAGGTCTACAACTGTTGCAAACCGCTACAAACATTGCACACAGACAGTGCTGCACATAGTTTACTGTTTGTCAGTTCTTGGGGGCCCATTACTGGCCTGGGGCCCCAAGCCTTTGCCTGCCTTGCCTCCTGGCATGGAGTGCCTCTGCTGTTCAGCATCTATGGGCTCAAACTCCAACTTACATTGCACACATACAGTCATTGTTATTTGTAGCACACACACACACACACACACACACAATAAATACTCACCACAATTGCGTTGAAACCCCACTGTTTTTGGCAGTGGAACACAAATAGACAACCCATGACTTAAGTGTAACATGACCCCATGACTAACCAGTTCCCTTCATTTACTTATTATCTGCATGTTATAGCGGGTTTGGGCAGTTTCTCATAGTTTGTCTTCCAATATACTTTTATGCTAAAAATGGTGCTACATGAATAATCAATACCATATTGCACATGGCTGAAATGACACACGAGTCTGAACTTCTGATGATTTTCAGCAGTCCAAAAGTCATGGGTCCTCCCAAAATACACACCACCAAAAATGGCCAGGAACAAAACACTGAATTATTTTTGAATTAATCTAGGAGCTCTGATCTGAATATTATTAAATACCTATGGAAAGAGCAAAAATATACCAGGAAAAAAAAAGAAACCTCAGACAGTTGAAGCAGTTTGTTCAAAAGGATTGGGTCAAACAACCTGTTGGCAGGTTCAGGAGTCTCTCAAACTTACCAAAACCATTGAACAGGACAAACACTGTCAGAATGTAAATATACAAGGGCCTAAAAAAGCATATATTACATTGGTTTTCACAGAGATTTTTAAAATTATTTTCATGTATAACAATCACACATGCACGTCTACACTACTGTGAAATGTATTAATTAAGTGTGGAACTGTTTAAATGTCTCTGTTGTAAAGCTTAAACCCATTTTAAAATATGCTAAAACAGCAAATGATGCATCCCTGGAAGAAACAGTCAATATCAATAAAAAATAATCCTCATGAATTTCAATAATTCATTTTTGCACACCATCTAAATCCCACTGATTTATCTCATTTGCTTCAAACCCCCCCCTTTTCATGCCGTGCTATTGTCTGCCTTGTTTCATGGAATCGATATCTGGCTCTCACTTCTCCCCTCCTCTCTGAGATTCTCACTTTTTGTGTCTCTCTACTTCAGGAGGGATGTCATGAGTTTAATTGCCACTAGGAAAAACAGAATTAACCTTGTCAGGCCAGAGCCTTCCCTCTCTCCCCTCCTCTTCCTCTCTATCCGATACATCAATTAAAGTTAAGCCACCATGGCCCTTGGTTTCAACAAGCACGGAATCAAGTGCACTGAGAAAAAGGGGATGTGAGAACTATGTTGGAGAGGGTAACAAGTGGGATTTACAGAGAGAAAGCAGAACCTGACAAACAGAGAGGGTGGATGAGATGGGGAGAGGGAGAAACAAGACAGTAAGCCACGGAAAGACAGACGGACAGATTTAGCAGATAGACTTGAAGAGGGATGAAGTGGGATTCAGCCATTGTGGGATTAAAGAAGAGGGGATGATGGCACAAAGGCAGATACACTGACAAGAGAGACAAAGAGTATGTGAGGGACATTGAGGGAGATATGCATGTAAGTGTGAATGGAAAAAGGAGAAAAAGGTATAAAAGAAAGAAGAACACAGGAATTTGGTTAAGGTGCAAAAGCTGGAACATTGAAAAAATATGATGATGTGTTGAAGCTCATGGAGACACAGTCTGATCATACCTCAAGGTTATGGTTGCTTCATCAGCTTAATCTGAAAATTTTCTGGTTTGAGTCCAGAGAAAGACTCAAAACTTAATAAACTCATTTTGTATCATAACATGCAAGCAAAAAAAAAGTAAGAAATAGTAAGAAAAACATAAATGAATAAAGCTATGAACCAGCAATGCCGACCCATAAGTGATTTCAACTACCTTGGCAATTTGGACAGAAAGGCCTTGTAAATAAATATTCACACAAAACATTAGTTTCGAAATAAAATCCAATTTGGTTCTTTAACTAGCTACTAACTTTAGTAAGATGCTCAGTATTAATCTTCTAATTTAGTTGGACCTTCTCATGTAGCTAGCAACACACACACAAATTCACATGCATTTTACTCCTTAACCAGTCAGCTTTTCAGGTCCAAGGAGACTCAGGAGACCCTGAGGCACACAACCATCGTGCCCAATCTCTTAGGACCTTTTTTCACAAATACTTGAATTTACAACGTCGGTTGAGTTCGAACTTTACAGAACTCCAAAACAAATGTCTGATTTTAAACATCATGGACTGATAATTTCGCACAGGAAAAACAAAAACCAGTGAGAACCAGGTTCTCTAGACAAGGGATTCTCTTTCATCCACACAGAAGGAGGGTTAATCCTGTGTTGGGCCGTTTCACACTACAAACTAAAAACGTGGTTTTCTGTATTTACTGCCAGTATTGTCATAAAATGTATTTTGGCGAAACAAGGTGTAGTATTTTTATTCGACACAGCCCAATACTGGGAGAAGTGGCCATCGCTCTGAGTTGATTGACCATTTTGAAAAACAAAGAGCGGAAGAGCTTTTCATAACAGGTCTGCAAACTAATTCTGCATGGACTGACGGACAGCGCACGAAAATGGAACAACTTTGGATCAAAGGAGTCAACACCCACATACTGCATGAACTGAACCAGGAGAAGGGCCTCTGTTAGGGGATCAGGATTGCTTAGAGAAGGTTAAAAACAAAAGGATTTTAACCTTTAGAGTATGGGTAGGATTGGAAACATCCCAGCAAGGAGCATACATTTTATCTTAGAGATTAAAATAAGCTACACAGAGATGTTTGGCTGACCATAGAGCCAATGGGGTACAGCACAGTGTAGTCAGCATAAAAAAGTACATTACAGTACTGGGTAGAAATGTAAATATCATTTCTGTACATTGTGAAAAGTAACAGGGCTAAAATAAATAAATACATTTATGGAACACTTTTGTCCACCAATCGAAGGCTTCAATTTATAACCATAAACAACAAGTTTGAAATCTGTTACAGTTAATCTAATATTATTCCACGCAACTAATCTGGTGAAGACCCACAAATTACTGCTGAGGATGTTTTGAAAATGCGATTATGATCTGCAGAATCATAAAAAAAAAAAAAAAAAGCTATTGTGTTCACCTGTCTCTCTCTAGTGTCTTTGTGGGATCCTAGACACATGACGCCAGGGCTGTGGTGCCTGACGGTGCGATAATGGAGCTCCAAATACTGCACACACCTTCTGTCTCTTTCTGACTCACACACACTCTCTCACACACTCACACACACACACACACACACATAGACAAAGGACCTGAGAGCTTTTAGTGCCTCTCATTTACAACCCTCTCACCGTCTCCAATAGCACTCTTATCACCTACCCGTTCCTCTCTTTCTTACACACACACACATATGTGGTTGGCCTTCTGTCTACAGGTGTGTATATGGGTGCAGGTTGCATTTAAGATATTCACTGTGACATACGTTGAGCAATGATAATACTAACACACATGCTTTATGCAATACCAGTCAAATTCTAACAAATTAAGTTTAACGTTTTTTACTCTTTTAATAGTTTTTTTTTTTTTTTTTGATCCCTGGACTTTCATGAAACTTCTTACTAATATATCTTGTCTTCAAAGTATTTAGGGCACATATAATGTCTAATGGTAAATAATTTAATGTGGATGTCACAAATTAACACATTAAATTCAACAAAATTAATTTCCCACGTTCATTTGCACGAGGCGCTTAGCAAAAGTGTAAGTGGGGCGACAGTGGCTCAGAGTAGGCACCCACTGGCATAGGGTCGGAGGTTTGTGCCCCACGCTCCGTGACCGCATGTCGAACTGTCCCTGGGCAAGACACTGATCTCCCAACAGCCCAACCCCAGCCTTGCAGTGCCAAGTACCAGTCCCAGATCTCATATAAATGTGTTGCATCAGGAAGGGCATCTAAGGGTCTTGAGGGTCTTGCACACTATCTTAGATGTTCCTGGGACTGCACGCTTCTGGGCAGAGATCTCAGATGTTGTTACTGGAATCTGCTGGAGCCACATTCACAATTTGGGGGTCACAGCCCCCAGTGTTCCTATTACTACGGGTACCAGTTGTGCTTTCACCTTCCACCTCCTTTCTAACTCCTCTTTCAGCCCTTGGTATTTCTCGAGCTTCTCGTGTTCCTTCTTCCTGATGTTGCTATCACTTGGGATTGCTGCATCTACCACCACAGCCTTGTTCTTCTGTTTGTCCACTACTACTATATCGGGTTGGTTGGCCATTACCAGTGTGTCAGTCTGTATCTGGAAGTCCCACAGGATCTTAGCTTTGTCATTCTCCAACATCTTTGTCCCATTTTAATTTTGAGAACTTTAGGTAGACTATGCAACTCACTTGGTTATGGTGTTCCATGTATGCCCTGCTTGCTAGCTTCTTGCAGCCTGCTATTTTGTGCTGGATTGTCTCAGGGGCCTCTTTGCATAGCATGCGCCTACGTAGGTGTTAATCGTCTGGACTTTGCTCTTCCCATTCACTGACTTCTCAGGACTTGCCTTACTCTTTGTAGGTACTTGTAGTAGCTGCTTTCCTTGTGGCCTCTTCATTGATACCATTTGCCTGTTGGATCCCAAGGTACTTGTAGTTATCCTCAACATATGCTATGTTGCCTTCTGGTAGTAAAATCTTGGTTCTGACCTTTCCTCTCCTTATTACCATCTGACCTTATCTGACCTTCACTTATCCAGAATGACATTCCGATGTCCTGGATGTATATCGTGGTGGTATGGATCAGTGAGTCAATGTCTCATTCACTCCTGCCATACAGCTTGATGTCATTCATTTTGAGGAGGTGCCTGGTTCTCGCTCCATTTCCTAGTCGATATCTGTAACCACTCTTGGTGATGATCTGGCTGAGGGGCTTCTAGCCTACACAGAATAGCAACGGGGACAGAGCATCTCTTTAGTATGTGCCACACTTGAACTTGACATGTGCAATTGGCTTGAAATTCACCTTTAGGATTTCCACTTCCCCAATGAGTTCTCAATAAATGCTCTTAGAGTCTTGTTGAAGGTCCAAGCATTCCAGGATCCATTTCTGAGGCATTGAGTCTTAGGCTTATATATATATTTAGGCAACATTAATAGAAAATAATCCATAACTTTCCATTGCTATACTGATGACACCGAGATACACTATATTGCCAAAAGTATTCGCTCACCTGCCTTTAGACCCATATGAACTTTAGTGACATCCGATTCTTAATGGGATGGTTTAATATGACGTCGGCCCACCCTTTGCAGCTATAACAGCTTCAACTCTTCTGGGAAGGTTTTCCACGAGGTTTAGGAGTGTGTTTATGAAATACATAATACACAGTGCTCGCAGTCTTTGCTCTAATTCATCTCAAAGGTGTTCTATCGGGTCGAGGTCAGGACTCTGTGCAGGCCAGTCAAGTTCTTCCACACCAAACTCACTCATCCATGTCTTTATGGACCTTGCTTTGTCCACCTGAATTCATATATTTGGATGGGTGAGCGAATACTTTTGGCAATATAGTGTATATCTGTCTATAGAACCAGATGAAACAAATCAATTAATCAAACATGCCTAAAAGACATAAAGGCCTGGATGTCTCAATTTCCTACATCTAAACTCAGACGAAACTGAAGTCCTAGTATTTGGGCCTAAAAATCTCTGAAATGTATTGTCTAACCATATCGTTACTCCAGATGGCTTTGTTCTCCAGTACAACTGCAGGGAACCTCTGAGTGATTTTTGACCAGGATCTGTCCTTTACATCACATATAAAAGAAATTTCTGGAACAGCCTTCTTCCACCTACAAAACATTGCCAAAATTGGCTTCCCATTAAATCTAGAATAGAATTTGAAACCCTGCTTCTTACATATAAAGCTCTGAATGGTCAGGCTCCATCATATAAAGACCTCATAGCACCACATCATCCCAGTAGACCACTTCGATCTCAGAATGCAGGCCTACTTGTGGTTCCCAGAATTTCCAAAGGTAGAATGGGAGGCAGAACCTTCAGCTATCAAGCTCCTCTCCTGTGGAACCAGCTCCCAGTTCAGATTCAGGAAGCAGACACCCTGTCTACTTTTAAGTCTAGGCTTCCTCTTTGATAAAGCTATATGAGTTATACTCAAGCTGCTATAGGCTTAGACTGCTGCACTGAGCTCCTTTCCTCCTCTTGTCCGTCTGTCCTCTCCTCTCACCCCGTATTTACATGCCACCACTGCATGACATTAACCTTGTGTCTTTCTCTCCCGTAGTTGTGCTTCTCCCTCTCTCTGTCCCTTTCTGCAAATGTCCCTGGTATTGGAGCTGTCTCTTTCCAGTGCACTTTCTCTTCACTTTCCAACTATTCCAACTGGCCAAGGCAGATGGCTGCCCACCCTAAGCCCGGTTCTGCTGGAGGTTTCTTCCGTTAAAAGGGTTTTTTTCCTCTTCACTGTTGCCTATAGGCTTGCTCAAGGGAGATTTGTTGAGTTTTCTTTAAATATCTGTATAGGCTTGACTTTATTATGTAAAGCTCTAAAGGGTCAAGGTTGAGATGACTTTGTTGTAATTTGGCAATGTATAAATAAAGTTGTATTGAATTGAATAATTTCTATTATATATATACATGATTCTAAATGGAATCTGGAATAGACTTTGTTTTTGACCAGTTTCTCAGTGGAAACTTGATTTTGAACTTGCAGTTATTCGTACAACCGTCGTAATCGTACTTGCGGTAACCAAGTACTTGTAGAAGTACTTTTGCACTTTTACTAAAGCATTGGGTTTGTCTACCACCTTTGGAAATAAAACCTAAGTAAGCTTAAGTAGCTTTATTGTTATTAAGTCACAAGAGCTTAACTCTCTGATGTACATTAATTAGCTTAATGTGCTTACAACTGCATACATTACACCAATTAGCCTATTAAAATATGCGAATGGGGACGACTGATCAAGCGTTTACTGACATGCAGCCAAATGTGCTCGAAGCTATCTCAACAGATGACGCAAACAGCAGGGGGTGGTGAGGTGTGCTAGTTCAGAGGAGAGCTAATTAAATAAAAGGGCTAGTATGTCTGTTATCTTATCATCATGTCTGTCTCCCAATTACCCCCTCTTCCCTTTCCTGTCCCTCCGCCCTGCTTGTCTTTTTTCCATTATGACTTAATTTGTGCCCCCACCCCCCAACCCTGCTCGAGTCACTTTTAACGCTGAGAAAATAGTTGAGCAATAATAGCACTTGTTTCCTTGATCTTTAGTATGAAGCTCCGGTGTACTTGGAGAGGGGCTGAGGGGTTGGTTACTTGTCAGCTCATGCACATAAGGATGCTGAGGGCATGATTTAGTCAACTCTACCAAAACTCTCCCCCCCAACCCGCCTGCCTCTTCTGTGCTGCCCTGTTCACCCTCATTCTGTAGCACTTAACTAACTTTCACAGGCTGATAAAAAATAATTGCTGCCCCAAGGGTGGTGGGCTCCAAATACATTAGCACCACAAAGAGAAGAGCTTGGATCGCATTACCCAGAGCACTGACACTCTGCAGTCTGAAAAAAGGGGGAAGAATATCAGGTCAGACACCAGAAAGACAGACAGAAAGAAAGCTGCAAACTGCTGTGTTCATGTGCACGACTGTGGGTGCAACGCACCGCGTGAGATGGTAAAGGGGCCCAGGGAAAGGAATGCGCTCCATTTTTTTATTTGTGCCTGATCCCCTTGTATTTCTGTCTGTGCCAAAGGACCTCATCTGCTGCCATGGTCCATTGCAGACCAATAACATAGGGTGGGAGGAGGGGAGGAAGTGAAGGAGGGAGAGTGCACTTTTGAGGAGACAGAGGAAGCAGAGAGCAAAGGAGGGAGTTATGCGAGCATGACTGTGTCAAAGGAAAGCTCTCCTTGTGAAAGAGGGATACGGAGAACATGGAGGTGTGGAGGGGCCTCTCTGAAAGGCCTTTAGCCATCCTCCCATGTGTATCTGTGGTGGTCTACTTTACAGACAACTTTTTTTTCCTACAGTGTTTCTGTGATGTTTGTCAAATGCCAAACTGAAAGCAAAGGGTCCCTTTAAACAAATCCAACAATGTGCAATGATTCCAAAACATTAGCTTTCTTTTTCTAACTATGCACATTTTACGACGGTCAAAAGGTGCAAAGAATGTTTTACAAAACACTACAACAAACGAGACACCAGGTGTATTGTGTTACACTATGTTGCTGTTTTTTGTAAAATTTTGTTTTTCCCATTTTTTTTTTGTTTTTTATTCTGTGTTTTGTCAAATGTTTTGTTTTCCATTGAGTTGCGAAATGTGTTTTTCTGGTGTTACGTTGTGTTTTAGAAAATGTTTTGTTTTCTTTGTGTTTTGTAGAGTTTGTTTTCTTTTGTTGTGTATTCTGAAATACTGTTGTTTTTTTGTGTTGCTTAATGTTGTTCCTTTTTAATGTTTTCTCATGTGTTGCTGTGGTTTGCACTTAAAAATAAAGCTAGGAGAAATTAACTAAGTAACCTAAGTAAAAATAATATTATTTTCATTTAAATTTGATTTAGACCTTTGATGTTACTTTGATGTCAATCCGGTTCGGCTGACTGCTGGGAGAACAGTTGACTCAATAATGGATTCAACAAATGAATGTTTTAGTATTAATGGTAAAAGCTCTAAAGTTACTGCTGACAGACAGAGAAGTATTACAGTTTATTGGTGCTTTATTAGGTTTAGCATATTTGTGCAGTCACCCTTTACACCCATTTCTGTAAGGTGTTAAAGTTAATAAAACATGAATAACATTGACTACATTTTTAACATTTCTTCTTGCCTCGGAGCAAGACAATCCACTTAATTCTTTTTTCTTGGTGTGTAAAGGTCACTTCATACTGCAGCACTAGTTCTTTGTAACTTTGATGAAGTCAGTGCGATCAATGTCTTTTTTTTTTTTAGTGGGAAAGAAATACTGCAGTGTCAATGTTACTGAGCTCAGCATAACTTGAGCCAAAAACATTTCAACTTTAGCTAAAGCATGCTGTGCTCTTAAACGGTTATTACCCGTCTCATAGAAACAGCCGGAGCCTTGACTATTGCCACTCCGACACATCTGCTGAGTGCTGCTGGCTAGGAAGGAGTGAGGTGTTGTGTGGACTGAAAGGACCAGGAAGTAAAGAAAAAATCCCTTGAGGCTTGGAGCTGCTTTTAAGAGCACACAGGAAGACGTGTGGCACCGTTGTCTTCGTTATTTCCCAGTTTAACTTTTCTAATGTTTAACTTTTTATCTTCCAATAAACTTTGACTATGCTGGTGGCTAACTTAATCCTTTTCACTGAAAAGTCCTTGATTTTATTTCTCACTACTTCAAACATTTACTGAAATGTCAAGTGGGAATCTAACAGAGCCACTTTTGCAGATTTAATTAAGTTTCTTGAGTGTTTCTTGAGTATCTCTTGGCTAAATCAGTTGACAAGCCAAAAATCACGGGATGAAAATGCTGCACGTTAACAATAGACCTAATTGAAACATTTCATCTGCAATCCAACTATAGGTAGAATCCACAAATCCAAGGCCACTCAGATGTGTTTCTGTGACTTCAAGATGAAAATTCACTGCAGGAAAAACTTAAAAGATCTCAAATGGAGGAAGTCGGCAATACAGTGAAATTACACTTCCATTTAGTTTTACCTGCACGGCTTTTAACAAAATGACTGTGTTTTTCTCTCACATTTCTAAGACCAGCTGCAATTTTATAAAGTAGGGGGCCTGAGGTGCACTGTATAAAAATAGACTTGAAGCTTTGTAGCTGAAGCTGGCATTTGTACTAAATAACAGTGGCTAAGATCTGCTCAGTTACTTTTGTCTTCCTGGACCTACCTCAGCTTTGTGAGTCCAACTATGCTCTTCCTGCCAGCGAATGCAGAAACATGGTGAATTGAATATGTACTGTGGTTCTGCATAATGACCCTATGTGTGTCCAATTAGATTCTAAATAGATTACAAGATTTGTCAAAATAATCAAATTCATTATTTGTGTTAGTTTTATATTTACTACTAATAGTAGTTACTGTATACTAGTCATTATCATTAAACTGGCTATAATACATATGTACTAATTAAGTGTTGGGCCGAACATAATTTACAGTAAATAATTTTATAACACATTTTTTGAAGGCGTGCAGTGTTGCAACGTCCAATGTCCCTGAATTTTACTTCCTACTCTCCCCTACACTTTCTATGAAACTAAAATGCAACTTATTGAATATAGTTGTAAGTAATGCCACTTCCTAAGGCATCAAATTACTCCTTATTGATGCCACAGGTAGACTTTGGCGTTACTATTGTCAATTAATGGCACTACTACTGTCTAGTCAATCATGAGAGAGTGTGCTGATGCCATCCAGCTTTTCAAATCCAACGCTCCAATGGGTTTAAAGAGCCAGCATAACCATATAACCTCATCTATGCATTACCTACTTGATCTTGGATCCTTTAAGCTAAGAAAACTATTAATATCAATCAATCATCAATAGCCCTATGTTCGTGTGCAAACACTTTTTTTCTCTGAGTGTGTTACTGAGTGGTGGAATAACATAAATTCAGAAAATAAAGGAATTTTAAATTCATTTTTAAACAATTCACCTGCACCTGGATAAATGGATACAGGATTAACATATCCTGTATTTTTGATTTGATCTTGTATCTGTTAAGCCATGTATGAAGAACAGGTACCTGTCTTCTGAGGGAATGTACTCGGCTTTACCCGCTTTTCAGTAATTGGTTACATGTGAAAAGGTTTTATTTCTCAGCTAATAAGAACACAAAGCTTAGTTAATTGTCTTTATACACTCTATCGGACCTTTTGTCTCTATAAAAAGAGGTGAATTCAAGAGAGTAAATACTCACATTTGAAGTTCTAATAATCTTTGTTAGTGGTAGAAAGTTGGCCACAGCTTAGCTCTATGTTTTGGTATTTATTTAATGAATTCACAGCCCTGACTTATTCAGGTCTAACTAATTCTTTAACATCCTCTAAGCTCTTGTTAAAGCTCCTTTCACAAATCCTTTGAAGCTTTTTTTTGTTGTAAATTTTCTGTTGTGATCTCTTGCCTGTAAAAGATCACCACCATGTCACCGATGGGTGTGTGTGTCTTACATTGTTGCCTGGAGCTCAGTTATCTGATGAAGATCTCTGTTAAATGTTTAGATGTCAGTTGGATTTTTATCACAAGTTTGGGTTAAAACATTTGTATTTCTGAAAGAACTCACTACTATTTTTCATTCTTTTCTGAGGGCCTGTCTCAAAGAATAGTGCATTAGCAAGTATTTAAAGCAAACTACAGTGTTTGTATGGTAATGGTATAGGAAAAAAGAAATGTAGAGTTTTTATGCAGCAAAATACTGAAGGGAAAGTGGGTTTGCCTTCATATTTATATGTGGAACTACTTTGAAGTTTGCCACACAGAAACTAAACATCAAGTTAATTTTTTAACTTTTTTTAACCTTAAAATAAATGGCGGAGGGGATTCGTTATTTTTGTGTTGTATAATCCCTTTTTTTAATAGTTTACATACAAACGTATCATCCAGCTTTTATAATGTCCTTCATGCAGTTTTTCTCCTCATGAGCAGTGTTTCTCAACCATGAAATTCACCCAGAACTGTGCTAATTTTTCATTTGCACCTAGGGATACATGACAAAGGAAATGAACCTTATCCATTGGTTGCAGAATAATATTATTAAATTGCATTTCTGTGACAAAGAAGATAAATATTAATGTCACATGCACGTGAATAAGGACTTGGCTAAAATTGATTCTTTTGAGAAGTAATGTCAAGCCTCAGAACCATGAAGTCTAGTGTCAAACACACTCCTGTATGTCTTTACCAATCAGACAACAATCAAGTTACAACCCTGACTCAACCTCTTCAAATGTTACCTGTGGATAAAGAGCTTATGACTTGGGAATATGTTGCCTATAAGCATACTAAGTATTAACTACTTAAATATAATAATCATTTTTGTGTTTTTGTCTTTCTTTATCCCTCCCTCTGTTTTTTCTGTTTATCTCTCTCCTTTGCCAGAAAGTCACAAGAACTTTACCAGCTACCCATCTGTCAGCTCCTCTCATAGCTCCTTACTACACCAGATTCATGGATTCTACTGCTCATCTTGTCTGCAAAGCATGTTCGCTCTCCCTTAACACATGCTTTTGTTTATCATTGCTTTACGCCCCCCCCCACCCCCCCTCACCTTTTATCGCCCGTCATGTCACCTACCCCATTGGATGCCTTTCGCTCTGCTCATCTAACTTAAGTTTTCCTCGCTACCTCTCCTTCTCCTCCCTGTAGTTAACTATAGATTCTAACAAACATAACACAAATGTGGCAAAATTAATAAATCAAACAGAATGCAAGTTAGTACATTGCTTGTGACCTTGAGCCTTTGTTGGTACCACTCTTACTGCTCAAACACCCTCTGTGTTTACCAGTGGTTAAGTACCACACCACAGAGAGTCTCATTACATTGCCATTGCCAGCTAATAAGACACAAGGGGTAGCTCTTTTATGGCCTGATGGCAGCATTTGAGGAAACCACAGATATAATAAAAGGTAATGAAGAGAACATGATGGAGCATCGTCTCATGAGTCGCTGTCTATTAAAATTCCAATGCTAATGAGAGTTTTTTTTTTTTTTTTTTATTGTACCAATGTAAGGTTGACCGGCTTATTGGGTCTGTAGTTGTTTATGAACAACTACAAATTATCTCCCCACAAATCAGTTTAATACAGTTTCATGAGTGCTGCTGTGTTTAATGGAGAACAACAGAGAAGAGCAGAAGAAACAAGGAAAAAGAATAAAGACCCAAGTGTAAACAGTTATTGCGTTTTAGGTTATAGCCATAGTACATTTTCCATAGTGTATTAATCATCTGAGTCTCTAGAGATAAACTGTCAGACTGGACATTATAATTTTGTTTTTAAATGAAACCTGACTTTTGACAAGAATCTATACATATGGGCAGCGTATTGGAGTGCTCCTAGTACTCGTGTGGGTTTCATCTGGATACCCTTATTTCCTCAGTGCCGTCCAAAGACATGCATGAGGTTAATTGGTGATGAATTAGTGATTGACTAAGGGGTGCGAATGTGTTTGTGAATGGCTGTCTATGTATGTGACAGACCTGGTGACCTGTATGACAACCAGGGTGTACCTCTAGTTTGCCCAACAACAGGGGGGACTGGCTTTAGCATCCCGGCAACCCTTGATAGGATAAGTAAATAAGAAGTTGGATGGATGGATGGATCAAGAGGATTTACAGTGGTGCTTTGAACAAGAGGTCTTCACAGTTCCACTCAGTTCTGACAAAATGAGACCAGAGTTGCATTAGGTACAAATTCTTCTCTGTCTGATAGTGTCAGGTTCAATCTAGTTTTACTGCTAAATGTCTATCTTAGAGGATGAGAGCTTAAGAGGTATCAGTTAGCCAGAAATGTTTTCCCCTGAATCCACAGTATATAATTGGAAGGAGTTTTTTGGGACATACAGGGAATGGAGAGTTTTTAATTGCTCCAAAATTCTGGATCCAATACGAAAAAGATCCATTGACAAAATAAAGCAACCAGATAATAAGACACCTACACTGAGATGGGCTTAAGAACATCTGGACCCAACCTGAACACATCTGAACATAATTACATCCAACCCTATATGCCTTTATCCCAAACAAAAACAGAACACTTGTGCATATTAACTGATAGAGCCAGGTTAAATTAGATCTGACCTGACTTGATTTGATGGAGGAGATATAGGCCTGAACCAACTTGACTCCAGTCCCAGGTCAGGTCTTGCTTTCGCAAAACAGAGAGGAGATACAAAGACCTGGACCTGAAAGATTTTAGAATGTTATGTTATGACTGACAGTTCGGATAACTGTGGACCAGCTGTGGCTCAGAAGGCTGAGCCACCAATTCGTCCACCAATTATGGGTTTGGCGGTTCTAAAACTCCAAGTGTCCTTCTCTTGGATCAGGACAACCATCATATTCTTTAATGCTGTCACTAAACATGTACATGACTGAATTTCAGTTAGTGGATGACTCTGGTTCAAATACACTTAGGAGTTAGCTGCCTGCTGGACATGTCCACAGGTTTGTGCCGGCTTTTTTACGTGACTTTTTATCAAAAAGAACCAGAGATTTAGAACCACATACCTTACGGTCTGAAATACTCAGAGTATCAGGAATGGTAAAAACATTTTTTTCTTCTGGGCAGTGGCTCTCAAAACTACTTCAGAAAAAACTTTCTTTCATAAAATTTAATTTGTATTCCAGACAAAAAAGACCCACCACCCACAGAAAACCATATTGATTATTATACATACCTCATTAGTTGCTTTTAGGTTCCAGCACTGACTTAATGAGTCGACTCCCCCTGAGAAACTGTCCGTGATGTTAACTTTAACTCCACAAGATAACCACACTGACAAAGAGTTTATAATGTTCTGGAAACAAGAGCTCGATAAGCACTCAGAGACGTCTGCACTGACACTGAGCCGCTTGGGTTAGTCAAAGCCAATGAGAAGCCATTATGCACAACAATATAGTAGTGAAGCAGCATGGGTATCAAGATAAGTAAAAGGAGCAGGTAGGAAGAAACAAAGCTGCGAGAAGCACCGAGTATGCAAGAGAGCTAAGACAACAGATATAAAAGATTGGAGACGAGACGAAGACAGAAAGGAAGGAGATGGGGGAATAAACCAGAAGGGGTGGGTAAGAGGAGGGGGTCTTCATTTTTGAGACAATGAAAAATTCATAGCACCTTCGCCGGCTGCCAGTCTGAATCAAAGGAGGATATGCATCGCTGACGGGCCTTGCAGGAATAAAATCAATTTATGTCTGATTTCACGAGGGGGGTTAAAAATATCCCCATCACTTATTTATCTCTGTGTCATCTTTCGACACCCTGAGAGTGAGGTGACAGCCACACTACAGGGAGCCATAGTGTTTCTCCACCCCTTCAAAGATGCTAATTCACACAGAAGCCAGCTAAAAGGGCCTGAACATGACATCGTCACGCAGTTCACTGATGTGCACATCACCAAAACTAAGCAAAGTTACCTCTTGCTCTCAGAGCACAAACTGTGCATCTGCTGTGCAGAGAAACAACTTTTCATTCTATAGATGCAAATGCATGAATGAGGCATAACTTTTTTCTGAAATACCCACACACTGAAATACGTTTATTAAAGTAATGTACTTAAGTGCAATTTTGAGGAAACAGTACATTGAGTGTTTTCATTAATTATGTAACTTTTACCCTACTATATGTAACTGATGAAGCATTAAGGGTCCAAATCAGCAGATTTGTTCATAAACAAACTGACGGTAGGTTTGACTATGGCTCAGGAGGTAGAGCAGTTGTTCACCCATCCCAAGCGTTTGAAGTGCTTTGGATACCAATAAGGTAGAAACGCGTTATTAAATTGCAAACCACTTACCAGGAAAATATGCATTGGCAAGTGAAAGCTGCCATTCATGGGCAACAGAAACCCAGTGTAGTCAATCAGTCTTGCTGAGCAAGTCAGAGACAAAAGGACCCCTGTGATGTAAAAGGAAAAGTTGAAAAAAGCTTAACGTTATGTAGATATATTGTGATGGATTTTAACAACAGCCCATGGGACTGTCTTGCCTGCAGCAGAAACCAAGCAGAGAGTAGTTTTACTACCCAACATGAATGTATTTTAAACAAATCACATAAAAAGCTGATCACCACAGTCTGTGTCCTGATTGTTCAAGTGTTTGACACATCAGAAAAAAAGATTATACCGTAAAAACAAATTATTAAAATTGTTGGTGTGTCATTGTGATAAATCAGAAACAACTGTCCATTTATCGCATAGCATGCTCAACACAACACAATAGGTAGAAAAGTGCTATTTAAGTGCAGACCATTTCCAATTTAACAGACCCCTTTCAGAACTACAGCTTCACCAGAGGGAGGTGATTTGTCATCAGAAATGTGAATGTATGATTAATATTTCGTATTTAAATTCACAGGGCTCATTTCAAAGACTTAAGATATCACAGAGCCAAAAAAGCCCAAAGAGATACAATGGCCATAAAGAAAACATAAAGACATAAAGACAATTAAAAAACCCCAAAAAGAATGATTACAGAGTAAAGGGAAAAAAAGACCAAAAATGATATGACAGATTCATTTGTAGTTGTTTTGTGCCTTTTGGAATATGAAGGTCATATGTAGGAGGGTGAGGGCCTTTTATCTGTCCCAAGGACCAATTTTCTCATAATCTGTCCATGAGTCGAGTACTATTATTTAGACAAGTACTTGTACTGTTAGTTCATTATTGAGTTTGGGTACTTCTCCTGCATCAAGCCCAATTATACCGTCATATTTCGAAGGTTCCTGCCTTACCATAGGAAAAAAAACCCAAACTATTAACCTCTAAAAAAAAGCATTCAGCTTTACTTTAGTTGCTATGTGTGTTCTCCAAAACAACATGTCTGGACTACTTGTCACTGCACACACAGTTTGGGGACAGAGGGAACTATGACTGGTTGTTTGTGTTTCCTGAACCTCTGGAGTGTATTAAGTCAAGACACCATTAAGGAAGTTGAAGAAAGTTTCTCAGAAGTCCTTTCTATTTCAATAACTCACCCTTCTGGGCTAAGGCTTTTTTTTTCCAGGCTTTTGGTGCCATTTTAAGAGATTCCAAAAGGATGTAATATCAACAAACCCATGCTTCCCTACATGGGAGTTCTTATTCTACCAACAGTACTGTTGGTTGTAAGACTGAGTAGTGCTAAGTCCAAAAAACAAACAATTCATGAGAGACTAGCATCGCTGTTCTTTATTTCATATCAAATTGTTTTGCATCCACGTATGTCTCAATGACCTTGGAGCTTGATGACAAATTCATAATTTATTAACCCAGCTTGTGTTTGAAAAATGTAAATATAATGTATGCAAAATGATGACAAACAATGGAAATACTTTACTGCTAAAACACATAAGACTTTTCTCATCTCAAAATGTTGGTATTTATAGAAAGAAATGTCTATGGTAGCTCTAAGAGGTTAACGCACTACGATTCAAGAAAACACATTCAAATAGACAAAACATGGGTGGCGACTGTGGTAGGGCGGTTGTTCACCAATCTCACAGTTGTTGGTTGGATCCTCGGCTCCTCTCGTCACATGTCGAAATGTCCGTGAGCAAGAAACGGAATCTTAGTTAACTTAGTTGCACCTACTTCCATTGCTCCGGGATCCACTTCCTTAAATTATTTCAGTTTGATGTTTGTCAAGGTCATTCGTATCTTAATGCTGCCTATTTAACTGCCTCATACACATCAACTTCATGTCCTAACCCTTCACAACTGCAGTTGCAATAAAGATAATAAATGAAAAATGCTTCACAGACAGGGGTTTTAATGTTATGGCTAACAAACGATTACAGTGATAATATGTTCTGCACAACTTTTTATTTTGGATGATATTTTGGAACATGTTCGTTTTGTTTACTAGTATTGTTGTGAGTTATATTTCTTTTACATTAGACTGTTCTACAATGTCCTTTGCGATTTTCCACACTGTTATGATTAGCATTTGAGACCTTTCTATCATCTAGGTGATAAGAATTGATATACAGACTTTTAAGGGTTCAGAATGGTCTAAATGCAATTATCTAACAAGGTAAACATAATTTTAAATATGATATTTTGATTTTTTGTTAATTATTGATAATTTCTCATGACAATGGACATAGTTGTGAAACATGCTTCTGATATTGGTCTTCAGAGTTTTGTATCTTAATATTTTTATAATCATTGTCTTCAGTAAGGGCCCATGATAATAGGCCACTGCTGTACACCTATGGCCACAGACACACATTTTGTCACCCCATGAGGTCTCCTGGTTCATCACTATTAAGTAATTGCAAAGTAATGGGCTTGCCCTTCCACCACATGCTGTATGATATTCACCACATGTTAGGTCATTAAAGAAAGTGAATCTCTGAGAGCACTGAGAGCAACAGATAATGAAGGTGATACTTCATCTGTTAGAGGGACACAAGGGGACAGTGCTATGTGGTTGATTTAAGGACACACGAGAAATGAACTATTTCCTCCATATCATTTGTGAATACAACTCGACAGATTGCTACAGTAGGCCACCATTTAAATACACATGGGCTGATTGTGAACCGTTATTTAATATAGGGGTTTATTTTTGATTCAGTAATGGCTGCAGCTATAGATCTTATAGGGAACTGATAACACCCATGTATTACTTTTACATGCATTCTAACTCCTTCTTGTCAGTTGGCATCAGTAGTGGACGATGTGTGTTAGTGTGGCTCCAAAAAATGTGTACACACCTCATTGTGCGCCACAGTCGCCCTCATCATCTGATCATAGCAGGTTTTTGCAGGTCTGGAGAATTCAGGTGTGTGTTAACAATGCAAAGCAGGAAAGACATAAGCAATGGGCTAACAGAAGCAATTGTTTCTGCACTTTTTTTAAATGATTTAGATTTCTAGTGGAAAACATTTAAGACACTTGCCAATCTTCCCAAGAGTGAATGTCCCAGCACACTTACCCCATCGTTAGACCATGCAATGCTCAGAGAAATACAAAAAAAAAAAACACGAGCTCCTTCTCAGAAACTACAGGCCTCACCGAGGATATTAAATGTTAGTCAGTTAGTTAGTGACAGCACAATTACAATTAAACTGTAAACTTTTTTATTAATAGTTTAAATGCATAGGAAGGTGCGGAAGATTTCTGTTTTTCAGCAGTGTTTTGAATATTGGGAAAGAGTTTGCTGGGCGTGCAGAGTTTGGCAGCTCGTTCCACCTTCGTGGGATCATTGACGATGAGCTGAAGAGTTTTGTTTGATGTCCTTTTATGATGTCCAGACATCATTCATTGGCAGACTGCAGCGGACAGAAGGGATTGTAGACCGGAATGAGGACAGCTGAGGTAAGCAGCAGGTGTTGAGTTGATCACCCTGTAGGCAAGAGACAAAGCTTTGAACCTGATGCGGGAAGCCAGTGTAGAGATCTGAAGAGTGGTGTGAGATGAGTCCTATTTGGCTGATTAAAAATGAGGCAGGCTGCCACATTTTGGATCATCATTAAGGATTTGATTTTGCATACCCCTAACCCCATTAAGAAAGGGTTGCAGTAATCAAGACAAGATATGACCAGCGCCTGTACAATGACATGGGGCAGAGACTATCCAGACGCGATGAGAGTGCATTGCAGATGCTGTCCATGGCTGCATCTGTATCAAGGGTGGAAAGGCCCGTGGTGGGGGGCAACTTCTCCGGGTTGAGAGACCTGAGGTTATGCCGGAATGTTACAAGTGTGGTAGGAGAATGTGAAGGTCTAGGAATGAAGACTGTGTGCTGATTGAAAAAGTGATCCGAGAAAATGCAGAGGAGTAACCATGTTGTCTGTGGTGCAGTTCCAGGTCCAGGCCAACAGGTGCTTTATGTATGGTTTTAATAGGCTAAAGCTGAAACCGCCCCCTGGTTGAAACCAAACTAATTTGTGTGTCAAAGGTGTGAACGCTTGGTGGTTACTAAGCTGAAACTACCACCAACAAAAGAGCTAAACTTTCTACCTACAGTTACAAACTATTATTAAACTATTAGTGTTAATAATAAAAACTATTAATAACACTGTTAAAAACAGACTTAATCAGCAGACTGAAGAAAAATGACAGAAACTCAGCTACCTTTGAAACTAACAAACACATTTCAAATAGCACTTGTTCAGTATATCTCCTGTCCCAGTTTGGTGCTTGTCCTGAGAGATGCCAGGAGAAAACCCCCTCTGTCTAAAGAGAACATTAAAGCACAACTGAGGTTCACAAAACTACATCTGAACAAACCTCAAGACTTCTGGACCAATGTCCTAAGGACAGATGAGACTAAACTGAATTTTGACCTTAAAGATCAGATCCATGTTTGGTGAACACCAAGTACAGCATTTAAGTAAAAACAGCTCATGCACCTGTTGCTTTCTTCATCAGACTTTACAGACTTTACTTTTTTATTTCACAGGAGTTTCTTTCTTCTGGCAACTTAAAAAAAAATGTGATGTGTTATTTTGAAATTATTAAGCCCACAACTGATAAAATTAATCTGATCTATTTTAGGGATGTGGAAATTTAAGTGGCTCTTTTTTATTTAAATCTAAAATGTAATATTAGTTTATATCAGTAACATTAGGTATAACAGTAAAAAAAAAAGTAACTGGTTATGAAGTATAGTAACTTCATAACCAGTAACACAAATGAACACTGCTTAAAGACTCAGTTAACAGATTTAATCAAAAATATGTTTTATGCCATATTTCAACTACAGCAACTATGTGGTTTTGATTTATGAACAATTACTACACTATCCACATTAAATGTGTCACATTTAAAGATTGATTTTTAAACAGCTTGTGTTATTTGTCTGTTCCCCTGGAGCTCAAACCCTGAAACATAAATCAGAGCTTCATTCACAATCACAGCGAGAAACTTGAAAGACTAAAGCAAAAGAAGCACAACATCCACCAGCAGTTGCTGATGAGCATCTTCTTCGTCTGTCCATGTAACATTTAGTGAGGTTACGTGTTTAAAGTAATGACAGTTTACCAAGGGTGAAACAAACCATTTTAGATGACTTCAGAGAGACCCCCGAAAAGTAAACAGACTGACAACTATTCACATTCCCTTAACACCTATGAACAATTAAGAGTCACCAAAAAACCTAACATGCTTGTCCTTGGACTGTGGGAGGAAACCAGAGTAAGGAGACCTATGCAAGCACAAGGGGAACATGCAAACTCTACACAGAGGCCACAGCGGGTCAAGGATTTGAGTTGGGGACCTTCTAGTTATGAGGCAGCAGGGGGAAAAAAAACCTAAATAAATAAATGAAGTGATTTTATTTATTTAAGTTGAAACTGTCAGAAAGGTAATAATTTTATGATATGATTATCTGTTTATCATTAGGGTCATACCGGAATGTATTATATTAAGAGATGGTTCTAATATTCTGGCCACCCTATTCAAAATAAATGAGTGGGCCAACATGCCTTGGGCAGTGATTGTACAATGTAAACACTAAATGTGGCTGAGGCTGGTGCCAGAGAAATATATTTATTATCTATAGAGCAGCAATTCTAGACATTAAAAGATGGGATGAATTGGTTTCTGACATCCTGATTTACTGAACCATTTTCATCCATTCAGTTTCTGCTGCTTTACTGAGTCAGGTGTCCAGAGCTGCAGGTTCAGTAAAGTAGCCCTGACATCCCTCTCCTTAACCACATTCTCGAGCTCCTTCTGAGGGATCCTGATGTGTTCAAGCAAGAAAGCCAAGCAACATTCCTGAGATGATCTGTTCTATAAGGAGTAACAGGCTGAAACCCCTGTAAAATCCAATGTGCAGGGCTGATCGACACTGGGAATGTTGAGTTGAGAAAAAAACAGGGTGACACTAGTTTTAGGGTTGTTAACTTGTTGGATGATCCTCTTTATGCAGAGCTTCAGTTGACGTTTTGCTGTCCTGGTCCAGAGGCAGCAAAGCAGGCTGAAATGGCAATACTGCCACCACCATCTTTTAAATATGTAATAAGGTTCTTATGCTGGAATGCAGAGCTTGGTTATCACCACTTCTGTCAAAGTAAGAAAGTTCTTCTTCGAATTATCCAGAATATTCTTTCAATAGCCGTCTGGCTTTTCCACATAGCATTGAACAATCTATAGGCAGTCAGCAATATTTTTTTTTTTTTTTGGAGAGTAGTGGCTTTGACCTTTCGACTCTGCCATGGAGACCAGTGTTGTTCAGTGTTCTGCTGATGGTGGACTCATTACCACTGATAAAGCCACTGCAAGAGATCCCTTTAGTTTCCTACACATTATCCCAGGGTGCCTGGCGACCTCCTGGACTAATATGTGTTATTGAAAGTATATATATCATATATTACTACCTTGGGACGGTAGAAGGGGTCAGTGTTCTCCATTTGTATGACTGAAATCCAGATTCTGGAGTCTTTTGTAACTCTTTTCCACCTGGAGAGCACTAACAGCTCTTCATCAGCATGGTGATCGAGGTGAGAGAATGCCACCTTGGTACAATGTGTACAATGTGATGACAAGAAGTGTAGTCTTACTGTTTAAATTGGGTTCACCTTTCCTAGTTTTAGGACTTGCATGAAAATCAGGTTTTAAATCACTTCATGCCGAAATGGAGCAAAATCTTACAAAAGAGCTTACAAACTTACTCAAACTTAGTCCCTTAAGTTTTGAATAGGGAAGTGTGTCTAGTATGTGACAGATTTACAGAGCGGAGGTTTCAAATGGGGATAGATTCTGTGATGGCTATTATTAGTTCTGCTTTATTTAATCTCTTTTTTACACTTCAGCCTGTAGAAGACAAATGGATGAACCCATTCTCACCTGCGCTTGCTGTATGCTTGGTTTAAGTAAGAAGAAAAGTGTTTTTTTACATACAGTATTTAAGTGATGCCGCATGACTCAGACTTTCCAAGGTGGCGTTTTCTCACCTCGGCCACCATGCTAATGCACATGCTGCAGACGGTTTATTGGACACAAGCTCCAATACAGAACCAGTGACACTTTCTTACTGCCTGTGACCAAGTGTGATTTTAAGGCTTAGCATCTAGACCAGCGACTCTGTCATCCAAGAGAGCTTTGGACATTTAAATATAAGAGGCTCAGAGAGTCACAGCAGATTGGCTTAAAGCGCCGTTATTTATTGAAAGAGGATTTAAAGAAGTTATGTATTAATCATTGTGAGACAGCTCAAGCCTCCTGATGTCACACCTTCTTATGTCTAATGCATTATATCTGGCGCTAGATAAAGTCTTGCAGTTAAAGGTGCATGCAGCACTTATATTTGCATGCAGAAATTATCTTTAATAAATTACTACATACATCATCTAAAGTACTTCCTGGTTTGTATAATAAGAGTGGCTTTTTAGATTAACCTATTCACCAAAATACTTTAACCCTCAGAAAGTTCATGTTTAATTGATGAGTTTGGGTAGGACAGTCTCCAAATTTCAATAAAATTGAATATCCAAAGAAAAATGGCCATTTTTTTTGCCTGCTCAGGTTTCAAAGGCTTTTGCTTTGAAAGATGAACCTGCTGTGCTGGGATTTTGGCAGAGCATGACGATTATTAAATTCATTTAATGTATTAAAGCTGTTCTGCATTACCTAAATTAATTTTTTAATGGGGGCAGGCTGGCGGGGTAAAGACACACCAGGGAACTTGTACAGTACAAAAGCAAACGGACATAAACAGGACCAGACAAGGGTGTGTGACTGGTTACTTCCCTGAAGCAGCTCGTGCATTATGTGGTTTTAATATCCTAAAGCTCAGTGCCGTGGCGGGGTGTCCTCTTATGAGACGGTGTATTCAATAAAGTATCACAAGGTCTTGACTTAAAATGCTGCCAGATACTGTATTGTGTAGTGCAAAGAGTAAATGTAGAAACGTTAAAAAGTGAGTGTGACTTATTAAATCTTGTCCTTGAAAATGTTATTCTTTAGAGACCAAATGTCACTCCAAATATCTTCAACTCTTTTTCTTTTATTTTATTGATATATTTACTGTATATCTGTGTATGGTGTCTTGTGGTGGTGGGGAGGGATCATAATTGCACTGCCATTCAAAAAAATGGTCTCCATGTATCCATTATTTTCATGTTACGAATATGTTAAATAAGCAGGTTTTATAGTCAAAATCTGACCTATTGTTTAAACGAGTGTGTGTGTGTGTGTTTACATCGTATTTTACATCCCACATAAATAAGCGACTAGTTGATCTTCAAGCTGGTTTGCAGACTTTTTGACTACATGCCACAGTTCCCACTAATGTCCAGAGATACAATCACTTATTTTTCACTTCTGGTCTCCACTTCCTGGAAGATTTCACTCTCGTTCTCATTCTCACTCTCTGGTCATCAGTGTAATTTGTTTTTTCTTACCTTTATATTCCATGATTGTCTTCCACTCATTTGACTCTCCGACCTGGCTTTTTTTGGGTTCGGATCTGCCTGGCTAACCAACCTGTTCTGCCCTCTGCTCATTTGCTTGCCTGTCTCCAATAAACTGTAAGCCAAAATCACATCAAACATCAAACATTTCCCCTTAAATGTTGGAAATGCTTTTATCTTAGCTTTATCTGGCCCTTCAGAGACCTGTCATCCTAACCCTAACCCTCCTTTTAAACAAACCCACAATCTTAGTCTAACACTAAAGTCAATAGTTTTCTTGCATAAGCCTGACAAGAAACAGGACTTGGGAAGCAAATCTGGGTTGTTGGCTTGACAGTCCTGTGCATTATACACCTGACACGCTCCCCAACCACTTTCTGGCTGCTAAAAAAATGATCAAAATTGCCAGAGAAGGAGAAAGGGAGACAGAAAGGTGACTCAATGGGTACATTAACATGGAAAGGATCACTTGTAGAATAAATAACAACATTGAGTCAGGTAGAACCACATACCCAGATATCATCAGTCTTTCTGTTTTGGGACTAAGTGACTGTTGTATACACTCTGAAAGACTTTAAAAGTTTTAAATCCCTTGAAGCTCATCAACAGTTCTGCAGAGGCTCAGTTTTATCTTTACGTCACACCTTAATTTCAGATTATTATTTTTTTAATAACAGTAAAAGATTTCTTTAAAATATTGAATTAGTTTTCCCTCTTAATATCTTGTAACTATTCTCACTTTAACTAAAGTAAATGTTGCATACTACTGCATTGTGTCTTTTAAGCGCCAATTCCCCCCCCCCTCTCTGCTTCCCCCCTGCGAAGCAGTGCAATTTGAATAAGATTTGCTTCCTTTCATCATTTTGAATGTAATTAGTTAGTGCTTCTGGCATCTTTTTATACATTAGCTGTATTATGGTATCCTAAATAATTTCTGTATTTTTCATATAGAATAATATTGGGAAATAAATTACAAACATTTTAAAGATGCTTTGACTTTATAAAACATCCTGGGAATATGTTAAGATCCCCACACAGCCTGAGCATTGAGTCTAACAGTCAGTTAATGCCACAATGGAGCTTTATTAGCAAGCTAGTTGTATTTTAGAGGAAAGTTGGTATCGATTACCAACACAATATTGTGATTTATTGGGTCATGAAGTGGATTATTGGGTCTTTCTCTGTCTCTCTCTCTCTGTGTGTGTGTGTGTGTGTCAGTTAGGCTTCACTCCCTTTTTTTCCTGCCATTATTGTTGATCTGTCCAACACATGACTCAACCACAGGAAGTTTGAATGAATAATGGGTCTGGATGAGATATCTGCACATGTCTCAAACGATTTATGGTGCATGCATAGTACCAGCATATGTGTCTTCCAGACTGGTGTCAGAACTAGTTATCTTCATTTTTCTGACTCATAAACTATAGTGCAGCTTCTTAGCTTTGCTTTCTTTTAAATATCTTTAGATATATATCTACATAATTCCCTGCTTCTCACTCCTATTGTCAGTGTTTATTTCAAATACTTCATGGATCTCTGATGCTTTTTGAAGTCAGCAGGATCTATTTGCATGTGTTACATCATCGTTTTTTTCCTGGCAGCACATTACACAGATTTGTTTAAGCAATTCATTCACCCCTGCTGGATACTTTTAATGTTAATTGTGACAGTGATATTTGAGCCAGTCCTTGGATCCTCTGGTTTTAATGTATGCAGTCTTTAATAGCTGGCCGCTAACATATAACATTGTGTTTGAGGCTCAAATGCAATCTAATGCAATCCAGGAGTTGATCCATGGCTGTCAGGTTGCATTAATAATGTCCTACTCTGTCGGGTTTACAAGAGACAGATGTATTTACACTTAGCAGCAGCCAGTGTCGTCACGATTCACTTCAATCTTCTAAATGGTACCTAGTGACACTGAAGGAGCACGTGCTGAACATGGCTTACATATTTATTAGATTGATTTACTGTAGCTTACCTTTACTGATGTAAATCACCTCACATCAGAGACAAATGGTTCTTATAGACATGATCTGTCTGTGAACCTCTTGGAATAACTGTTTACAGGCTCTTGAATTATTAACCTATTTATAGCTCAGGTGTCGGCTTAGAAGTAGTGCCACTTTAAAGCAAAGTACTTTTTTTAAATACTTTTTTTAGCTCTTCATTTTGGCACATGTTGATTGTTGAGGGTGAGTAAGATATGAGTGTAGCACCTTATGTATCCATGCATGAACCATTAAAATAACTGATTTTGTCTAAATCTTCTTGTTTATTGTGGGTTTTATTCATCAGCCCAAACCATAACACTTTTAACACTAAAATTACTGGGATTAAACTGGTGGTTCAGACCCTGTTAATAATACCTGGACATAAACGTATATAAAGGACAGGTTAGTTAAAAGTAACTCAAGACGTTATTTTCAGTTGACATTTCCTTACTACAGCATCCCACATGATTATTTCATCATTTATGTTCAATAATAACCCTTTACCTAAAAACTTTTTCCTGAAATTTCCACATTTGACATTTAGCCCCTAAAGTCACATCTAAAATGCTGCCGAATGTTATAGCAACGTACAGCACCAGTAGGCCTTCATGATTGGAGGAGTTTAAAAATGTGGCTGCTGATTACTCAAACCATTGAGAACAGCACTTCCAGCTATTAGAAGAAAATCAACGCAATTGTAGTTGTAAACACAGTGCATTTTCTACCATCATGCCAGTGATGTGTGACTGAGCCAGTAAAGTAACAGTGAAGTCATTCAGCATCAGCTCTGCAGTTTGACCTTGCAGTTTGATTAAATAGATGATTAAACACAGGGAGGGCGGTAACACCCACAGACACAGCCCCTTCACACCCAGACGCACCTGCACGTGCACACACACACACATGCGCGCGCACACACACACACACAAGAAGGCACCCCCACAGCATACAGCTCTCACAGCCGCTTGCTATTTATGGCTGCTTATTGTAAATCTCAAATGTTTCATTCCAGCTCACTCTAAAAGCTATAATCGTTAAATTTCCACAAACCTAAACTATCGCACATACACTGTAGAGTTGTTCTTGAGAAACCTTCTGAAACACTCACAGAGATAATGACAATAAACAGGCTCTGTTAGTTTTTGGGGTGTTGTTCTGATTCTTAATAATTCTGAGAATTGTCAAATTGCTACATTTATATTGGACATATGAAAATGTAACTATTAGTATATGGACCAAAGGATTCCAGGCCCTAATTTACCTTTGGAATGAAAATTGCTTAATTTGAAAGATACCACGTTTAAAATAATAGTTTAAATGTTTTTTTCACATATGCAGTGGTAATGCCCAAGACACCCTAGTACTAACAGTGCATGCTGTATTAGTGAACATGATATAGTAGAGACTCAGACTCTTTCATTAAGATGGGTTGAGTTGACTGTTGTAAAAAGCAGGGGGCTTCCATATGTGGCTAACTTATTTATTGTAAAAAAATTTATTTTGAGCCTAAATAGACCAAACTGCAGATTTTTATTTTTATTTTTTGCATAACCCAACCAAACCAATATGTTTGCACAGTTGTAATACAACATTTTTCCCAGAATTTCCAAAGGTAGAATGGGAGGCAGAGCCTTTAGCTATCAAGCTCCTCTGCTGTGGAACCAGCTCCCAGTTCAGAATCGGGAAGCAGACACCCTCTCTACTTTTAAGTCTAGGCTTAAAACCTTCCTCTTTAATAAAACATATAGTTAGTTATAGTCATGCTGCTATAAGCTTAGACTGCTGGGGGACCCACCCCCCAATGCACTGAGCTCCTTTCCTCCTCTTGACCCTCTCTCCTCTCCTCTCACCCCACAAATGTCACCACTGTATGACATTAACTCTGTGTGAAAGTTGTCTTTGTCCTTCTCTCTCCCCCTCTCTCTGTCCATTTCTGCAGGTGTCCCCGGCTTTGAAGCTGTGTGTCTTCCAGCGTGCAGCTACTGGTCCTACCAACCTGCCTGATGTTTTGTTGTTGCTTTTGTTGCTCTTTTTCTTTTCTGTCTTCACTTTCCACTCACCCCAACCGGTCGAGGCAGATGGTCGTCCACCCTGAGCCTGGTTCTGCTGGAGGTTTCTTCCATTAAAGGGAGTTTTTCCTCTCCACTGTTGTCTAGGGCTTGCTCAAGGGGGTATTGTTAGGTTCTTTCTATACATCTTTATAGTCTTGACTTTATTCTGTAAAGTACCTTGAGATGACTTTGTTGTGAATTGGCGCTATAGAAAAAAAGTTGAATTGAATTGAATTGTATTAAATTTAAAAAAAAAATATATATAAAAAAGGTATGTTTTTTTTTTTTTATTTGACATGTTCTGGCCTTATTAGATAGCAGTTAAGTTGAAAAAAGACAGAAACATGTAGGGAAAGATAATGTATGACATGCAGCAAAGGTCCCCATCCAGACATAAACCAGCTACAATGCAGATATGAGACATGCACTCTAACCATGTGGTTATCAGGACACTTCAAGATGTAAAATGCTGTCTGGCCAGCCCCTATTTTGGTTCTGGCCCGGTGGCATCATTTTAAACAATACCTTTTGAAAAACATCATAAGAAAATGGGAAAAATGGCATATATGCATGTATATGTTTGAGGACATTCATCTTATAACATTTATTGGTAACTGTATTTCCAGTATAGACAGAAGGAATCATTAAAGTGATCATGCAGTAGGACGTTACTAATGTGAGACCGACTTCATAATCCTTATTTTGTATGGAATTGTGATAAGATAAACTAATTACACTTTGAAGAGCTGTAAAATACCTGAGAGGCCAACATGCATTTAGTGGCTATTTACCCAAATGTAACTGCAGCCAATGTGAAGAGAGAGACTGAGAAACATTCTAACCAGATGTTGGGCAGGCGCAAATGTATCTTTTTCTCCAAAATGCACACATAATAAACATAATCTGTGGTAATAACCTCTTACAGATACTGTTTCACTGTAGCAGCTGCAGGAATTATAGAAGAATTGCAAACACGTTCCCTGTTAGATATACTGCACACTGATCAGCCACAATATTAAAACAACTTCATGGTTTTAATAATTACAAAATACTATGTTTTTAGAAATGCTTTTATAAATGCTGACGTGTCATAATGGGTTATCTACCTGTCAGCACATAAAGTGGTTGAAACTGTTTTTATGAAAGTTCTTCCCAAAGCCTTTCCCAAAATTTGTGGGTGGGGGACCAATCATTTAACCTTATTTGCCTCTGCTGATGGTACGTCACTGGGTGAGTTCGACAAATGAAAGGGTATCTTCTACACTCACTCCTCATGGTACAACATTTTCATAGTTGTGTTCTCTACAGAGTTTTCTTGCTAAACTGTGGCAGAACATCTCATATTGTCTGCATGTAGGTTTCTAAAACACAACATACACTCAACTCTCAGGATGAAAGTGTTCACTTCAGATGGTTGTGGATTTTTCATCTGTGTTACATTATAGATGCATTATGAAAACCTTTCTGTTGACACAAAGGGTGATTTCAGTACCAATTAAATCTTCACGTGATAATATTAAACTATTTCTGTATCTTGGTTTTCAAGCTAAGCTTCAAGTCTTAGCTTGAAAACATTCCAATTATCTTGCAAAAAAAAAATGCATTTTACCTCATTCAGCAACTCAGATGGTGTGTTTGAAAGGCAACACACGTGCCCAAGAAATCAGCAAAAAAAAAAAAAACCCGGCACCCTTACATCTGCTCACAATAGGCAGGTAATATCTTGAGCATGGGAGAATTGAATTCATTCCACAGTGTAGTAAGAGGAGCGGGGTTGTAATCTGCAGTGATAACAGACAAGTAATTTAAAAAACTCAAAAGTGATTGGAAAGCCCGGTCCTCATACATATGTAAGGTGTGATGGTAGAGATCCAGCTGAATCGTGGTGATACAGATGGTACCTGCACATTTATGACGATGCTTGCTGCTTTCACATAAAACTCTGCATCAGCGTGTGAATGTGGGGGAGAGCTTGAGCCTCAAGAGGTGCGTAAAAACGAAATGTTCAAGAAATGGTCATCAAAGAGCTATTAGCCTGTCTCTGTGTGACTCTTTTGTTTGGGTTGCCAGATTCTCATCTGAACTTCACGCAATTCATTTAGAAATGGAGAATTATGAGCCCCCTTCCCACTGTGGTCCTTCTTCAGATATTTTGGCCTGTAAGTTACGGCGCTTCCAATCACACAGATGTGATTCACTTGTAAAATAGGTATTAGACTTATTAAGCAAAATGATTTGAACCAAGATCTCTGCTATTTGTAACAAGTAGCTCATGTGAAATAAGGTATCAAAAGCTTTTATTTTAGTTGGAAAGATAAATAGCATGAAAATGTGAAAGGGGTCTGAATCTCCAGCTCTCCCACAACTATATGGAGCTTAATACTTTGAGGCTATTATTGATTGCCGCTGCTCTTATAGCAGCAGGCAGCCTACTGTAAAATTCTACTGTACGGCATTTGCTAAGTACCAAATAAACTACGACCGTGGCACTGGAGTTAGAGCGGTTGTCCACCAATCCCTGGAGGATCCCTGGCTCCTCCAGTCACATGTGAAAGTGTCTTTAAGCAAGACACTGAACCCCAAGTTAGCTGTTTCCTGTGAGTGTTGGCCAGCTGCGTAGCAGGTCCCCCATCGGTGTGATTTTCAGTGCAAACGGGTGAGTGAGAAGCTTTGAGTACCAATAGGTACATTATATGAGTGTAGACCACTTTGTTGCTTTAGTAAAGTGTTTTTAGTCTCAAACAGTCAAAAATGCTGGATTACATCTGTGCAAACATAGTGGTTTGGTCAGGTTTAGTGATAATGGAATTCAATTGATAGTAGGATACTAGTCCGATTTTGTGTGTGTGTGTGTGGGTGTGTTAATCTTTGTTCAATTTGTTAGGGGGTATAAAGAAAGTTAAAGGGGGAGGGAAATTACGTCACATCTATGGAATTACATACTTAGCATCATCTATATTGTCCTCATGTTCACAATAAAAATGGTTTCATACAGTTTCACACCGAACTTGATCTCATGTCTTATGTGCGTCTACAAACTGCATGACCTTGTCATGTTCAAAACAGCTGCCAGGCATCACCCAATAATAATATGTTTTATACTGTGGGTACAAACAGCCTATAGTCGTGTTTCACAGGAGGGCAGTCTCTAGAAGTCATCTGCCAGTAATCTTGTTTTCCAGTTGTACAGTAGCTAAAGGCGATGGGACATGATCAGGCTGCTCCACAGTACTGCAGTTTTCTGCCCTCTAAGCCAATAAAGTGTGATTTGAAATGTTGGATTGGATTAGATTTGGTTTCAATAAGCAGATCCAATACATTTTTTAGTAAAATCCACTGCAGGCGGATTGACTTGTACAATAATGATGGCTCTATTTTCTAAGTGCCCCAATGACCCAAGACAGTGTGCCAGTAAGCCAGCATGAACAATACCAGAGCAGTGAAAGTAAAGAAGCCACGTGGGATTCAGTCATCATTCACTTTATTGTTTACATTTCTTTGTATATAATGTCCATCTATCACTGTCAAAGTGAGCATTTGCTATTGTTGGAATCTTGTGCCTCACCAATAACTGTGCCATACTGTGTGGTGCATGCAGTGAATCTTTTCTATTATAAATTAACCTGAGGGGACAAGTAAAGCTGCATCCCATTGGAATGTATCACACTGCTGACTACAGAGGTTTAACCAGGTAGTCTGTGACAAATTAAATTTTTAAAGGAAGTTCCTCACCCTCTTCAGTCCATATTTTTGCCTCATCTTAGCCCCTCTGCATCACTATGCAATCCTTTATGACAAACTAATGTACACCATTCGTTTAGATTCATCTGTCAGACATATTGAGACAAAGCCTTGACTATGTGTGCATGGTTCTGTCAGCAACAGTATTCCCGATGCAGGTAATAGATGCTTCTACAATCCTCTCTCAGTCCTTCGCTCTTCTTCTTTTCATCAGCCCTTCAAAAGTTTTAATGGAAACCCTTGGACACAAATTGAAGAACTGGCACAGGATGGTGTGTTTATTGCAGAGTTTCTGACAGTGGAAGCCAACCAAGCAGAAGACAAAAAGTGGAACTGATAGAAAAGCCATTTGTTTAACTTGACTATCTGGAGACTCAGATGGCCTCAAAAGGCTGGAAAAAAAATTTTTTTTCAAAGTATTGCTTGTTTGTAGGGAACATGTGACACATGCTAGGAGCTAAATAGGAAGTGGCATCTTTTCAGACTGTAGTGGTTAAATTGTCACATACAGTGAAGCGTGAAAGTTTGGATCCTTTAGAAATCTCAATATTTGAATAAATATGGCCTAAAATATGATTAGTTTTATGATAGTCTTAAAACTGGAAATGGGAAACCAGGTTGAACAATAGGGAAAAAATATGCATTTATTAATAGGCTACATTTGTTCAGGAAAAATAGTTTAATTCCAAACATTGAGTGCAGCAGTGGTTAGTGCTGCCCGTTGCCCGTAGGTGTGAATGTGAGTGTGAATGGTTGTGTATGTCTCTCTGTGGATAGATTGGAGACCTGTCCACGGTGTACCCTGCCTCTCACCCAATGACACTTGGAATAGGCTCTAACCCCCCACAACCCTCAACAGCAATTGGCTTTTATAGATAATGGATGTTTCAATCTGTACAATACATGGATATAATGAGATAAAAACTAGGTGCGTCTGCCCTATTTAAAAAGGACAAACATGGTGACGGCATCATGATCTGAATCTGTTTTCTAAAGAACAACAAGGTATCTATCTCTAGTGGATCATGAAGACTAGCAACAACCCTAAACACAAGATGTTAAACCAAAGAATCCGTCTACATTAAGCAGGTAGTGTAACTAATAAACACCACTCTGTGTGCTACTATCAAGAACTAATGGAACAAATAAAGAATGAAAGAGGATACGTGTGTAGAGAAGAGAGTCAGGCTATTTGAGGGTTATTGAACAAACCATTATTTCACAGCTACACTAAAATAATAATAAAAAATATCTTTAAAGTTATTAAAGACAGAGAACACGAGTAAAGTACCCTCGGCTCTTTTTACTGCCTCTCCACCTTGATGTTGTACTAAAAGTTTGTTGCACTTTAAAACGTGTTTCACATTTGTTGGTGACCGTTAAACTGTCCTACAGTCCCCTTGACATTTTATTAACATCTATATTTAAAATTGTCCTTGAGTATAGTGATCCCAGCTGGTTATTAATAGGTCTCTGCACTCCGGCTGTGTAACAGAGTTAAAAAAAATGTAGTTCATCTTGACCACATATAGAGCATTTCTAAATGTTTATTTTTGAGATTTTAAAATTGGAGACAGTCCCATAGCCATTTTGAAAAGGCCTTTCTAAAAATCTTTGCTCATGCATTGCAAGCAAAGCACTCGATAGCCATCTGGCGTTGCTAGTACCTTTGTTCTACAGTAGTTCTTTAATGTTATCTGCAGGCTTATCTAAAAGCTGAAAAGTATTTTACAAAGCCTACTAAGATTCTCCACTCCATGTCAGATAGCTGCAGGTAACTCAACAAGGAATCTAAAAATCGACTTACTACCATAAATATTCTGTCATCATTGTACACATGTACATATATTAGCCCGCAAAATCATGTCGGTTTTATTATGATTTGGGGGCAGATTCAGCTAAACGAAACTTTTATATCTGAAGCTACGCTGTCAGGGTTAGTTTGAAGAGCCACTGCACCACGGTCAAATATAGCCGTTTTTGTCAGTCTTGGTTTATTAACTTTAGTTGCATATGTTAATTTGACAGTGGCCCCAAGTCTATGTAATAAAGACAAATTATACCGTGATACATAACTTCTTGCGGAGCCAATGACGCAAAAATGCAGGTCAAATCCATTTGAGAAAATATATATAATAGTACTGCTTCTTCATTCATTGTGTATTTGAAAAAAGAAAATATTTTTGAGCCAAAATGTGTTATATTATGTTGCTAGACATTAAGTTAAGCTGAGTGATGCACATGTATACATAACTAGTACTGTCTATGTCTACAACTATTAGAATAACAGCTACTTAAAAATAATATAGAGAGATACTGTAAAGACAAGCAGTAAAACATGAAGATAATTTTGTGCTTAGTTTCATTGTCATCATTATGCACTTGCTGCATAAATAGGCTTTTTAAAAAGTCAGTTTGAGCTAAAAACATGGCTTTAGTATTGTGCACACAGAATATGACACAGACTCTGAAACTCTTGTGTAATACTGTATTCACCTAATTTAGTTATTTATATGCAAAAAAGTTGCCTTATTGGAACTTCAGGTCTGACCTGTTGGTGTGTAACCCACACAGACGGCAGCCCACAGCCCACAGCAGTGTTTCTGATGACAGCTTGGTAACACAGAGTGGTAGAGGGGCCAGACCTCGGTGTCACCTATGCTGTAAGACTTCTGTCTCAGCTGATGAGATCTGGTCACCTTGGCTTGTCACTCAGTTCTCCCTCTCTCTCTCTTACACACTCTCACAGACACACACGTACGCACACACACACACAAAGAAAATTGCACATCACCACCCTTGTGTCCTTTTAATTACAAGTTTACTTGACAAACAGAATAAATTAATCTTTTTGTTTTTGCCCAAGTGTGTGTGAGAAAGAATTTATATTCAAGTGCCCCCTTGCAGAAGTTGTTTTTTTTTTCTTGGAGAAGTTGTGGGTGGATATCAGTGGTAGAATGTAAAATGTTCTGAAAGTCATCACTTTATCATGACATGGGTGCAGTTATCACTCAGAACACAGACATGTACTGTGTAGACCGGGTCTGTTCCAGTCTGGGTTGGCTTAGAAAATCATGTGTGTGATGTGTAGACTCACATGTTTGGCCACTAGGGGTAATTCTCAAAAACATTTTGTAAACAGTTTCGTAAGATTTTCATATGCATTAAAATGCATAACATTTCATGTTTCATATGTGGTATCAACATCAACGAACATTAACCTCCATGTTTGTTTTGGTACATGCGTGTAAATGGCAACTTGACTGGTTGGTAGAGGTACACAAACACTTGGTAATTCTAGTTTCATCCTAAACCTGCTGAATGCTTCAGTTTTAATAAAATAATAATAATGATAACATTAACAGCCACAGAAACTTTCACCATGTAAATCAGGGATTGTCTGCTCCCAGAATCACAATCTGAAGAAGCTTTCTATACAGACATTCTGTATTTAATGCATTTTGAGACTGTTCTTCTGTGAAATACAACAGTAATGTGTATCTTTTGGTTATTTTTGGCAGCTGGCACAGACGAGTACTGATAAGAATGTACTGATATTAAGGCCTGGCGACACAAGGGGTACAGTTTCAACAGATGCCTGCCCCCATATACAGTATATGGCCTGTTTTTTTTTTTTTTTCAAGAAGTGGTTCATTGGTATGGACAAAAGACCTAAAGGCTGGAGGACTTGTGCATTTCAGTACTCAGTGCTATGCACAGATAGTTGTACTGGGATTACTACTGTTAATTGACAATTGTATCCCTGCAGTGTAGGCCAAGACAGCTACAGCTTCACCACAGCAATCCATCCAAATTGGCATAGCAACTTTTTACATCTTTTGCACTAAAGAGGACCACATGCTATAAATTGTGTCACTAACCTTTTTATAGCCTCTTTTCTACTGTATATACCTTTTTTTTTCTGTCTTCCCAGTATTCTGCCTTCATTGGGGCCTGCATACTAGCCTTATCAATTCCGCCGGATTCCAGATAGCAACATATTTTTTTCTCAACAAATTAAAATTAGAAGAATTAGAAACATTGAGCAACTCTTAAAATACACTTGATTCCACTCAGTGGTAAGGATGTGTTACTAGCGGTGTTTAGGAGTGTAAGTAACGCATTAAACGAAAGCCACACCATCATGATAAGCAGGGTGGATGCCAGTAATCTAGAGGCTGAACCGGGATACAGGTAATCTGTAAATCTGTCTTTGAAAAGTCCTCTTGCAACAGAACACATCTCTTTTCATCAGATTGGGAGGTCATGGAACACGATCACAGGACCCACTACAGCTTTCAGAGTGAATAAGTGAATGTTCTCCTACTTAAAGAACAGTTTATTTGCTTGCTGGATGTTGCATGTGGCATTGATTTACCACATCAGAATGATGTTTAACACAACAAACCAGCAGATTGTGCTGTACATGATTTCACCCCTACAAACGTCTAGCATTTATATTATGTATGCACACACAGCCATATATTGTGCAGCTCACACTGTGAGCATTTGCATGGACATGTTTTGTTCTTCAGGCTCTTTGCTGCTTCCCAATAGATGAAAAAAATAGAGAAGGAAATTACAGCTTTCAGGTTCAGCCAAAATCAACAGTGGAGTGCATTCTAGAAAGGCTGAGGTCATCCACTAATCACAGGGTCAGCTGTCGATCGCCCAGCCCATGTTGAAATATCCTTGGCCAAGACAGTGAACCTTAACATTGCTCCTGGCATTTTGGATAAAAGCATCTGCCGAATAACTAAAAATGCAAATGCACACTTTACCTTGTTAACCACCAAGAGAAGACTTTGTGACTACAACCTCACCACAAGATTGAATCCACTGATACGGCTGACCATGTTTTAGCTCACAAAAGCAGAAACCAGTAGCGTTAGAAGGAACAAAAATCCATCTCATTCATAATGACTAAAAAAGAAACAGAGAGGAGTGATCCAAAGCCTCAAACTTCTCTTATTATGAACTTGCGCACTGGTGTTAATTTATGACTTAACTTCTGACAGTATCACCTTGATGAATGCATTCTGTGAGCTCCAATTTAGAAACAAATGCACCAAATCATTGTTAGACAACACCAAATCATTCAGTAGGACAATAATGAAGACGTGAAGTATCCTCATCTAGCCGAGCCAATGGCCTAATCTAATCAGACTGGGCTCCAGTTTACAAAAAGCAGAGAGACCCCACATGAAGAGCTGAAGGGGTTTGCAGAAGAGGTTACGTGTCTGCTGGTGTTAGAGACAATCATTCACTGATGACCATTTTCTACAAATCTTAAATATGTCCACATAGTTGGTCAATACTGGCACAAACACACATGGTAATTTAATGAAGTATCCTTTACCGTGAATGATGACAAATAAAAATGTTTTCACTTGGATGAAAATCTGCTTGAACGTTTGTTGATTGTGCAAAGCTGTTGGAGTTGGAGTGAAAAACAATAAGAGAGGGTTGAGAGAAATGACAGTGACTTATGGTTCAGGTATAAGTTGAGTCAATCCAATATTTTGTTATGGCCTGTACTGCGTGTGTCTGACAGAGGAGGTAAAGGCTACTTTTATCTTAATACACCTGTCAGTCAATAATACGGTGTGTTTGCCCCAGAGTGCAGATAATATACAGTAGTGTTTTTGAACACATCATGTAGACACTAAACTGAGACTAAAGCTTCCACCACTGTGGTGTTTTCAGTGTATGTAGAAAGCTCAACAAATACTCAATGTGTGCGTGTTTTGCTAGCCAGCTACAGGCAACATCTGTGTGACAGTTAAGGGCATTTACATACACTCAAATGGGCAGTTTATGTTATTTAATAACTGCACTGGAAAAGTGTTATTTGTCTTATTGTTAACCAATCCCATGAAAAGATAGTGTAAGAATGAGTCTGGTGGTTGAGGGTGGACAATGAGCCAACGAAGTTCATCCCAACACAGACCTTAATTTGACTTTAGATTTCTGTTTATGCATAGGTTGAGGCAAAAAGAGTCACCGAGAAGTCTTTCTTAATTAGGCCAGACCACAATGTTTCCCTAACCTTAACCAAGAGCTGTGTCTGAACGAAACCACAAAACCACTGGAATGACCTGATCTTTTTCATTAGAAATGTATGTGGTCATTTTCAACCCATCCTTATATTAGCACAATGTTAACAGTGACCCAGTTTTAATTCTCATTCCTGCAAAATGTGCAATCACAGTTTAACTGTATAGAAACATAATTCTAAGAGACAGATTGTCATCTAGGACACTCAGACCCGAACCCCTAAGGATTCCTAATGAAGATGCTCAGTGTAGTTAGAGTTATGCTAAAACAGCTTAACAGAAATTCTTAATCTATCAAGATGAAATGCTGAAGTGCATTTCTTGGAAATATTACAACTATTTTTAGCTCCACAGTTGCTTTAGTGAGTATTTCTGGCAACAGCACTGCAGATTTGCGATTGACCCAAAATTAACTACACTATATGTTTGTGTGTGTTAGGAGGGGAAAAGCAAGAATTTAGAGGATGTGACCAAGGTATTTCCAGTAGTTACTAGTATTTACTACTACTACTACTTATTCCTAAAACATGCAATCATATTTTAGATTTTGTAACATTGCAGAATATTCTACACAGACTGTGCATGTCATACCTAATCCAAAGAACACGTTTAGTATCAGTTTCAGTCAATATTCAATATTCACCGGGAGGAGCCATAGTCCAGAAGTTTGTTCCCCACTGTAAAATTCCCATTCAGATTTTTCTTTCACTGATTAGTACCCTGCAGCCATTAACAGGACAGAGGTTAGAAGTGGTCGATGCTCGTTTGCGATGTGAACTATGTAATGTAGAACTACATTGGACTTTATCAACCTGCAGAAAGTAGCAGAATCTTCTACATAAAAATCCTCAGTCTCCTTGCAAGTTCCGTGATAATATACTGTAGTTTTATTGTGTGGTTACAAGTTGAACCATCAACTTCATTTGTAAGAAATCTATTGTTTTTTGTTGTTTTTGTGCTGTAATGCAGTGCTGTGGCAACTCTGTCTCCTAAAAAATTACGTTCCTATACAACTAAACTGCAAACCCAATTACGTTTTGTAGGAAACATAATTACTACGTTCTGATACAAAATCTTTTTGAATGAATGAAACAGTACTTTTAATAGGAGATGGGAAGCTGCCAGGAGGTGGTTGGGCAGGATATAATGTACAGGACCTTCAGGCCAACGGCCCGAGTGCGGTTCCCGAGCCCATCTCCGGAGCCCTGCACCTGGCCAGGCCTGGGCAAGAAGACCGCTGACCCTAGGGTTAGCGCAAGATCTTGGTTGTGTTTAAAAGCGATAAAACAGATTTTGTGTACAAAGACTTAGATTTTCCTCTTTTACGGCAGCCCTCATCTTCCTCTGACCCTATCCAGTCTAATCACAGCCATAAAATGTTTTAATAACCTGTGGTTTGAATGACTCAAATAAACATAGCATATTAAGATTTATTGTTTTAGCCAAGCTTTAGGCAGGTTTTTTATTTAGGCATTAAAATGTATAAAGTCAGTGAAAATTTGTTGCACTGGCAACAGGTTTCCTCTGGGTCACCGACAGGTCGAGATAAATTATTTTTTATTTAAACTAACACATTTCATTTGATATAAAAAAGTGCAAAAACATACTGTATTGTATGTTCATTGTGGGAATAAAAACTAATCTCTAACAACAAAGTAAAACAAAGTAAAAGTGAGGTCAGTATGGGATCCTATATATGAAGGAGGACGTCTTCTACTCTGTGTTGACTTATGCATAAGGTCAGCATATGAGCATATGAGCTTTTTCATTACGTTTTATGGAAACGGTGAGACAAGCCCACTAGAAACCACTGTCATGATGCCTTGGCTGAAAGTCAAAGGAGGCTTTAATAACCTCTACTGTATTTGTTTAGCACAGGGAGGCTGAAATGTAATAATCAACGCTTGGTAAACAAGTGAAAAAGTCAAATTTGAGCACATGCTGCCATCACTGGCAACGTCAAATTTTGTATTTGCAATAATTGGCCTCCTGATAGTAAACACTTGTGAAATGTGTAACCAAATACCGATGCTATAACGAAGCGCATGCCACCATGCATAAATCATGTTTTGTCAATGCAGCGCCGGGGACAGGAGGTCAGGGGGTAGGGTGGCTAATAGGCAGATGGGGACCGAACAGCTGTGTGTGATACGAAATAAAGACAAATTCAAGAAAAGAGTGAACGCAAGGAGCAAAGTGAGAATAATTGCAAGCTCAGGCTGAAAGTGCTGCGTCGGTTCATTAAGGCAGAAACATTGGAAGTACTCTTGTGGCTGGCTTTAAACGCAGGCTTCTCCTAATGGGCAATTGTCTCTTTTTGTCTATGTTAGTCTCGTTTGGGCTGTCGACTGTGGCATTTTTTTTTTTTTTTTTTTTTGCTTGCCTCAGCAGGAACAACTATGAAGGAAGGTACAGCAAGTTAGTTATTGAGTGAATGACATATCTATCCATCCATCCATTATCTGTAACTGTTTATCCTTATTAATCCTGGTGGGGTCCACTCTGGACAGGTCTTCAGTCAGGCCAAACACAGAGAGGCATACACAGACAGACAACCATTCACTGTCACACCTACGGGCAATTTAGTCACCAATGAACCTCATATGCATGTCTTTGGACTGTGGGTGGAAAATAGAGTACCATGCAAACTACACACAGTAAGGCCATGGTCGGCCGTGGATGTGAACCCGCAACCTACTAGCTGTGAGGCTGCAGGGGTAACCTGAATGAAATCTTTTCTGAGGGCTGGTGTTGGTTAACTTAGAGAAGCCCTTTTTGCAATAAAGCAAAATCAAAATCTAGATAATTTCCTGAAGAAGTGAAACTCAATTTTTATTGTTTTCTGTCAATATATTGATTAGGATAAAAAGGGTAAAAAGCCACACTTGATCAGAAGGTATTTTCTCAATAAGGTGCATTGGTTTACATCAGCCACAACTTAAGACCACCTGGGGGTTTAAATGGTGTGGTGGAGGACAGGTGTAAGCATAGCTGGTCTGACTAGTCTGCAGGTCCACAGTCCCATACACAGCAAGCTGTGATGCACTGTGTGTGTTTGTAGGACACCTGCCAATCACAGCCAGCGTAACTTTTCCTGTACATAACATATAGATCACCGGGTGCTATAAATTTTGTGGCTGGTTTAGGGTTTGTGTAAAAAGCTCATTCCCAGAAAATATGGGACGTGGTGTGAAATTTAAATAAAAACTAAACGCAACGATTTAAAGATCATTTCAAGCCAATTGGTGATTTTAAATAGTACAAACTGAAATGTTAAGTGCAAATCATGGACACTATGTCCTCTATGGTAAGAGGTAATGACATGGTAATGTCACCTGCTCTGTGAACTGCTCATTAATGTGCAACATAAACAATTGATTTTCACTCCTTTATTGTTTGTGTATAACTTTTCAGCTGGCGGAAAGAATCAGTTTGTTCCGAGAGTTTGTATCTCCACACCACAGCTAAAGTAATTGAAGAGATAAACTCTCTGTGTGTGCACTGAAACACAATACAGTGATAGAAATAGTGTCCCTCTCAGAAGCTGCTGCTACACACACACACACACACGTAACAGGAACAGAAAGATGTTCGCAAATTATTGTGAGTGAGCACTGTGGGAGGTTTTATGAGAGGTAAACTTACTTTTGAGCATTTTCTCCCCAAGCTGGTGCAATGCCTGCGATTGCTCCATTCGTCTTATTTACTGTACATCAGCCTTATTCACTCTGCCCACTAAACAGTCCTAAAGTGAGTAAATGTGGCCATAATTCACAGCTAGTGCCGCTTTCAAAGACCTGGGATATTTTCTCATAGTGCCTTGCCTTGCTCACACACAATGAGAGATGTAAAAAGGTGAAAATAAGAGAGAAGGAAAATGGAGAGAAAAAAAGTACTGCGGCAAGTTACAACAAATACTGGAAAAAGGGTACAAGGAATTCCTGGAAAAACTCATAGATTAGGTACATGCGTGTTGATGGAGGCACTGTAAATACAAAGTCTACGTCAGTGTAGTATTTTGTACAGAGAGGACAAGATGATGGTAAGCTGCTTTGAATTCATCTTGGAGATGAAATCCTCCCCATTTGAGAAGAGCAACTCCAATATCAGCAGTGTCCATTATGGCAAATAGCTACTAATATCATTATGGCAAAGATAAGTATGTCAGTGAAAAGAGGCGAGACTAGTCCAAACCCACTCTAAAAAGGCTATTTAACCTCGGCCTTTTTAGATTAATCTATTCTGCAGTCATAAAAGCCACAGAGAGCAAGTCCGTGGAAAACAAACAGCTTTTAATCATGCAAATACTAAACCATTTCTTTGATCTGCTCTGTGAGCACCGGCGCCAGCATGCATGCACTTTATGAGACCCTGTCTCCAAAATATTACATTTCTATGCAACTCAACTGCAAAATGTTTTTGCATGGAACAGAAACGCAACTAGACTACGTTTTCTTACACCATGAGCATATGTTGTTGATTAATGGAAATGGGAATTTGCAAACATGTTGGTACTGAATGCATCAATGAACACAAGAATATATATGACCAAGTATCCAATTTGGGCACTTGCAACACTTTGTTTAGGGTTAGGGAAAGAATGTGCTGTGGTTTAAAAGAGAAAAAAATGGTAACCAACATCTTTGTCTAACCTTAACCAAAGTGCTTTTGTTTCCTAAACCTAACCACACACTGGAATCTGGAAAGTGCGGGACTGTCACAGACCCATGTTTGAAGCCAACCTCTATACACCCCACCTACTTCCTTGCAACTTTCTTTCTATTAATAGTCACTCCAGGAAGTCACAATGTTGCAATCTCAAATTTATTAATTTATCGGAACCCCGTTCTTCACAACTTTTCAAAAACATCACAAATATAAATATATATATATATATATACTTCCAACTTCCTGGAGGAACTGAAAATATGATGTATTGTAATATATTGTAATATTTTTGACCACTTAATACTTTCCTTACAAATATATATAACGGTTTTGTTTAGATTTGCCTTTTTCTCCACCTATTAAAGTGTTTTCATCACAGGAACATTCCCAGTTGCCCAACCAACTATTCCTCCAAACTGAACGATGATTGTTTTATGCATTTGCTGACCGAGCGTGCCCAGGCCTGCATGTGGGTGTTGATTCTTTGATACCCTGTTATACGACTATTTGTCCTTAAGTGTGCAAGCATGGTAATTTGGTCAGGTTTAGACACTGAAGATACATGGTTAGGTAATAAAAAATGTGGGTTTGGCTTAAAATCATTGCTTCCTTAACGTGCAACAACCTCATGGTTACAATAACAGCAACAGAAGGTTGCTCCACATGGGAGTCAAACTCTGGCCTGGTGGGAATGTCCTCTGCTTTGTTGTCCCAAGTGCCAACAATGACTTTCTCCTGAAAAGAGGGGTTTTTTTTCTGACTCTACACACTCTGTGACGGTGTCATGCTCAGTCTCTTTTGGTCATTTTCTGCTGCTGGAACAAATCACCCAGAAGGGCCATCATGATAGCAGTGCTGCTAACATTGCTAACAAAAACAAGTAGGAAGTGAGAAAGGCAGGGTTAAGAAGTCCACAAATTCAGAAGCTCGACAAAGAAAAAAGAAAGAGGGCTGACACACAAAAGATGTGTAGGAGTAGAGAGTTTCTTTCTCTAGCTTATACCTCATTTCCTATCTTCATTTCTTTTCCTCTTTTTCTCTCCGTGGTCTCTCAGGCTCCCTCTGTCTTTCTTTGTTTTTTCTTTCGCTCCTTTCTCTCACTTCAAAGAGGCTGGAATTACAGACAGGAACAGACGGCCTTCCAGCTCATTCATAATGAATGAAGGCCCAGTTTAATGACTCTATCCAGTCAGAGACACCCGTCTCCACCCCGCTCCACCTCCTCCTCCTTCTTCATGCCCAGGCACTGGCATCTGAACGTGGGCTAATGATGTCACTATTGGCTCCCAGGGGGGGGCACAGATAAGCCCCATTCCTCTGTTTGCTTTAATTATACATATGATAAATGCCTTCAGCCAGCTGATAGATAATTAGGATGGGATGTCATTGGCTGTCTGCTACTCCAGCTCATAAACAAGGGAGCATGTAGTGAAAGGACGAATGATAAGAAGAAAGAGCAAAGGGGTAGGTGGCTGCAGAAGACAGAGAGGAGAAGAAAAATTGAAAAGGAGAAGGAATCTGTCAGTCCGCACTGAGTGCAACAGATTGACAGATGAGGACAAAAAAAAAGAAGAAATAAAGCAGAGAGAGGTGGAGAGAGCAGATCTATCACTTTAATGACCGAGTGCAGCCTCCACTGTTCTTTAGAGGACAATGGCACAGTGACCTGCCTGCTGTTAGCGTTAGCTTCTAGTGACGGATGAGCCATCAGGATGAATAGCGCTGACAGGAGTCTAAGCACTAATTTCGCCCCAGTAGACAACAGTACAGTATGGTGCTGACTGTGGCAGTCAATCTGCAGGATCTCTGTGACTTCTGTGAAAAACTATGGCTTTGTGCTGGTGATACATGGCAATTGAGAAATTCAATACAGAATGACTACTCCCAGTTGTGTTTGCTGATGGTTTTTTTTTTTGTTGTTGTTGTATTTTTAAAAATGTGTCTGCTCTGGAAAAATTCCATACAGTTGTTGTCCATATATAGTAAGAGACAGGTGAAAGTTACATTTATATATTTCAATTGTCCAAATTCAATTGTTCCTTTAAAGTACAGTTTTACTTGTAGGAAATCCTGTTGATTTATTGTAAACTCTTAGAATATACCAGAAATTCAACAAATTAATTTTCCTCCCTTTTGTGTACGAAAGTATGAATTTTAGTGATAATACGATAACTTTGGTGCATTTTTTGGACACAGCAACTAAGCTACTAGCTTCAGAGTTAAACCACAGAAGAGATTGGTTGTAGCAAGTGTTTCCTGTTTTGTATGGATCCTTCATGTTTGCAAATGGCCTTAGTAAATGTAATATGAAAAAATAAATTAAAATATGTTTTTAACAAAAGTATTTTGAGACTAATCAAGCTGACAGAAACAAACACAATACTGAAAGAAGCACTCAAACACACAACAAAGACCAAAGCCAACTAACAATACACATGTATGTTCTCTGTCTGCATGAGATTAAAGAAAAGCAGAAGACTTGGACTGCAGATACACTGTACAAACCCTAAACAGGGCAGTGTTAGCTTGTAATTTTCACACCACTCTTACTTACCACAGGTGGATTGATGGATTGAAAAGACCTCACAAAAGACCTCACAAAAAGAAACACAACACTGTAACTTTTTAGCATGGATTTTTTTACCTCTGAACAGTCAGACTGCTCTCTCTTACCAATGGGACTTGAGCTGGTTCAACATGATGAATCGGCTGAAAAGCTGCCAACAGGGAGCCGGGAGCCCCAGATAAAATTAGGGTGACAGATGCTTTGGCTTAGTGTGCCATGACCCTTAATTTGATTTTTTTCATGTTTATGGTTCACACTTCTGTTTATGTGCATCATATATTCAGCTTTGGTGTTACGTCATTACTGCCTTAAACTGTTACAATTGTAACCGAAACATGAGTGAAGTAATAATAAAAAACAACATATTGAGTGGCAGTATAATCGTGCAGTTTCCTCAGAAACTGTTATGGGAGAATATGCTCAGAATATGTTCCTTGGAATGGGGCTTGAATAAACATTTCTCTTTAAATGTCCAACAAATGTGAAACTTTCTAATCTCTGCATTCACCGCTATCTTTTTTGTTGAGCTCCTCTGGCAATTTCTACCAGATGACATGACTAATGAGTGCAGAAATCAGATACATGACATCTGATATGATCTGTTCTAAAAGAAGTCACATTGTCAAAGATCAATTGTAACTCAGATCTTGGATGTCATATAAAAGTGGCCCAGATGTGCATGAAAGAGTGTGATTTGGTTTATTTACAATTCACAAATCGGATCTGTGTAAATTGGGAGGAAAAATGCTGGATCTGGTCATGTGATAAAAATAGTCATATGTTTGCCTTTTCTAAAACGTGCAATAATAATAAGACAATTGACCAAAAATTGACTGCCTCTTATTGTACATCTGATGTACAATAAGAAGTTTACAATATGGAGCTAGGCAAAGTGAACACAGATTGTGATCATGTGCCTTTTGATGGTGTCAAACTTGACCCCCAGGTTGTTAACAGAGTTGGAGAGGGTAATGGTGTGACCAGATAAGAAAATACAATTAATGGGTGAGGAATGAAGCTGATGGGTGGTGCCAACTAGAAGGGTTTTGGTGCTGTTCAGCTAAAGGAAGTTCTCTGTCATCCTTAATTTCCTCCATGCAACAGGTGAGAGTTGACGAAAGTGTCGGTGGGGTCGGGCTCAGTCTCACGTAGAGCTGAGTATCATCGGCATAGCAGTGGAAGGAGATTCCATGCTTGCCAATGACGTGGCCTAGTGGGAGCATATAGATGTTGAAAATGGTTGGCTCAAGAACCGACCCCTGCGGCACCCCACAGGAGACGGAGTGTGATTGAGATTTGTGCTTAGTGTGACTGAGATTTGTGAGATAGGCTGTCTCTGTGCTGTGGGATGGGCGGTAGCTGGATTGAAATTTTTCAAACAGATTGTGTCTTTTGAGGTGATCCTGGAGCTGGGCTAAGACAGCTTTTTCCACGACCTTTGATAGGAACGGAAGATTGAAGATCGGACGATAGTTTGCCATGACTTCAGGATCCAGGCAGGGTTTTTTTTAAATGTGGTGTAATTATTGCGGTTCTCAGTGATGTTGGGACTGTGCCACTCTTGAGGTAGTAATTAATGATGCTGGTGATTAGTTGGCTTACTTAGCACTAGTCTCTATTTTGTCGTTGTTGGAAGCTGAGTTTAAACTTATTTGGACTGGCTGTAAAAACAGTATATAACCAATAACCAAGTAGGCAGGTAAATGAAAGTTTGTCTGGAGGGCCCTGATAGCTGAATGGTTACCGCCTTGCCACTTACTTACATCATCCTGGGTTTAAGTGCTGCAGGGTTGCGCCCCCATCTCTCTCCCTATGTTTACTGTCCACATTTTCACTTAAATATATCAAAGACAAAAAAATTCATCAAAACAAATGTAAATAAATTGTCTGACATAAAAATTGTTAGAGAAGAACATGCAGGATATTAAGAATTGAGTTGTTTATGTAATTATCAGAATTTCACTGCCTACATTTATAAATGGCAATGATATGTAAACTAAATATTGACTTAGTTTTTGACCCACTGTGAGCAAAAACACAGTGTTCTGACAGTGCAGCTGACTGAGATTGATTTCGAACGACCATTCCTCCCCACTTCTCAGCTGATGATAAACGCGGCCATCAGGTAGGCCCCTCTGACCCTCCTCGAGCCCATATACTTTGGAACACAGAGCCTGATTACCATCAAACACAAACACACACTTTTTTTGTGGCCTTGGGGGGAAATGAGAGTGAGAGGCAGCTCACTCTACTTGTCAGGTGCTGTACAAGAGGTGGGCTTAATCTCCGAATCCCACCTGGGTCACTGTGGCTTATTGTGGGCAAGAAATTTCAGTGTTTTTTTTTCTGAGGGTGAAGCTCCATTTGACAGTTCCCCAAATACCATAGGACATTAATGGTGAATAAGACCCACTGTTTGTTTTTCTTAAATTCGTTTTTAAGAGAAAAAAGAAAGAAAAGAAAACTGCATCAGAGTCATGACGTGACCTTTAACTGCAGAAATTGACCATACCTCTTCAGACATCTGAAAAAAAAACAATTTCTAACATTTTACAGTGAGAAACATTATTTACAAGTGGAAAACATTTAAGACTGCTGTCAATCTTCCCTGAAGTGAACATCCCAGCACAATAAACCTATGGTCAGACCATGCAATGATCGGAGGAAACAACAAAAACAAGCATCATTTCAGAACCTTACAGGCCTCACTGAGGCATAATTAGGAGACTGAACAAGTACAGTTTGATTGGAAGAGTTGTTGGAGAAAACCTCTGTCTAAAAAGCATGACCGAGTTTCACAAAACTGCATTTTAACAATTTAACAAACTTCAAGATTTCTGTAACAATGTCCTACGGACAGATGAGAACGTGGACTTGTTTAGCTTTAATGATTAGCATCATGTTTGGCGAAAACCAACATAGTATTTCAGCAGAAACACCTCAAACCCAGTGTCAAGCACGACAGTAGAGGGGTGATTATTTGCGCTTATTTTGCAGCCACAGGACCTGGGCAACTTGCAGTCATTGAGGTGAACGTAAATTCCTTTCTATGCCAGAGGATTCTAAAGGCAAATGTGAGGCCATCTGTCCAACATCTAAAGCTTGGCCCTAATTGGGTCATGGAATAAGAGAATGATCTGAAGCAGACCAGTAAATCTGCATCAGAATGGCTGAAACATAAAAGAATCAAGGTTCTGGAATGAACTAGTCAAAGTCCGGACCTCAACCCAATTATAATGCTGTGGTGAAAGTGCATAAGTAAACCAAATGAGCTGAAGCCATGTTGTAAAGAGGAATGGGACAAAATTCATCCACAGTGATTTTAGAGTCATTCAGTAAATGATTACTTCAAGTTATTAAATCATTGGGGGTACTCATGTTTTGGGCTTGTTTTTTTTTAAATTATGTAATATTAAAAGATGGCATGACATGTTGTAAGTCCAAGGTTCTATTTGTGTAATACTAAGATATGTTACGATCAAATTATTTTCATTATATTTAAACCCACAAACAAATAAGAATAAAAGGGGGTTTCTAACTTGCATGACTGTAAAGTCTAAAGATGGTGGAGCACTGGTTTTCTAATAGATTTTCCCTGAATTATCTGACTTGATTGAGTTTGCTGTCAAGTGCCAAAAGTGATCAGGACACACATTCTCTTATTGTGGTTGTTGGCTGTGGGACAAGTAGTCCAACACACGTTATGGTAATGTTCTCTGAAGTGAACTGAATTGTTAGTGTAGTATTTGTCAATGTTAAAAGACCATACTGTATAACGGAAATAATAATAATAAAAAAAGAAAAAAGATTGTACTACATTCAGTCAATTTCAAATATTTCTGCTGGATTAGTAAGTTTTGCAGCATTCTCATTTGTCATTTGTCAACAATGACTAATGCCTAAAGGGCTGTGCAGACCAGGGAAAGGGAGGGCTGGGTGTGGCAGAGTGGATTGTTGAGTCTTGTGCTAATGCTAAATTAAGTGGGATTCTAGCTTTAGGGCCACATCTACGAAGGTTTATCATTGTTACATGTCTTCTCCATTTATTGATGGTGTCTTTCACTCTATGGAATTCCTGAACCTCTAGAAAAAGCTTTAACACCTTACCAACCTAAAATCCATGATTTTGGAGTTTTTTGGATGTAGTAGTTCGGGGGTAAATACTTTTGGTAAATACATCATGTGTTTGCTTTGTCTGAAGATCTGAAATAGCTTAGTTACTGATACGCACATAAGAAGAAATCAAGAGAGGGTGCAGTATTTTTTCACAGCACTATGCAGTATAACAAACACACAAGGGATAATTCAAAACTGAATAAAAGAAGGCTATGACTTGTGAACAGAAGGAACTGTAGTCACGCCAGACTTTTGCATTTCATCAGTGCCGTACCTCAAATGCTATTGTACCAGTCAAGAGCGTTAGCTATAAACCTCTCCATGCAATTATGAAGCGTACTTCATGGTAAAAAATGCATTTTATTGACTTTTGGAGAGAGTTGGCATTGAGTTATTAATAATGACAAAAAAAGCATGTTTTTCTATGTAGAGTTGTGTTTCAGGCAGCCTTGACTGAGCTTAGTGCTGCTTACACTGCCTAAGCACAGCTGGTAGCAGTGTGGGCCAAATATCTCTTTTTACTTCAAAAAACAAAGGAATGCTCTAATGTTGGTCCCAGGCTGGTCAAGTTATAGCAAACTTTTTTTTTTTTTTTTTAATACAACAATTAACTGAATGTACATGTTTGATTTGTTATAACCAATAATTCTTCACCAGCACAATAACATAAAACCAAGGGACACCATGCAGTCTGTTCTCCATTTGCTCCATAGCACCACTAGGCCCATAAGTCAGCCTGTCTAAAAGTGTCAGGGTGCAGTTGTACTTCTGTTACATTTCTATAATCTCCAGGAATGTTCAATATTAAACATTAAACTTTGTCTAAATGTCTTTTAAGCAGCTGTATGACGTCCTATTAATTGTGTTGGTGTTGGCTGGGCCTGAATTTGCAACTAGTGATCTTACAGAAATCTTCAAAAGAAGTGAGCTTACTAGACCTCTGCAGCACACTCCTCATCTTTGCTTGAGGGTAGAGTAGCCAGCACCTGGAAATCACACTGAAATCATGGCTCTGAAGTTGTATCATGGATATCAAAAGGTACCAGCTTGTTGGTATCTGGAGTAATACACTAGTAATGTCTGCACAAAAGAGCAACATCACTCTGGTGCACAGTAATATGGATAAATGAACTTTATTTAAAAGTAATTAAAACTTTTTTAAGACCTTGTTGGTTCCCTGGTGGACATTTTGAGTTCAAAGTATTTAAGAGAAATGCAGCTTAACTGAAAAGACCATAACTCTAGTGTTGGTGTCACATCTCTAAACTGTTTAGACAATGCAAAGCTCACAGGGGGAACAGCGACCTCCCTAAAAAAGCATGGTGTGGGATAGATTCCGACAGATTCCGAGGCAGTGTAAAGGCCTCGTGCTTTGTAAGTTAAGAACGAGTTCTGTCTGATTACACCCAGCATCAAAACAACCCAAGCATTATTAAAGAGAGGATGCATAGCTTTGCTGTTTTGGCTGAAATCAATTTTACAGGCGCACAAAAAATTCCACAACTGCTCACTTCAAAAACCGATGACAGCTTTGGACGGTACCAACAAGAACAAGCGCTCCTTTGTTTTGTCTGAACAACATACACAGGAAAAGGAAAACTAACAGTATTTGTAAGTACTTAATATAAACAAGGACATTTAATCAGAGGGTGCACCTTTCTGGTGCACTAGGTTTATGAAATTTTTTGGCCTGCATGTAGTCGCCTGCAAAGAGTCTGAAACTCTAGCAGACCGGGGCGATGACGAAATTTATGCCATGGATACAGACACAGATGCTTAGATGCAGAAAGTATGAAGTACGCTTAAGTTGACTACTGAAAAATTTCAAAAGTTCATCACTGACGCATATTGAGCCCCACTTTTCCTTCACAAGCTACTAAACTACTTTCCAGACTGAAAATATTACAACAGTGCTGTAGTTCTTTATCTAATGGTCCTGTCATATTTGAATAAAGCCAATTCTGATCATCTATGTACAGTAACTAACATGGACAACAGACATCACTTTAACAAGTAAATAAAGCGAACGTTGTTACTGTATGTACAGAAGAATGATTCTTGTTGTTATCTGGCTTCTTCTGTATTTGTCATTGTGTGGAGGCCTTTTACCAGCAAATTGCAGCATCTCTGACACATGAAAGCTGATAAGTGAAAGCCAACGAAGCACAGCAAAACCTTCCAAACAAGCATCAATAATAGATAGGTTGCACTGTCTCCTGGGCTGAACACTGTAGGAGGTACGTAATCTAGTGAAAGCAACCATCTGTGGCCCAAACAAAAACCCTCTGAAGCTCTGATCTCTACCACCCCCTCCATCACCAGCACCACCACCACCCTCTCTCATCTCTCCACCCCGGCACCCTCTCTCCCAGGACTCTAATACGTATGGGACTTTGCAGCTATTTAATGTTTAATGCCCTCTAAAGCCAAAAGAATGCTAATTTCAGTGGCCTGCTACCAATTTTCCTCCTTTTCACTTTCACCCCAAAATTACAAATCTGTTGTCCCTGAGGCCCTATTTATCCCCAGTGTTACAGCTGGGGACAATTATACACAGGAAGCGCACAGGGGGACTTATTTTGGGAGCAGCCAGGAAGCGAGTGGCAGATCCATCCTTCAAGGAAGGTGAAGCGCTACAAGATTATGGGGCAAACTTTGGCCACAGGGGCCTTTCTGGGGTCTCGGCGTGGAACCCCTGCTGGTTCTTTTCCACTACCATGGCCTGTGAAGATTACCCAAATCAAGATATGGAGGCAGGTGGGGTGTTGGGGGGATTTGGAGAAAGAGATGAAAGGGAAAAAATGCAAAGCAACTCTGTTTACCCAATGTCCTCGCTTCCCACTGTGCACAGAGTTTCTGCAACTCTAGCAGTCATATTTCCGGACAGAAGAAAATGTCTTTGTTTCGCTGCCCCAAGCTCACATCTTTGAAAGTTCTGTTTGTGTGTGAGAGTGGGTGAAATCGTAAATGACCCTTCAAACTGCATTCCATTTTAATCTGCACAGCAGGAGCAGGCAACCTGATCAGCATTCATTAGGACTTAATAAAAAGGACGACCAGAGGGTTCATTCACATTTCTTAATCCCTCTGTAAAATGAGTTTGCTAATATAAAGAGCAAAATAATAAGGCCCTGTAATCTGATCCATAAAGTCTGTGTAGACCACAGAATTGTACCCATCATGGTGAATTATACTTCTTAAAAAGAAGGACTCCATTGGAACAACATATGTTTCTAGCATTTAATAGCTAATTTGATAATGCAGTTTGTCCTGTTTTACTGAATTTGGTTAGTTAAAAGATTAAAGTTCTGAAAGGTTGCATATTATCTGATGTCTGGAGCACAGTTTTGTTTTGAGGTACGTTATAATTTTCATTTTGCTTAAGTGTTATGTTTGCATTTTTTGAGCAATTATGGGCAACACAGAGTTTCAGAACTCCGCTGCAGAGATGGGACCTGGCAAAAGGACAAACATCTCAGTAAAATTCGACTTATGGGAGCTTTACAAATGTTCTACTCCTTGGATAAATCAATTTAATTTTTCATTTTGTACCTTTTTAAACAAAACAAAAAAAGTAGTCAAGACTTGAACACATGGTTGTTGTTAATGAAGTATCTTTCATCTACAACAAGCAGTTATTCTCTGGCTTTCTGCGTGTGCTTGTGTGCCTCCAGAAGCATTGTGGGAAGGCTGACTTATAAATATCCTCCCAAGGGAAGCAGGTTGTGGTGACATTTATCCAAGGGGAATCTTTTGTTCTTGGAATGTCCATCATGCTTTCAATAATTCAACAGGAAGCTTTCATCTTACTTTCGCTTGACATGTCAACATTTCCCATCTTAGGGTTAAATATCTGCCCCCTTTACACCCCCAAAGGATGCAGACTGATGTGTATTTGTTATGTTCACTATACTGTGTATATACACAGTACAGTATACTTTTTACGGAGTGTAGTCATTTTTAGGAGATTCAGTTTTACAAAAGGAACATCATACCTCGAGTTAAGCATGGTGCTAATAGTAGGATGGTGCTGGGTGCTTTGCTGTGTCAGCACCAGAGCAACTTGCTATAACTGAGAGAATCCTAATTGCTGGGTTCTGCAGCAAAACAATGATCCCAAGCATAAAATTAAGTCAAGCTTAGAATCACTGTAAAGGATTCACATAAAAAGGGGCTGAGATCATGACAGGTTTGCACTTGGACCAGACAGCTGCAGAAATTATGCCTTTTTCTTTACTCTTTCATGCACTGCCCAGTGCCAACCCCTACTCCAGGTCTGGTCCCACTCTCTCTCTCCTCCTCTCCTTCCCTCCACTAGCTGCCTTTCTAACCTAGGTATTTACACTCATTTAATTAATATGTGTCACCCCCACCCCCCTGCAGTTTCTTTGGCCGCTGTCCCCCTCTGATCAACTAACCCTGCTTGTCCACACCTGCAATCATTTGGTTAATCAGTCCCTTCAATAGAGGCAACTGTGGCGCAGGGAGGTGGAGCGGTCGTCCACCAATCTCACAGTTGTTGGTTCAATCCCCGGCTCCTCCGGCTCCCCCATCGGTGTGTGTGTGTGAATAGGTGAATAGGAAGCAGCATAAAGACTTTGAGTGCTATATAAGAGAAGTGCTATATAAGTGCAGACCATTTACCAATAGTTAACTGTCTCACTTGTCCCTCCCCTCAGGTTTGCCTCTTTTTGCTCAGATTCACCGAACTGTTCCCTTTTGTCTGCATTGCTTTGACCTCCCCTAACGTCTGTCTGTATCCTGATCTGCTCGTCACTTGTTTGTATTCACTTGATCGGCTCCTCATCTGTCTTGTCCATTCCTCATTTGCCTGCTGTTGTCTTATCCAGCACTCACCTTATCACTATCCTTGCTCATCATCGCAATTTCTCCAACAGTTCACCATTCTGCCCCACCTGTTTCTCTGACTCTCAGCTCATCCCACTCCACACTCTTGGATCACAATCTTGTTCCCCGGGAAGCCACCCCTGTGACTGTGTTCTGCTTATAGACTACCTGCTTTGTCTGGCTGTTTTCCCCCATTGACACTGTCATAGACACTAATCTGAGCTAATCTTCCACCTCTATTCTTGCAAGTAATTTCAATTACCCGTCTCCCACTCACCCATATTGGTTATAATTCTGGGTTCGTAGCCCATATCTTGGCAGTCATCTGGTATTGTTATTCACCTCACCTCATTCTCTGTAATTAACACTCAGCTGACCTCATGTTACCTGTAGCATCCATCCTTCTAGCCCCTTTCTGTGGAATTATTTACTCTATTATCATTTGTATAAAATAATCGTATTTCATTTCATCACCTGCAGTAGTACGTACCAAATTCAATGTTGTTTCATAAAAGCATAACCAGTTGTTAGTTTCAGTTATTAAAAAAAAAATGTTGGCCAGCACAGTGGCTGTGATTTCGAGTTAATAAAACTCATTTAATTCCCACCTGTCTGACAGTCAGTCAGATTTAACAGACAGACACTAGCAGACAGATTCACATTGTGCCAATCTTTTTACATAAATCAACTTAAACTTACATTTATGATAAGACCTCCACTAGTAATCAAGCTCAGGGGCGATACCTTTCTCACTTTAACTTTTATGATATTTAGGGAGTGAATAACCTCTACAAACAATACAAATAAATACAATTCTCATTTCAAACTTAGTATTGTATTTGCTCTCTTTGCCTTTGGCTTATGTTAGATTTATTTTAAATCTGAGCAGTTTCGTATTATACACACACATAAAGAAATAATAAGGGACTCAAATAGTTTTTCAAAGCACTGTACAGCCTTTACGCTTCATTTAGTTTTACATTTGCATTTTATTTAAGCATATTAAGATGTTGGAATGCAGTGAAAGCTGCAACGAAGACTGATCAATAATACATGAGTATATGGGTGTGGATGTTAAGGGGCTGACTAAAATGACTGAGCCCTGCTTTAAAAGGTTTTTTTAGACTGGACTTTAGTTAATGACTGTGCAGGTTTGAATTGTTCTGAGAAGAATGCAGCTGTCGGTTCCTCTCTGCAATACAGAAATAACATTTTTACAGTCTGTGCAGTTGGGTTTGTTTGTTCTCTGCCTTTGTGGTGAAAGTGAAAAATGAAACTTGGTTCCTGCTTCTGCAACCTGCTCAGCGTGGTCCCACCTTTTTATCTGCCTATCGTCACCATCACACGAGGCTGCAAATGAAAACAACATGTGATAGACTGCATCTTGTTTCAGCGCTCGCTTGATGCGCTTTAATTAATTATGTTCTGCAAAGAAAAAGTCAGAGAAAACAACCTTGAGAAAAACTTTTTTTGTTGGTTGCTGTCAAAGTCTTTTTCCTTTGAAGATGCAGCTGATTTGAAAGCAGGTGACCCCAGGTTGTTTTTCCTTTTACTTTCCTTTCTGTTTGTCTCCCTTGCCCCCATCCCTGTGCTGGCTTACTCATCAAGGATGGCTAAAATCAAATTAGCAGCCTCTTAGTCTATCACATGTGGATCTTTCACTCATTACAGTTCTCCCACAGCTCACCTTCAAAAAATTCCTTGCACAGATCTTATTGCACCTTGCTTTCATTTCATGCTGTCAGCAAATGAACACTGAGTGCATTCTAACCTGATTTACCTGTCTGTATTTACACTTCCCATCACAAAGTGCTCTGACCCAGAAGGCTCCTGATTCCTCTTGAGAATTTCCTATGCAATAAATTCTTCAAAACAAAAGAAACAAGATACTGTCTGTGGCATACAAAATGTCTCAGAGAAGGTGTTCTCATGTGTTGGCAAATGATCTTTAAAGTAATATGAATATGGCAGGCTTTTCTGTTTACATGAAGTGGCGATACCACTAGTTGACATTTGCTTGCTCACACAAACTAAATGGGAGGTACTGTGTTTCCCAAACATTATATTCCTGTACAATTACACTTCAAAATGAAAAACTGTTTTACTGCAAGACATTATATTTTGGCAGTAAGAATATTAAACAGAAAGCCTCGTCAGTGTTTAGATAAATTAGCGGGATATATACATTATGTTGACAGAAAATCTTAGTAATTCTGACCAAGTCATTCTGCTGCTATTACATTACTGTAATGTAATCAAGACCAAACACCTAAACACAGGAAGAGCAACATGGTGTTTGCAAGTCCAGTGCAGTGAAGAGTGTTCAGAGCTCTACATTGGAGAAGCCTAACAGCCTCTACACAAGACGATGGCCCAGCACAGGAGAAGCAACGACTCAGGATCACAATCAGCAGTGTATCTACAGGATACACTACTAAAGGACACTCATTTGAGGATGACAATTTCCACATTTTGGACAGAGAAGATGTTTTGAGCGACGAGTACGTGAAGCCATTTATGTTCACATGGAGAATCCTTCTCTCAACAGAGGAGGAGGCCTCAGGCACAACCTGTCTCCCATTGTTCAGGCTGCCCTTGATCCATTAGCAGGAGGATTAAGACCACTTTATACATCCACCAGGAGGCCCACACCTAACAACCCGGCATCTCAGGGGTTTAGGAAGTTAGAGGCATAATTGTTGCATCTTGATGACTTCACTCTGTCCCACCTCCCACCTTAACCAGCCTATTCAGGCCAGGGTGGAGCAAAGGCTACTCTGGAGGATATACCTGGGTTCCCTAGCCACTTTATCCAGACTGGAGAAGCTGCTTGGATATGTAGCAAAACATTTCAAGTCCAGTTGACATGATTCAATCTTAGGATTAATTTATAATATTTATGTTTCTAGTTTCGTTGTATAGAGATAATTTTTAGGTGATAGGGTTTGACTTAAAGTTTGGAGATGTAGTGCAGTTACAGTAGCTTCTGGGGCTTCTCTCTTTTTGATGATTATGAACAAAATGGAGAAAAGGAGAATAAGCTCAAAGGCTTTAGCTTGGTTGCGAACTGTACAATACATTTACTCAGTGTATTTAAAACATACACAACTATGCACACCATCCATCCATTGAGAGGCACGGCGCACCCTGGACAGGATGTCCATCTCAGGGCCAACACAGAGAGACATGCACAGATAGACAATTCACTGGAAGGCCACAGTGGTCCACCGATCCCAGGGTTGTTAGTTCAATCCTCGGCTCTTCCTGCCACATGTCGAAGTGTCCTTGAGCAAGACACTGAACCATAACTTAGTTGCTCCCGATGACTGTGGGCCAGCTGCATAGCAGCTCCCCCATATCAGTGTGTGAGTGCAAATGGTTGAATGAGAACCAGTGTGAAGCACTTTGGGTGCCAATAGGTTGAAAAGGGCTCTATACAGTATGTGCAGACCATTTACCATTTATTTGGATTCGTTCTTAGATAAAAACAGAACCCCTGCACACTAAAGACTATGCTTATGCATATTTCAGTACTGACATGTTTGTGCAAAACTATTGGTTATTGGGCTTTCTTTTAGTCTGTACTTGTAAGAATATACTTTACTTAATTGTTTTATAATTAAAATTTACTGACACAACTGAATATGACAATTTGTTTCCTGTTAACGTCCTGCAGCAGAGCCTCCCTTCAGAACTACTAGTTTTTCTGCAGTTTAAAGTTGAGCTTCAGATTTCATTTGGCCCTGCAGTTTCATGCTAAATGGAAACAACTAGAACATGCTTTTAACCTATGAGGACAACAGGATTCATCATTGTAAGAACAAAGGTGGAAACTATTCCTGCAGTTTAGGAACATGTCATAAATCTGACAACATAGCAGTTTGTCAGAAGAAACACTGCCGGGAGAACGTTTTTTTTTATCCTAAATTTGTTCTTTGGAAGAGTAGGTTTGAGAGAAGTGGAAGGTGCAACTAAAACTAAACAGTATTTGGACTCTCTGGCTCTCAATTCTTTTAAAGGTCAGCCCTGTAAAGGTTGCTTGTGAGGGGTCAGTGGTGGGAATTCAGACATTGAAGTTCACCAAAGTTGGAGTTCCGGAACATTTGGGTTTGCTTTTTTAAGTCGCAACAAATTTTAACTGCATGAAAGGCAATTAGCACTTCTGTTTCCTCATTGAATTTAGGGATATATTAGCTCATTATTAGTTTTTGTTCTTTATTATCGTCATATTACACTTTAGACTCTACATGTTTCATTTAAAGAGCCAGCTTTAAGAATAGACTATAACAAAATGACTATTGGAGGTCAATTTAACATTTTCTATTAGTTACCTGTTAACAATAGAAACTTATAGAAGGCAAAGGATGTCGTCCTGCCGACAGAAGCATCAGAAAATGTTCACCTGTTTTGGAAGATAATGGGAAATTTCATATTCTGCCATATGTTTTGGAGAATGTAATTATTATGTGTATGTAAATGTAATTATTAAGAAAATGATGTGAAAACATTTGTGGTTTTAAAAATCTGATATTAGCAGTTAGATTAATAGGTACATTTTGGTATCATCTGCATATTGTTATCAAAACCACTTGACTAGACGATAGTCAGACCATAAAACTATTAGGACATTTTCTTTGAGTCTCAGTTAGCACCAAAAAAACCTAAAAAAAATTCATAACTCCCTGTATTTTCTGAACAGAATTTGGCAAAAATAGACAGTCACATGAAAAGCACTTGCCTCTGATAGCACATTTAACTTAGGTCTGTCAGAGTTTTCTCTATGTGAACAAAGACATGGCAAAGTCCATGCTTGTAACCGCTTAAATCCAGTATGAGCTGAACCTTTCCACATATACAGCCTGCCAGTTATGTCACTAACAGACAATTTTCAGCACACCTTTTGGCAGCGTTACAGAGCCTCACAGAAGACAGCTCTGTATTACGGCTGCTAATGAGGTGTTAGTCCAGACTCTCTACCTCCTTGAAAACCTTGGTCCCCTCACTTGTTGGTGAGTGGTTCCCTTTGAGTGAATGTAGCAGAAAGCTCCTTTTGTTCTGGCTTTTCAGTTCTGAAATATTCTTCATGGCACCCAGGGATGTTATTACAAGGACTTCTTCTTATGAAGACGCTTTCTTGATGTTTTGCAAAACATCGACAAGCAATATGTTCGTGATGCAGCAATAGATAGGACGTTTGACAGAAAATGAACAAAACTTAAGATTATTTCTCTCTGCTTACATCCTGGTCACTGATCCACTGGCTGGACTGCGAGTAGTGTCATTGCGTTGCTGACTGTGCTGTAATCACTAATACATAGTATAGTAATACATAGCATAGACACATGCATACTTAATATACACAGCACAAGGCCTTAATGAGTGTCTTCCTGTGCTATGAATCACAGCATATAAACCACTCATCCACATCACAGTGGACTAATTTATTTTCCTCCAAAAACACAATCTAATGAGAAAACAAGTACAGTCCACCTGTTAGTGGAATGCCATCTGGACAACCGGTCAAAACCCATTTTTGTGGTGTTGTGGATTATATGTGTAATGATAGATTTACTTAGCACCATCTTGGCACTTTCACATTAAATATCCTATGTGAATAAAAGAAAATAAGGTTTAAAAAAAGCATAAATGTACTGTAAGTGTACATAATATCTCCCAGTGTGCATTCAGGTCTCAGTTCCATCCTGTAGCTAATCCAAAGAACCAGAAAGTTCTATTTCTGTCGTGGTTAGTAATGTATTATGATGAAGACTTAGTTGATTTGACAAAAATTCCAGCTGTCAGAATCTCAGTAATTTGGCGTTAATCCTTTGCTTGAACCCACTTGTTACTGAGTATACAGCTCTTCAGTAATCAGAAGGTGTTAGGTTCATTTCCTATTCAGGCCAATTACACGGTTCTAGTCGTCAAGTCCTTCAGCTGAAATGACAACATACATTCATTGTCCATACCCTCTCAGAGACTCATTAATTTGTCATTGAAAGGTTGCCTGCAAAGGAGCAGGTGTCTGCTCAAAATACACATTTTTCCTTCTTTTTGGTAACACAGTCAAAAGCAGGTTACAACTGTGCAAATATAGCAGTGTGGTAAGGTTTAGACTCAAAGACATATGGGCAAGGTGAAAACGTTGTGGTTGAAAACAACCTGAAGAGTTTCACTGGTGGACAATTGAAATATTTGCTAGAAGACCAAATGTACAGTGCATCCAGAAAGTATTCCCAGCGCTTATTTTTTTCCATATTTTGTTATGCTACAAACAATACCCCATAATGACAATGTGAAATTAGTTTGAAATCTTTGCAAATTTATTAAAAATAAAAAATGAAAAAAATCACATTTACATAAGTATTTGTGGCCTATGTCATGACACTCAAAATTGAACTCTTAGAAACATCTCAAGAATGATCATTGGAAACAGGATGTACCAAACTTGATTGGAGTCCACCTGTGGGAAATTCAGTTCATTGGACATGATTTGGAAAAGCATACACCTGTCTATATAAGGTCACAGTGTATGTCAGAGCACAAACCAAGCCGTGAAGTCCAACGAATTGACTGTAGACCTCTGCAGCATTGAAGGTCCCAGCAAGAACGATTTAGAGAGAAGGGCCTTAGTCTAGGAGGTGACCAAGAACACGATTGTCATTCTGAAAGAGTGACTATGTGGAGAGAAGAGAACCTTCCAAAAGAACAATCCTTTCTGCACCCATCCCCCAATCAGGCCTGTATCGTAAAATGGCCAGACACAAACCACTTCTAAGTAAAAGCACATGACAGTCACCTAAAGGACTCTCAGACTATGAGAAACATAATTATCTGGTCTTTGTCATGTCTGGAGGAAACCAGGAACCGCTCAACACCTGGCCAACAGCATCACTACAGTAAAGCATGGTGGTGGCAGCATCATGCTGTGGGGATGTTTTTCAGCAGCAGGAACTGGGATAAATTCAGCAATGTACAGAGACATTCTTCATGGGAAGGCAGTAGCTCAGTTGGTAAAGGCAGTCGTCCATGAACCACAGGTCAGTGGTTTGATCCCCAATCCTGAGTATCGAAGTGTCTCTGGGTAAGACACTGAACCCTTCGCAGTGCCAGTCCAAGCCCGGTAGAAATTGGGGAGGGTTGCATCAGGAAGGGCATCTGGTGTAAAAACTGTGCCAAATCAACATGCGGTCAATGATCCTCTGTGGCGACCCTGAACTCACGGGACAAGTGTCTTGAGTGGCCGAGCCAGAGCCCAGACTTTAACCCGATTAAAGATCTCTGGAGAGATTTCAAAATAGCTTGTAAAAAGCTTTTAGCATCATACTCAAATAGACTTGAGGCTGCAACTGGTACTAAATTCATGGTAGATTTTTGAGGAAAATAATGGATTTCCACATTTTATGTTGGAGCCTTATTTCAAAATGGATCAAAAAGGTACTTTCTGGATGCACTGTACACTAAATCCGAAGTACTGCATACAGGATTTATTCAAATGAAACTTGTTTTTGTGTGTGTTATATTTAGGTTTAAAAAAAACATTTTACGTGGTGCAACGGTACAGCTCATGATGTTTTAGAGAACACTGAATCTTAATGGGGATATTAAGCTACAGTGTAACCAGGCTTTGGCTTAAAACACAGTACTGTTAGGGATAAGGTAGGAAGATCAAAACGAACAATGCAGTGTATCCTATCCCCTCAATGGTAAAGAGATACTGTATAATTAAATTAGTGTGGAAAAGTGAATGAGATATACAGTAGAAGTTAAGTGTGAGCTATTATGTGCATAGACTATTCAGTGGGAAATACATTATGCGGTGCTGTTGGCCATTATAACAATGTACATAGTAATTGCAGCTGATGATGTTGCTGTTGTACATAACAATAGTCTGGCAGTAATTGGGATCATACAGGTAACTGCACATGTTTGGAGAACATTTGCATTAAATGTGCATGTTCTGCCAGTGTGTGTGTGTGTGTGTGTGTGTGTGTGTGTCTCAAACTGCATGAGTGGGTGACTACACTTTATTCACTCTGTCAGACCATCCTGTGGGGTTCACGGGTATCATTCTTTTGATGAAGGTGATCTTTTGCCTAAGTATGTCATGAAGACTGGAGAGAGTGGTTTTCTTAGTGTAGCCTTCTATTTGTCTCGTGGCATTTGGCGCTTTCAACCTGCAGCTTGTTTTACATTACAAACTTGTAATGGCCACTTGGTTATATATGTTCCTCACTTGTCTTATTTTGTCTCCTCTTCTTGTCCTTCCTCCTCTAAATGGAAATTCAAGGATATAAAGGGGACTAGGTGGGTGCATTTTATACCTGTGCGCTGAAGACAGCTATGCCCAAAGGCATGATTTCTTTTCACTTTGTCCTTCTAGTTATCAGGAAAAGCAACATCCCAGGAAGGCATTTATGCATTTATGCAAAATTGCCGAAAATGTCAATGTCATCTCAGTGATTACCTGATTAGATTTTAGTAGTCAAAGGTCAAAGATCAGGGTCACTAATGTCAACTCAAAGTCATGGGTAAACTGATTAGAACACACGTAGCGACATACATGCATAAAGCTGATTAGTTGGTGGTGGCACACAGCTGTGCTGCAGTCAGTCTAGTTTATTTTACTGTATTGTGGTAGTGTAAATGTGATAGTGGTCATTTGAACAGATAGTAAATGGGGGCAGATGACTTTAACCAGGTATGTGGCTAAAACATGATGAGAATTTTAAACCCATCATGACTCCTTGTCTATAATTGAAGACCTGTGTATAGTGAGAATGTCCTATAATGTGTGGAATTAACTTATTATGGCAGAGTGTGTTTCACAATCTGATTCACACATACTCCCAGTTCATAACTCAGGTATAATGATATAATCTAATGACTAAACAGAAATGGAAATGAGTCCATATCTGCCTCTTGAATAGAACAGCAATTACACTGATTTAAATGTAACCATGGACAGAAATATTTAGGCTTAGAGTTTGTTAAATTTAGGTCACATGCACATATACAGAGCAGTGAGGATGTGAGGAAGCATGGCTAGGCAAAAAGAAACCACCCTACATAATAATGTAATACACATAGAGTTTCAACATAAAATGTTCGATGACCAGGGTAAACAAACTATTTGGAGACTCACTTAGAAGAAAATAACTGCATTCGCTGTTTCTTCAAATATCATTTATAGCTATTTTTTATTATGGCCTTGTGTACAGTCACATGAATGTTTTACTAATAGCAGCATTCAATTAGAAAATCAGAAAACATTTGTGTGTCAGTAATATGGGTTGAAGGACCTTCGGACCAAATCTTTGCATGTGCACCATCTGTTGTCTATAAAAATAGAAAGATCGGCCTCCTATCTACTTTCAGTGCAATGCCAGTCTTGTGGATGAAGAGCCAAGCAGCCAAGCAGCCCACAGTGTTACTGCTTTCCCTTATCACTCAAGTGAGACACTTCTTGAATTTAGCACTAAAGAACAGCCTTCAGCACATGGAGATACTGTAGCTCAAGTATTAGAAGAATACAACAACCTTTATTGTCAGTGAGCACATATGCTGTAATAATTTAAGCTTTCCAACAGTCTTGATGTGTTCAGTGTCTGGCAGGTTTAGACTGCAGGTATGCCAGCTTAGCACCTGAAGTCTTTTTTTTTTTTGTTTAGTTTTTTTTGTGGAGCCATGCTGTTGTAACTCCTGAAGAATGTGATTTGGGACTGTCTTGCTCAAATAAGCAAGAACTTCCCTAGAAGTTCTGTCATCTGGATCCTGTATATGTTATTAGCATTAATGGTCTCTACATTCAACATTTTGTATTGGCAACTTTTGTTTTGAAACCATGGCCCACCAAAGGTCTAGCATACAGTTAAGTGCATATTTTATACACAGGTCCCTACAGAATGTTGTTGGGAAAACAATATAGTGGATGAAAACCAGTCTTCCAGTAGCTGCCACTAACTGACCATTAAGCAGTTAGATAAGTACTGAGTCTGGTAATAGTTTGTTGATGGGTTGTGTGCATTATGTCATATGTAGCTGCAGAATAACTTTATATTACACAGAACTGTTGATACAGTAATTTGGGTGATTATTGCTTTTGTCTTCTGTTTTGACATTTAAAAAAACATAAATTATGTAAATTTAAGATTTTTAATGTGATGCAACAATATTAAAATGCACATTAAATGTACGATAATATGTTAAATCTTGGGAATCCTCAGGAACCATTGAGCAGCAGGATGCAACCGCTCTGTTGGACCTTACAGACAATTAAGCATGTTTATGTATGAACATGATTGCAGTTCAAAATGAATCCAAAGATACATTATTTCCTGTCAATGTTAATAGAAGCCATTAATATTCAGGTATAGTGCATCCCACAATTCAATTCTCCAGTCTCCACTCAAGTGGTTATGAATTCAGAGTCAGAGGAACAATAATCATAATTGCATCTGATTGTTTGTCTGAGTCGCTTATTTTATATGACTTTGACCAAATGTCACTATCTGCTCTGGTATGAATTCACCGAAGGGATACTCAACAAGAACAAAATCTATCTGTGCACAAACAATTATCTTCTTTCCTCAGGAGATGAGGGCATAATAACTGTCAAGACCTAGCTATTTAATCTTACTGGTGATCAGCATCACCGTGTCCCGCTGTCCTCTACCTCTATTAGCACAAATGAGGCTGTAATGGAAGACAAAAAAAATCACAATAAAACATCTTCATTATTGTTTTTGGTTGTGTTTTGCAGATACGTTTTTTTTTTCTATAAAGTGAAAAAATGTAGGTAATGTAAAACAAATTGAAATATTTCTGCTGGAGGAAGCTTGACCTTGGTGCCAGTGCTTCCACAAATAAAAGTCGCTTTCTTTTTTTTCCCATAGACAGTGTTACACGACTCATAGTTTGGAGCACTTCTGTTTAAATCAATTTAAAAGTTGAAGAAGCTACAGGCATGTGGACAAAATTAGAAGAAGATGATATTTATGACTCCCATGATGCATTTCAGTAAGAAATATTCCATTGGACTGCTTTGAATTCTGTCACATAAACACATGTGATAGTGGCTGTAAGTTAAAGACGATCGACGAACTTAAAAATAGTTCACTTTGAATTTCTTTGTTCATACGTAGTTTTGATCAAACCCTTGACACTATTATGTTAAATAAAAAATGTAAGCTAAATTTATTGAGCTTACCTGTAAAATTAAGGCATTTTATTTATAAATACCATTGTGTGTAGCTTTCCACAGCTGAACTAAACTCTTCATGGCAGCTGTCAATCTGGCCAATATGATTAGTCATATTTTTTGGGAAATTAAAGATCTGAGGCCTTATTCAGAAGGAGTAGAGTTGGCTTTATTGGGATTTTGGTTTACAGTTAACTCCAACACTGGAAAAAGAAATTCAATGTTTTATGGGCGTAACCCTAATGCAGTTTTTTTGTGTGTATAAAATTCGTTCTTGCAGCGTCAAAACTGGATGTAGCTGTTACCAGGGCGTCATGTAGAGGCTCTCCTGGAGCATCCAATAGTAGCTCCAGGAGGATTAGGAGTTTGTTGATATTTGTGACTTTGGTTAAGATCAAGTCACTTTTCATTAACACTTAATGGCAGTATTTGCAATTTCCAGGTTTTTTGCATCACTTTTTGCTGTAATTGTAGACGAATTGCTGATTCAGGTTTTTGGATGCCATGGTGAAATTCTCGCAGTCAAGATCTAATTCCAAGTGATAGATTTTATGTGTGTGGTGAAAACAGAACTTGATTGTCTCTGTGTAAGACTACATAAGAATAAAATAGAATAAAACAAAGTGAAAAGGATGATCAGATACTTATGGACCTGAGTGTAGCTTTACATCACCAACTTATTACGATATCTATCTCATCACGAGAAAAGGGAAAAGGGAAAAATAATTTGAAAAATTAACTTGACTTGCAAGAATTAATTAAAAAATATTTTTTTATATATATTTTCAAATTGACTGATGCCTTATGTAAACTGCTCCTTGTGGAATAAAGTGAAACAAAAGTCAATGTTTATATCAACCCTTAAATTGCATGATCACAATTCTCCTTTTTTATTTACCAGCTTCTGTAAAAATCTCTATAGCTGACCACCTGCACATGTCTAAAACATGTCATTTACCAAGCTTTCATGTTTGTCCACAAAGTCCTGCATCACAGAGACACTGCCCTGACTCCAGAGACCCCATGAGACAGAGAATAAAAACCATCACAAACTATAAAATCAACCCTTCACCCTGCAGCAACAACATCTACTCTCTCAACAGGTTCAATGACTTCTTTAGATGATTTGAGGACAAAACAACACACCGGCTAGAAAATTCACTGTCATTACAATGGCCAGGTACTTTGGCCAACATCTTCAGGAACACAGCTGTGTCAAGACAGTTACCCCAAGGCAGGTCTTGACAACAGCTAACTACTAACATACTGTAGGTCCTCATCGTCATGTCTCACCTCCCTGAAACAGGCTGCTCTTGGTTCCTGTTTGTGCTTAAAGGCTATTACTGTAACATTATATTTCTGTGTGTGACTCCCTTTTTTCAGTCGTCATCCCGTAAAAAAAAATATTTCTTCCTGCAATCATAGATTGTTTTGAAAGAAACAAGAAATGATTGAAAATGTTCCAGGGAAAAACCCCTGAGATAAACACACCATTTGCAGATTGTGCATATGAGGTTTAAGGCTGTAACATCACCACCTTAGCTGATGAGGGGTCAGTGAAGAGAAATGTTTGGTCTCTGTTGTTCTTCTTCAACTTTATAAAAGCATATGTTACCATATGTCAGCTGGGTGCATATTATCTTAAACAAGACAAACTGGAAAACTGGTTATTCATTTGTGTTTTATTAATTTCCTTATTCTGCCTTGGTCATCCAAAAACTGTGGTTCATATGTGTAATTTGTCAATGGATTATTTGTGAAATTTCACAAATAGATAGAACTATTTCCTGGTAGCTACTCTTTGCGCTATGCTGCTGCTCAGTTCAACCAACAACCTGCCACACTTTCCTGCCTTTTCCAAAGACAATCTTAGATATGGTTTTATATACTGTGTGTGTGTGTGTATACTCTGTTCCATGTTCATAGTTTTTAATCTTTGTTTTTTCTTGTTTACAATAGGTGGACTGCATCTTTAATACTTGTAGATTCTTGTATAATATTTGATTTGCCTATATTGAACGGAAAAACTACTTGCCTCCCATAATACATCACTGTCACTTTCTCCGCCCACACAGACGCCCTAAAGCTCACTGCAGGTACTTAGTTATCTATGTCATTACAGAGTTGTTGCAAAGACATCTTCGTAATTTAGAAAAAACAAAAAGGAAAAAAAAAAGGAATGTATTACCCCTAATTAAAAAAAAACATCTCTTTGAAAGAATCAGACATCCTGTATTAAAGCTGTTTAAGAGCATGCACATATGGAATTTTCCCCTTTAGGAGGGACAGAAATAAATTTGTCACATCTGGACTTGGACAGCGCCACATTCCCTGCACAGCCCCAGAGCAACGTCATTCTGCAGTGACTTGTTAACTCAGCCAGGGATAAGAGAAGAAGATTCCCTTCAACAGGCCTTCGTGTGACTCACCCCTCCACATCCACAATAACTATCTATCAAGTCAGTTGGCATTCTGTGGCAGTGTGTGTACAATTTTGGCCATAATAAGATGTTTCCTATGCTTTTGTGTTGATATTATTGCTGTGTACTACTGAATATTTCTGACATACACTATTTTTCGCCAGTGGTGATGATGTTGCCTTTGAGGGGGTGTTTTTCTCCTTTTTTTTTTTTTGTACATAGAATCCCCTTGGATATAATGCAGAGATCTGACAAAAGCAAAGGGCAATGGAGGTTGTGTGAAAATGCTCCAAATCAGAAGGAGCAGCTGAGCGGGACATGATGTTTGATCCCAATCTGTACATGCAAGCCGCCTAAAATGGCAAGAGCACTGACACAGACCTAGAAAATAGAACCTTCCATTTGAAAAAAAAGAATTTTCTAGAAATATACTTAAAATGGAATTGTAAGTTCTACATAATATTACCTTAAACAATTGTGGGGTTTTGACAAGAGCCACATCTACTCAGCATCTAGAGTAGAGTAGATCTGGGCATTTTTAAAAACAATTAATAAAGATTGTAACAGGGAAAAAAAAATAAATGCTACACAGAAAGGCCACAGTCAGTGGAGGATTAAAACCAGGGACCTTCTAGCTGTAAGGCAGCAGCGCTAACCACTGAACCACCGTGCTGCCCTCTTGCTTTGATATTAAATAATTTAAGCTTATAAACGTAATACTTTTGAACCAAGGCCTTCAGCGTTTAGAATCTATATTGGCAGATGCCTACTATTAAAGGGATGTGATTGGCCTTAAGCCAGGAGCCTTGTGTGCTAAAACTGGTGGTTGCATGATCCAGTTTTTTAGGCCATGATAATAAAGCAGTGCCTAATTCCTGGCAACATAAGTATAGTTTAAAATGGACATGTGTAATGCATACACAGATCTGATGTCTACACTTGCTGCTGTCCCCTAAATATTGCATTCTTATGCAAATAAAATGCAACCACAATAACAACTTTGTAATCGGAGTGTACAGAAAGTATGAGTGCCAATCCCTCAGACCCAAGTTCATTTCCAGAGTCACAAGGAAACACACTGAATCCGAAGTCACAGAAAGCCAACAAAGTTACATATCTCTGGGTTAAGAAGTTAGTGTTTGAAAACTATCTGCACATCTTTCATCTATTAAAAGTAATTAAGACTAATATTTGAGCTGAACATGAATGAATAGACACAAATCTACAACTCTAAGTGAAATGATACAAGGACACAGAATCAATAAAACCCGTTTTAGTTCAAAGGCTGTCCAAAGCCTTTCATGACAAATATCTGATCTTATGTGGCTTATTGTTGCTAATTGTGTATCACGGAAACTTAAGGCCAGTGAAACAGGACTGTGGTAAAGGAGAAACTAGCAAAAATAACTTAATACAATATATTTTTAATTTCTGAGTTAATTTGCTTCTAAGGTTTAACTCCAATCACCAAATTCAACTGACTGAATCTTCAATGTAATTATAGAGATGGCTCTATAATCCAGTAATGTAGATGTTTTATATCTAATAAACACTACACATAAACACATTTCTTTCTTTTAGTGGAAATATATGTGTATTTACTCCACTTTGCTTGCTCTGCGATATCTCTCATTTCACACACAATAACAGCTCAATTGCTTTCCTTCGGGTGAGACGTGACAGAGAAGGCTCATTTAGCATGATATGCGGTTACAAGGCTCATCTTTATCATGTGAAGGTGGTTGGGATTACCGTGCAGATGCCTCATAATGGAGCTCCAGACTGCTTTTATGATCCATCTATGTCAGGGCCAACAGTGGATAACACACACTTATTCACAATAAACAGCCAGGGAGATCAGTAAGGCTTTAAGAATAATGATTAATTGTCTGAATATGCATTTCTTTTTTTCTCTTTGTGTTGAAGATGTAGCAGAATCCCAGTGCTGTGTATCTAATAATAATCTTTCACTTTTTTGCATTACAAGATGACATCACAAAGACAAAATGATATTTAAATCCAAACATAATGTAATCTAAAAATAATATGCATTTCCATTTGAGCTGACTGAATTGTGTTACTGCCCCAGATTGGCACTCTGTCCCTATTTTCGGTAAATACACAGCTCACAGGCACACAAGGTTCATATGCACACCTGGAAGGTGCCTGAAGCAGCTAGGTTCATAAGAGACTTCCTCAAGAGCACCACAGACCTCCTGCTTATAGCTTCTCAGATTACTCAACATGTTGAAATGGTGACAACATTTTGAGCATCTGAAATGAAGAGAGTGATGACCAACTGATGAGCATGAATCTGGAAGGGTCAGGTCTGTATAGCAATACATTATTTGCAGTTTGTCATCTAAAAGAGAAAGCAGAAGACAGGACTGCAGCCATACAAACCACTGACTCTGCAGTTTCCATTTTCATTTAGTCATTTGGGAGATGCTTTTATCCAAAGTGACTTGCAGGTGAGGTACGAAGAAGCAAAAAAGTCCAGAACAAAACATTAATGCAAAGTGCTTACAAGTAGAATTGTTTCTGTTTATTTAAGTGCATAGAAAGATGCATACGAGTTCAGGGGGAACTATACAAATCTCTTTCTTTGGTTAAACATACTGATTCTTTCCTAGTCTTGATCTTGTTAAATGCCAAACATTTTTTCTAGATGCATCAGTGCCCTTGGTGTTACTGTATGGGTTTAGCTTGTGTGGGCATGCATTCATTTGCAGTCTTTCTAAATGCAGGATACCTCCAAAGAATCTGTTTAGACTGAAACTTATTTCTACTGGATAGGTGGAATATTTGATTGTGTACATTCTTCCTGTAGTCCACAGTAAATGGATCCAACACATCACACAAAATGTAGAGAATACATATCCTGGCTTCACCCCAGAGCTTTGCAAAGGGAAAGCGTGGTTTAAAATTAACGTCCAGGCTATAAAAGGATGTATTTGTTTTATTTTATTTTTTGTTTTTTTTGTCTCAGAGCAATCAGTGCTTCCTGTACTCATATAATTCCAACAAGAGAAACCTCCGGATGAAACAGTGAAAAGCTCAAAGCACATATCTCATTACAGGCTTTTGTTTATAGCTTTGACTCTGCACGATACTGCAAATGGATTTTCTCTCTTTTGTTTTCTTTGCAATCCATCACTGGCATTTTTTGTGTGTGTATTGCCTCTGATTCATCCCCTTTGCGCATGATAGAATCTGTGAATTATCTGGATCCCAAGGAGGTTGCTTAAAGAACAACTTAAAGAGGAAATCAGAAGTGGAATTTGGAAGTCAGCAGAGGCCCAATATAAACTTTGTTAATGAACCATAGAGTTCTACATTAATTAAGATGTTTTGTTTGGGATTTTATTTGTAGAATAAAAACACATTTTGTCTTTGAGTTGAAAAAAATAGTGTGCAGAAAAACCTGCTCTTAATGCTGTTTTAATGTCAAACCACTGAATAAACTTAGAAGTACCGTAGTACTAGTTCTTTTGACAGTAGTTTTTATAGGTGTTTTGTGCAATGAATTAAACTATTCAGTGAATGTGTTGTATGTGTTGGGAACTTGCTGTACACTAAGCACTGTACACGTAAGCAGCAGATCAGCTAGTGCATCTGATTGCTGCTCAGACTAGCTGGAAATCTTTGATAGAAAAACCTTTTTAATAAAAGAAATGAAAATGTTTTGTTGTTGTGTTACCATTTATTGATTTTAATAAATAAAAAAAAATCTGCAAATATTTAAAAGTAAACAAATTCTGTTATTCATTTGTATGTGGATAAATCCTATTCACAATCATTATTGAAATTGGATCCGCTTCCCTATAACTTGGCACCACATCAAAATGCCTTTCAGGTAAGAGTAACTGCAGATATAAATAACTGAATCATAGGTAGACAACGACATGTGATTGAGGACTGCTTTCCAACAGTAGTTGTCACTTATACATTATACATTATGTTTCCTATTAGTTCAAAACAACAGATTCCTGAAGATTAGTTGTGGATATGTTATGGTTAAATAATGTCATTTCACTGATTGTTTAAAAATAAAAACGCTGAAATTACAGAGAGGAATATCTTCACTGTTGAATGTTAGTTTCCAATTTTGTTACCCAAGCAGATAGGAACAGAAGATATAGTGTAGTATTACTTATTATATATTGTACTTAAGACTGAGTAATGGCCTGGTAAAATAATTTTTAAAAAGCCCATGGCATGTCTCTAACATAAAATGTTATCATCATCCTCTGACATGGAAAAAGTCCCAGTTTTTGTCTGGTTCTCAGCCATTGCAGTCATGGTTATCTTAAAGCTGCTCCTCAGTGGCAACTTCCTTGACTTCGTTTGCTAGCAAAGGCCATCACCTTGAACAGCCATCACTTTACAAATGGAGAGGCCCACAACACCAATTTGTGACTACATTTACATGATCTAAACAGAGTTCACATAGACTTTAGAAACTTGGTTCCTGAAAATTCATGTAATCACAAACCAGACAAGTACAGTAATCTTATTTTTCCTCTCTCACAGAATGGAATCATAGCTCAAACGTTTTAAATGTATAGTGACTGAAAAAAGGGAGATCATTCAAGCAGCGTTTTCTGTCTTTCACTCAGCTACATTCTCCTCTGAGGCCTTTTGTTACACAGATGAGCTGTTGGATAAATGTGATTAGAATATACATGGGAGAGAAATCGGCATTCTCCGTAAGAAATCCACCTGGGAGACATCAGGTTTCCCTAATCCCCTACCTCAATTACCAGTAAACTAGTTTTCCCGATTATATGACACTTAAGAAATCAGCTTTCCCAAGAAAGCCAACTGGTACCTGGTTAAGTGCATGTGAACGCACTGACAGTCCTCTGGGAAGAGGCCTCTCTTCCCATGCACTTTAACAGCCTTTCACACTTTGACACGTGGCCTAACACCACACAATAGTCAGGACGGACAATAATTCACAGGTGTTTTTAGAAATGCTTAAGGTGTTATTGGCTTAAAAACCTCCACATAGGTCAAACACCTGGGTTTTCCCAACAGGTCAGTTGGAAATGAGGATGTTTGTCAGACTACTGGAACTACAGCAAGATTACTTACAATTACAACAATTAGCATTTGGGGTTTACACTATTTTGGAGAATAAATTATACTTTACCCTCTAAATATTTAATTAGCAGCTTGCTACTAATGTCTGTCATTCAGTGATTAGCAGACGCTGTACAGTGGGTTCATCTGAGCAGCCTGCATGTGATTTGAACCAAAGTTAATGATGGCGACAATAACAGAAATGCTGGAGGTTGTAAAACAAAGACAATGTTACAGAGACATGAGAGGAAACAGCAGAGTTTCTTCTTAAGAAGTGCTATGAAACTAAACTGCAGCTAGGGTTAGGGAACCTAACCACTGCAATAATTAATGGAAAGTAATCACAAGACAATACCTAATAAACACCAGGGTATCATGTCGGTTTAGGCAGCAAAAGTACTTTGGTTAGGGTGAGAGAACGTTCATGGTTATGTTTTAACGTAGGCCCAAATGTGCGGCTCTGAACTCCAGATAGAAGTTCACTGTGCAATTTATGCTAATTACAGAAACTATGTTAATAGAAAATTTAATCTGGTGGCAGTTATGTTGCCTACATAAACATATCTGTAGTAGTAGTAAAGCTGCATGGGTTGGGAGTTGATATTTCTCTGTAGCTTAAGACTTGATGACTGATCCATTTTCAATAGCAAACTACTGATTATGGCTGTTTTAAATCACAAGAGCGTATCGAATAAAAGCAGATGGTTGCCAGGTACAAATTATAGCATCCCTATCCTTCAAAAGGTCTAAAAAAAGATAAATGTCTTTCATCTTTTTTTTAATCTCTGCCACAGTTAAAATAAAGAAATGCAACACAAATCTACAAAACTCCCATCCCCACATGGAACCAACCTTACTTGTATCTCTCTGGAACTTTTCCGCATGTCTGTCTTCAGTAATTGTAAATTCGGTTTTTGGAAGGGCATCACTGTATGATTGGTTATAGAGACAAAATAATCCATTTATTCAATCTTTAACAATGTGGGAACTACTGTGGTTCGGTTTCAGAAACGGTAAATGATGTTTGATAGGTTTAAGGTAAGCCGCCAAATACAAATGCAAACACACACACACAAACACAATCCTATTGACTGTGACAGGGAGTGGTAACAGCTGCATGAGAGTCTGAATGCTGCTGTCTTCATGGGAATGATCACAGATGACTTTCCCCTTGATGACTTTGGCATTTCTGAAGTGTATTATTCCACTGTTCCTAAACTAACCACAGGTCCCATCAGCTAAAGAAACTGTGATATGTTTTGTAATCTGTCTTACAAAAGAATAAAGCCAGGCTCAGTCCAAAGAAAAACAAACATGGGCTCAGGAGATGATGATTATTTTTTTTTTTTATTGTTCTTATAATTCACATGTGTTTTTCATTTCATTCTATTGTTCTATTACCTCAAAGAAATGAGTGGGTTGACATGAAACAACTCAGTAGGGACAAAATAAATTTAAAGGGAGGGGGGCTAACAAAAAGAGGTTAATGATATTCAGCTTTGTTCGTTTAACCTATTTTCTAAGTTGTTTTGACTGAATAATGACATTTAGATCTGGTGGCAAAAAAGGCATCTCTCCCTTTTCCCCAGAGACTCACATCCAAAGACATATCAATGTGCACAAAACAACACACTCGCAGTGTCCCTGCTTCCACCCCAAACACATTACAGCCACGGCAGAACATGTTCGCCGGGAGGGCTGACATAATTGTATTAATTGTTAACATAATGATGCATTTATGTTTAATGCCTACCTTCTGGTAATTACTGAGGAGGTACTGTACCTTAAGGCCTGCAAGTGCGGTCTCTCTCTCTTTCCATGAATATCATTCCCTTTGTTTTTACTGCTGCAGCTGCCTTTGCAGCTTCAAAGACTTTCATCATTTTGTCTCTGGGAGCTTGTTTCTCCACTCTTTCCTTCTCAGGTGCACCACAGAAACCTATCATTAAGTCATCATAGCTTAATTTGTCAGCTCTAGCTCTATGCTGTCCTGTGAAGTTCCTTTGACACACAGAATCAGAAATGTCTGCCTTCCATTACACTTTGCAAAGACAAAGAAGGAGCGGGAATCTCCGTCAAAGCTCATATTTGCTTTGAGTTGGATCTTGCGGGTTTAATAAAGGCTTGAAGCAATTAAAGGAACGTAACGAGTGTAGTTTGATGGAAAAAAGTCAAAGCACATCACATTACTCTTATTTACTTTGTTTTAAAATAGAGCTGAAAAATCTACACTAGTTTAACTTTAAAGTGTATATGGAGTCAGAATATTTAATTCGGACTCCATTATCTTCCATTATCTTCTGCTCTCTGAATAAGCAGAAGATAATGAATGGATGGACAGACATTCTTGATAGCATAAAGACGACGAGAGTTGTGTCAGGCTGTCAAATTTGGCAATAGATTCCAAGGTGTTCCAAGGCCAGATGGGATACATAATGTGTTCAGCATGTTCTAGGTCTACCCCGGGGGTTTCCTGCCAGTTCGATGTGCCTGCAAGACCTTCATTGGAAGCTGCCCAAGGGTTTTACAAGATGTCTGAACCACCACAACTGACTCATCTCAATGTGTAAGAAGATTGGTTCTGCTCCGACCACCTCCAGATTTCCAAACTCCGTACCCTGTGTCTAAAACTAAGCCTGGCCTCCTTAGTTAGAAAACTAATTTCACTAGCAACTTGTAATTGTGATCTTGTGCTTTTGGTCACTATCCAAAGTTCGTGACCCCAGATAAATCTTGAAATGTAAACTAAATGCTAAATTGGGTAAATTGGAAAAACATCTATTCAATATCTGCAACTGCTTATCTTGTTAAGGCCCCCAGGAGGGGGTGGAGGGTGCAGCATATCTCAGCTGTCATTTGGTCCACCCTGGACAAGTATCCATACTCACAGCCAATACAGAGAGACATACAAAGACAGACAACCTTTCACACTCACATTATTAGTAAATCAATGTAAATGTTCAAAAGGCATAGCTAAATGAAAACACTATTATTATTACTTCTATAGTTGTTAAATATTAACACCAAGTAACTGCCAGGTTGCATATGATTGCAACCAGTTCATGTTTTATATGACCATAATGAGAACACATAGATAACTACTGTAAATGGCAAGTCGGAAACGCAAAGATACAGAACCTAATTCGGTGTTTCCCGAGTACTGTTTGTTTTTTTTTGCCAAAATATCTGATCACGCAGTAGAACATTCAATTTGACTGACTACAGCATAGTTGTGTTTAGGGGTTGGCAGCAATTACATAACATAAAACAAAAATACAGAAAAAAAAAGCCTCAATCTGGTATTTTGTTTCCACACAGTACTCTTGAGTCGAACTTGGGTCTGTAGTGTAACAGTTGTGCATTATCTACACCCAAAACCTTCATTCATTCGAAAACATGCAGCATCAGAACATTCCAGTCACGTTATTGGGGTTACGCTTTAGTTGGATCGATACATTAAGTCTTAGAACAAACAGGGTTGGTATTAACAAACTAATTGTGGCATACACCTTTTATACTGTATATTTCCATATGTACATTTTCAAATCATTAACAGTTTAGTACAGTTATTTCCTGTTTACATGATTAATTAGATAACTATAGAGGTTCTTGCAACTCATGTAACATGATATAAAGATTATAGTTACAAAAAGTGATTTTTGTAGAAATAATAGGGACATAGCTCATCCTGATAAGAGTCTAAGTGTTTGAGTGAATGAACATCCAATTCTTTCATCATATTACCAATCGGATGAGCATAATTCTGTTTATTTGGGCTGTTTTCATCATCAAAGCATTCCCATACCGAGTTATGGTTGATTTCATTTTTTAATAAATCCCAACATCTCACCGCAAACTGATTCAATACCTTTCTTTGCCTGGGAGCCTTTATTGAGGCAACAATAAAGGCTAGCCACAGCATGTTAGACATTATTACTGTTATGGATGACTCATCGATCTAGAGGCAGGCCAGAGTAATCATGCACGTCTCCAGGGACTGCAAGGATCAAGGTCCAAAATCATGACTCCCTTGCCAGAAAGGCTGCTACAGGAGATAAGAGGTAAAGGTGTGTATGTGTGTGTTTTGTTAGCATGCGGCTGTTTGTCTTGGAATGGTTGTGTAATTAGATTAGAACATTTGAACTCTGGGCCTGTGGGCTCATGTGTTCAGGTTTAGAAGTAAAACGATGTTGCAAAATTCTAACAGCCCTGAGGTTGTGTTATTTTGCATGTTTTATCACTATATTCTTCTTTTGCTAAACCAGGAAAAATCAATTATTTCAAGGGCAGACAAAGAAATATTCATGTCAGCACTGGGCTGCTGTGTTGGCATATCAGATGGTGTATGTTTGGATGTAGCATTTTTCAGATGATAGATTTTCAAATGTTATTGATTTGTGATGCAGACTTCTGTATGGATGAATGTGCTATTGATGTAATACTGTCAGCCTACAGCGGAACAGTGTTTGAAAAATTAAGAGGTAGATGGGTCAAGTCCAGGACCTGCCCTTGTACCGAATGCATAAATTGTGTTTGTGTGTGCATGTGCATTAGAGGGCAGGCAGTATTTCTGGTGTAAGGTAACTCTGTGCTGTCATACGTTGTCACCTGACAGTCTCTAGCTGTGTGTGGCCTGGTGCAGTGCCATCTCAGGTTTGTCATGTATTCATGATAATAGTACATTATGTTAAGTCTGTTAAATACATCTGTGGCTGTAAAACAATGGCTCAGGTATTGTTATCCTTTAAAAAAAATGTGTTTGTTTGTTGACCACTGGTATTCTACAATAACACTCAGTGGGAAGCAGATGTAATTATTTGTGAAAGATGTGATTGAGAGGTTCATTTCCACCCATAGGTTCGTGGTACCTCCTTACAAGGGATGACAGTCTAGTGATTGAGTTTTTTTCCACAGCAGGGCTAAAGTCCCAAGATTAAACAAAATAGCCCCCTGTCCCAACTTATTCCAGTCCTGACAATCACCCCCTACCATCAGCATTCATATTCATATTGTTCTGTTTTCAGCAGTGTTTTGAATCTTGGGAGGGAGTTTGCTGAGCGTGCAGAGTTTGGTAGCTTGTTCCACCATGGTGGGATCATTGCGCTGAAGAGTTTTGCTTGATGTCTTCTTTGCAGTGCTGGGACCACCAGACTTTGGCAGACCGCAGTGGAAGGGAGGCATTGTAGACCTGAAAGTGGGAGTTGTGGTAAGCAGGAGCTGCTGAGGTGATCACCATGTGGGCAAGAGACAGAGCTTTGAACCTGATGCAGGAGGATACAAGAGTGGTGTGACATGAGTCGTTTTTGACAGATTAATACTGCCGCATTTTGGATAATCTGCAAGGGTTTGATTGTGGATACCAGTAACCCCATTAACAGAGCGTTGCAGTACAGTACAATGCAATACAATATTGAAGTCTGGAGCGGTTACAGCTGCCCATCTATGGTCACTTGGAAGCCAGCTCTTCTGCTAAGTACCACCTAATCAGTACTTTAGATGTAACAAAAGTCCAATTGTGCAACAGGGCAAGCCAAAAACTTTACGCAAATATGCTTATATATAGTTCAGCTACAGCTTTGTTAATGGGAAAGAAAAAAACAAGAATGACTTTTTCTTTTTTTCTATAAAACAGTGTAAGATCTAAGTGTAGAACAATAAATATTTTGTACACAACTGAGAACGTGGATAGTTATGGTTCTATAAACATGAGTAGTGTATGTATAAAATTAGCAGTGCATGAACTAAGTTAAAGAAGTGGAGCCAGTAGGGGAGAATTAGGATTGGGCAAAAGAATTCAGCTGATAGCAGCAAGGTCTGTGATGATTATGGTAAATTGTGTTAATTGTAAGTCCATGATGATCTATAGATTTCATGGGACTCTGGCCATTCTGCAATTGTCTCTCTTTCAATTAGCTGTTTCTATATTCCTGTAATTCACCAGAGACAATAGCACCACAGTTAATGAAGAGAGAAACTTGGCTTTAGTCGTGTTTGTGGGATTTGATAGTATGAATAACATTAATACACAGCAGCCTCATCCTTGAACTGCACTCCTCACTCAAAGTCTTCATCCTTCTTGTTAACATTCCCAATCCTTCCTCTTTTGCATCTGGCAGCCACAACAGCTTACCACGCACCCACCACATTAACCTTCCTGCCAGCCAATTATTGCCATGTCACTGTTAATCATAGCACATACAGTATGTGACCTCTCACAAACTTGACTGCCCTTGTTCCTAGTTTATTAATACTGCTCTGGGTAATTGGCTTGTTAATTGGAGAGACTATTGACCAAAGCCCTAAGAAAATAGTGAGTGGGTGATTTGATGATCTTTCTCATATTGATACGCAGGCCTGTAGGAAGAAGGAGACTACCAGACCTTATTCATTCATCATCATTATCACTCTTCGTTTGTGGAGGCAGATGGTCCTGTCTCTGGGTGAGTGCCTTTGTATGATGCATCTTGGGAATAAAAGCCAATTTAATTTCTTTTTGTCTTTGATAGGATAATTGCACAAAAAATTTTGTATTTCTGTGAAAGCAGTTGAGCAACATGACAGCTTTAAAAAGGAAGTGTTCTTCCACATTTTGTATGTCATTTTACACAGTTTTTTTTTTTTTTTTTTGCGGCTTTATAATATTATTAAGTACCTATACGTTAGTTTAGGTCACGTCCTTTTTAGAAGTGCTCTGTGCTCGATGTACTCAATATGCCTTAAATGCATAAATGTAGCATCATGAAAGGCTTGAATTTTGAGCCATTATACCCTATACACACAGTTATCACAATTATCACATATGATGCATGAAACGTGGCTGAAATGGTCATGTGTTGACACACTATTATCCTTGTGAACCAAATGGAAATGTAGTTCTTTTTGATCTGAGCTACAACACAGATTTAATAGCTCATTATTAAAGCCATTTAATATGATTCTCCTGGAATTAAACATAAATATATCCATCTTTGCATACACATGGACATGAGAATATTTGGATTCTTGATAGACTGTAAAAAATTGATAGGTTCCTCACCCTGTCTTTACAGTAAGCACAATGAGCAAACACATTTTGGCTGCTTGTAATTGTGATCTCATCCTTTGTCTTTAGGGAATCGAAATCTTATATGTGGTGGAGGAGATTGTGTGTCCTGGTTATCCTGGGAACTACGTTCTCGGGGGCAACAGTCACTGATAGGCAAAAATGTATGCAACATAAAACCACTATGATTAAGATATGGAAAATACAATACACGCCACACCACACTGCACATAGCAAAATAAGTGATTTATAGTACACTTGTCCGAATTACTTTAGACATAAATTCCACAATTTAGCATCATAGCTTGACACTTTGCTCAGTCAGACACAGCTTTCATCACTTTATTACAAAAAAGTATTGTCTGAGTTAGCTGATCATTTGCAGCCTGCTAGCTAAGCTAACAAGTTGACTTCTGGTGACTCATTATCTGCTCTGCTAACTTAGTTAGCCAAGTTAACTCATGTTAAATGTCAAAGTAAATAAAAGAAACAAGGTGATACCAGTGGAAGTTCTGTTTTTCAACTGTCTCTTTACCACAATTACAGCTACACTAGCAGCATTTAGCTAACGCTATTTAGTTTATTATATTTAATTATTATCTCTCCTCTTCTTAATTTTTCTCCTCTTCATTCTTTTCATTGAATCATGCACTACTTGCAATGCAGTGAGAGTCCTGGTCCTCTTAGGGAGGTCTGCGACTGGTTGTGGACAAGGTTCGCAATGACACTGTCAGTGCTGTACATAGTTTAACTTTTGTCAGCCCTCGGGGTCCCCTACTGGCCTGGGGCCCCAAGCAGCTGCCTGCCTTGCTTGTTGGCCCGAAGCGGAAGTAATGTGTATCCCATTACCTTAGGGCTTAGCACCTGCTGGAATAGCAATATTACTATAATTATTATGAGCTTGAGGGTTTCTTCTAATCCATCTAAGCATTAAAGAATGAATTATTCTGAGTTTTGTAATCTTGTACTTACATAAGCTGAAGTGGATGTATTGGAAATAATCATCAGATTATGTTTGAATAAAAAAACAGCTTGTTATCCTTTTTTAAAAAGAGGCTGAAAACAACCAATTCATTTAAAGGTTAAAACGTTTCAGTAACTGTCACTGAAGTTGTTATTGATTTAGCAGAGCCCAGATTGGAACAGAGAGAACACTGACTTTCATATGAATCTCTGTAATATCTGTAAGCTCATGATCAAGCTGGAGCATTTGTGAAACTGGTGCCAGACCAATCAATAGAGCCCTGTCTCAGTCCTAATAAGTGTGAGCAGAATGTTTGGAAGGTATATCAATAAAAATGTCCAGCACCAAGAGGCCTGGATCAAATATAGACTCTACGAGAACAGAGATCAACATGGTTCTAGCAGGACAACCTGGGCATGAGATCTGTGCCTTCTCTGGTTTTGTCTTAAATCCATCATCAGTAGACTGTTGCCTGGAAAAAGATAAGGGCATTTCGCTTAGTACTGTGCCCATAAACAATTTTTTCTGTTTCTGCAAAAATCTGACCTCGAACGTGAGCAGAATTTCATGAAGGCCCAACAATAGTTCATAATAGTTCACAATAGTTTGGTAACTGTTTAATAACTCTGCTCATTGACCTGGAGGAGTTTAGTCCAATGCTCCTTATAGAGCAGGTTTACCTCAGGTTTAGTCGACTTCCATGCATCAATGGCCTGCTTCAGACCCTTTCACAACATTTGTATAGGAGGTTATTAGAATTTCAGGACATTAAATCGGCCATTCCAAAATATTTGACTACATTTTACTGTGGATCTAGAGGCTACTGCATGTTCCACAGATGGAGCATTTGGGATAATGTTCTTATGTTAGAATTCAATTTAATTCAATTAAATTTAACTTTTTTATTTATATAGCTTCAACAACAAAGTCATCTTAAGGCACTTTACAGAATAAAGTCAAAACTATAAAGATGTATAGAGAAAACCCAACAAAGTGATTGGTCTTTGCCAAATATAATGCTTTTCCATCCATCCTTTATCTTTAACCAATATAATTTTCTGGAGCCTATCCCTGCTGTCAAAGGGTAAGAGTTGGGGTCCACCCTGGACAGGTCACCAGTCTATCTCAGGCCTAAGACAGAGAGACATACACAGACAGACAACTATTTAACCATTTAGAGTCACCGATTAACCTAGCATGCATGTTTTTGGACTGTGGGAGGAAACCGGAGTAACCGGAGAAAACTCACGCAAGCACAGGGAGAACATGCAAACTCCACACAGAAAGGCTGCAGCCGGCCAGGGATGCGAACAAGGGACCGTCTAGCTATGAAGTGACAGTGCTAACCGCTCCACCACTGTGCACATAGTACATTTCATTCAAAGACAAAGGTTTTAATTGATACTCCTAGACATTTATCATCATACTTACCAAATATAAATATTTTTAAATTGATTATTTTCCTTAGAAAAATTGCACGCTCATTAATCCAACATAGTGCAAAACTGAAAAGAATTATTATCTTGTCATATTTATGCAGTTAAAGAACATTTTAAAGGGTTCATAAAGTTTCAAATGCCACTGTTGCTCAATGCAAAAGCAAGAATGAAAGTAATCTTTACTTTCCATGACATATCATCAATGAGATCAAAATTTTGTTTTTTTTAAAGAGATCTCATTATTAAATTATTTCATTATTTTGCTAAATACCCCATTTTTTCAAACTGAGTAAATGAGTGAGTGACTAATTCAATCACAGCTGGAAGTCACCTGATTAGTTTCTTTTATTACACATTCACAGGAATTAATAAACTCAGAACCTACTGCAGAAAGGTTATTTCATTTAAATTAGAGAAGCTGCTCTTAAAGGTCAAATATTATCCATGTGGAATTAGGAGGCGGTCTGTTTCTGGATATCTTATCTGGATAACTCCTGTTAATAAATGCACATCTGCATTGCAATCATAGACTCATTTATCTTTTTACTTTTGTTCCTGCCCAGTGTGCACACAGTCTGCAAAGATAAAAATATCTGCACGGCAAGAAATCTTTCTCGTTCTCTCGTTCTTTTCCTCCTATTGTTGTTATGTTAAACAAAATTGTCCAATAGTTACTGATGACCAAAAGAAAAAACAAATCTATGTACATGTAGAGCCGATACAACTTCAACCAATTTTGAAAGCAGGTGAAAATCCATCTACAGTGCTAGAGGAATCAACATATTAAGACAACTCAATCAATGATAAAACTAAATCAAGGGAACATCTCTCATAATCTAGACATTCCATTCACATGCAGACAAGATGTTTGTACCAGTTGGAGATGGAACAAATAGTCTGACACAACGGACAGAAGCATTGGTAGAAAGAGCGCCCTCCGTGCCAGCAGGCATCTGTTCAAATTTCACCCATGTGGTACCAGGCACCAAACCAGCAGCTGGAGTCACTATTTTTTTTTTTTTTTTTTTTTTTGTCCTAAACAGTCAATAACACTGGATTGCATATGTGCAAACATAGCAAAAATAATGTGGGTATAAAAATCACTGCTTCCTTGAATATTCACAATGTTCATTGCATATGTCAGCTGATGTTATAAGATAAAGTAAGATAAACCTCTATTGGTCCCACAGTGGGGAACCATTTCAGACATGCACCAAAATGTGCAAATGTGCGTCAAAAACTTTTCGTGCAGTATAAAAAACAAAAAAGTATATTAAAAAAACTATATTAATAAAAAGAAATCTACAATACAAATAAGTACTACCTATGTATATTAAATAATTATATATGTATATATTATGTATACTATGTATATCATAGTAAGTTTTGGTTCACTGGGAGCAGCCCTGGTAGTAAAGTCTGACAGCAGCAGGGAGAAAAGACTTACAATATCGCTCCTTCAGCCACTTAGGATCTAACAGTCTGTCACTTAAGGAGCTGCTCGGAGATGTCACTGTGTCGTACATGGGGTGGGAGTCGTTCTCCAGCACGGATGATAGCTTGGCCACCGTCCTCCTTTCTCCCATCTCGTATAATGTGTCCAGGGGCATCCTCTGGACTGAGCTGACCTTCCCGATCCACTTATCCAGTGTCTTTCTGTCTACTGTAGAGATGCTGCTGCACCAGCAAACCACCCCATAAAAGGTGACTGAGGTCACCACAGAGTCAAAGAATGTGTTCAGTATGTCTCTTTGCACTCCAAAAAACCTTAGTCTCCTCAGCAGAAAGAGTCTGCTCTGTTCTTTCTTATAAAGGACATCTGTGTTAACTGTCCACTCCAGTGGGTTGTTCAGATGAACACCAAGGTAATTTACAAGTCAACTCTCTCAATGTTCTTTTTCGCTGGATGTTCACCGGTGATTGTGGGAAGTGTGTGTGCCTGCAGAAATCCACCACCAGCTCTTTGGTCTTTCCTGCATTGATCTGGAGGCAGCTCTGCTGGCACCAGTCCACAAAGTCCTTGTACAGTTATCTGTACACTCTGTCATCGTCATCTGTGATCAGGCCAATGATAGCAGAATCATCAGAGAACTGTACATAATGTACACAATGGACTCAACTGTATCTCCATTGTCCTGTGGGGAAGCACTTTGTGACTGTGTCATGTTAACTACAGCAACCAGCTGTTACCCGACTGTCTCTTTCCTTGGAAAAAAGAACAGATACAGTTGTATTTTACAGGAGTGCAGTCTGGGAGATGAGTTATTGGTTTTCCCTTCAGGGCAGTACAACGTGTATTTAAAAAAAGTTGTTTTGTTTTTTTCTGCTTAGGATTATCTAACCCCAATCAATCAATATATTAATTGAATCAAATCAACTACTGTGGTTTACTTTATTTTAGGTTGAGTCATTTCTTGATTGACTATTACATGTCATTACTACAGTATGAGTCACTGTACAGTAAAACTTCATTACCAAAACTGCTATACAAATGATGTGTAATTAGAATGTATTAATTAATTAATTAATTAATTATATTCTTATTACCACAATCAACATTTGTCTTTTGTCTTGCCCACTGGCAAAATCAGTGACTTACTGAGAAAATTTTCTGAAAGGTATTAATAATCAATAATTGCTTCCCATCTTTGTTATTGTATTTTACATTGTGATGTAAAGGTGAGCCTGTAATTTATTGCCAAGTTAACAGAATTTTGGCCACAGATTTTTCATTCAAGCATGGAGCAAATGCTTCAAGGGAAGAAGTGCATAGAACCAAAACTATGAGGTCAGTAGTCACCTGTCTCATAAATCAGTCTTAGTTTTCCAGAGAGAATATTTATTAAGGAACCATATAGCTGCAGAGTTGGGGGAAAAAGCCATCTTATGTTTCTGATGGAGAGCAGCCATCGTGTGATGGGAGATGCAGGAAATCCAGGGTGACATGGCTGAAGTACCACACCTGTGACACCAGCACCACCTGCCTCGCCACTGGAGGCAAAATGAACTCCTTTTATAATATCCTCACATACATGAAACACATGCAGAGAGGCAAACTGACAACCCACAATGCCAGACAAATGAGGGGTCGACTAACATTTTGTTATAACCAGTCTGGATGCATCAATCTTAAGTAATTGCAAGGCAACTTGCTATGAACAATATTGATTTATTCTGCTTTTATGTGTCTCATACTAAAGTGTTTAAGATCTTCAAACTTAATCTAATTTTTTTTAAATGTCAGCATCAGCAAACACAAAGTATGTATGTTTACAATCCTAATTGCACTTATTTAAGTACAAAAAGGTGAATACCAACTAGAAAAAGTATTCTCCCGCTCACAGCTTTGTAACCCTTTCCAACATTTTGACTAAGGCTCTGGGACTCCACAGATCCACAATGAAAGCCATTATCTACAAATGGAGACAATAGTAAACCTTCTTAGATGTCAACTTTCTAAAATTAGTCCGAGAACATGCCAACAACTCATTCAAGGAAAACATCCAAGAAACTGCAGCCTCTCTGACCTCAGTAAACATTATTGTCCATGACTAGAAAGAAAGACAGGTTGTCTAAGTTGTCTAGACATGGAGTCATGGAAGAGCGATGAGGTGAAAACCATAACACACCTAGATTATCCTTAGACCTTCTATGAACTGATAGTCAAAAGCTGAACTGTTTGGAAGACAGTTGTTAGACAAGTTGTGGTCCTGGAACATCTTGTGACCCACTGAGAAACCTGCTGTGTTAGAAAATCCTGAAGGAGAACACTGGCTCATCAGTCTGTGATTTGAAGATCACAGCTACAGATGGGTTCTACAGCAAGATAATAATCCCAAGTATAAGAAAAAGTCTCTGACTCCAAAAATGTTATTTAATATGTTAAAGCCCAGACCTGAACTAGCTCTTAAATACCTTTTTTAAATTGGTGATTAAGGTACTGGAAACATTTTCAATAAATACACTGATCATTTTAAACTTGTATTTTATGTTTAATCACTTTGTTCTTTGTTACATTTAGTTTGAAAATATGAACCAGTTTTAAATATGAATTACAAAGATAAGAAATCATCCAATTTTTCACCGTACTGTACTTAATAAAAATGTAAGTGCCTTATAAGAATACTTGAGTATTTTAATTTTCTGCTGCATTATACTTCTGCTCCACTGGCCTTATTATACTCTGCTACATTGTTATGTGACAGCTGCAGTTCTTTGAGTTACTTTGCAAATGAGGTCTTAACAATTTTGTTACTTTGAAAATAAAGCCACCCACTCCTAATATTGCCATGTAAGTCAGGACAATATCCAAATACTTCAAATCTACTACATATTGGCTATAAACCTCCACTTTTACCTTTTGCTGCCCTATTTGTTTAATCTTTCTCGTGCATTTACATCTGTTGGGTACAGCAATGCACACTGAGCATTTGTGTCTGATGGATGTAAACAAAGACAGCTATTATGTCCCAATTGCCAGGTGCTGCATGTGGCATACCACAGAAATTTGATGTATCCCACAGCTCTAGAAGTCACCCACTCACAGGTGGAGAAAGACAGAGGGCCTCTTTTGAGACTGCGTGCTGACCAACAGATTGGGCTTTTTGGCAAGGATTCAGTTCAAGGGAAACAGAGGGAGATAATGAAAGATGGAAGGAAAATAAACAGCATGGAGCAACCTGCTGTGTCAAGCAACAACCAGAAGATGATGAGGTGAGAGGACAAGAGGGAAGAGTGGATCTAAAGGGGTCATTGTAGCAATTGGCAAGCTCAAGGTTGTTCCATTAAACAACAAACATGATCAAACACAGCACACAATTACAGTTACATTAGTTACAATTAGTTACATTACAAGTATTTTATGTGCATGCATGAATACGAGCACTGAAACTAAAAGTGAAACAAATCACCAAGGTCATACACACAATGATGCCTAATACATTTTTGGTCCAAATACTTTAGGCTCCCATGTTGCTGCGGCTTTATTTAGGTTTATTGGGAAAATGTGCTCATTATTTAATGAGCAGCTTATGTTTCTGACTATCAAGTAAACCTAATGAGATCTGTTTAAATGTTAAAAATGTATCTTTCTCCTAAGACACTGCAGCAATAAAGAAAGCACAAGTTGTTACACAACTACATCATTGCTCTTCTAAAAAAACCCGACAAAGCAGAAACTACACTTTTTTTTTTTCCAAAACTGAGTTCGGATGAGAGTCTGGTAAAACTAATGTCAGCAAAATGTGTAATTTTTAAAAGCATGTGTAACTAGTAATTAAGCATTTTACTATACAGTGCAGATGGTTATGTTTTCAGTAAATGGTAAATGTCCTGCACTTATATAGTGCTTTTCTACCTACTGGGACTCAAAGCGCTTTACACTGCTTCTCATTCACCCATTCGCACTCACACACTGATGGGGGAGCTGCTATGTAGCTATGCATGTAGCAACTGTAGTGCAAAAAAAGATTTGTCATTTTGTCAAAATGACATGTTGGTTATTGAATTGGTAATACCACTTGTAAAGACTGTTTGTGTTCACTAATTTCTTGTATGAATCTACTAGGAAAGTAAACATTACAAGTGTAAATGGACTTGCAGGCACAAAGCCAACTCAAGATACAAACAACACCACATTCAGAAATAATTATCTAAATAATTTGTTTTATGTGTATGAATAACACAAATGCATCCCTGATGTGCCAAATGTCACACTTCTTACTTCTCAGATTTATAAATGTGCCTTTTAAACAGACTGAAAGGCACCTTCTAAAATGATACTTTTTTATATAACTTCATCCATCCCATTTTCATTAAAAATATATTTCACTTATAAAAATCCATGGGGATTAACTGATTAGATTTGGTGGTCAAAGTTCAAAGGTTGCTCTCTCTGTCCCATTTTTACCATAATTTCTCAGAAATGCCTACAGGGTACTTTATCACATTTGGCACAGACATCAATATGGACTTATTGATGAACTGATTAGAATTTTTAGGTCAAAGGTCAAGGCCACTATGACCTAAACACAAATGTGTAATAGGATAAAATAAAGTAACGATATATAATATCCAAAAGGCCACAAGTCAACTCCTCTGTATGTCTATATAGCAATATAGCAATATTTTTCATTTCGTCAAAATCATTAAAACTGCAAGTTTTTAAATTTTAGGATTTAAAGAAAAATGGCTAATGTGTAGCCTGCAGCTGACCAACTGCTTGGTCTTACTAAAATTAACTTAAATAAGAATGAATTATAACTATTATTTGAGTTAAATTGTTATTTTATTATATCTAAAACCCTTTTGTGAGTTGACATCACATGGTGCAGTGCAATTGTTAAAATAAAAAAATCAACAAATAAAATTGTTGACATCCTTATTATAACAGTACAATCTTTGGACATGCAGGCATTAACCCAACTTTAGATAGTTATTTTTCATGGGACTTCCAAATAACTTCAACCTTTCCTGAGAGTAAAAATAAATGCCATTCTTACCTACATACAGTTGCAGGTTCTTCAGTCTCTATATAGAATGAGTAGGAATCAGAGCCAAAAAGTCAAAGGTGCAAAGGATACCCTACTTTATCCACTTCAGTCTTTCAGTGGTTGCTGTTTTCTCCATTTTCTCGAACAGATTGTGTATGGCTGTTCATTAGACTACTCATTGTTGGTCAGTCGGTCACTTCTGAGCCATATAACCCAGTAAGTGTTTAAAGTAACAGCGACTGAAATTGTTTAACCTTTGCCTGAGCCAAATGCTAGTTTAGTTCTACATTGGTGACATTAAACTCAAAAGAAATGACTCTTTTGACCTCTTCAACACAGAATTTTATTCTGTCAAGCTTAACTTGTCATTGATGGCACTGTTATCATGAGGAGACAACAAAAGAAAAAATTATCCTGGCAGGAAGTCTAAAGGGGGAATATTTCTGCTGCTGTACTTTGCTGAAAAGGCTATTCAAATGCCATTCTACACACAGTGACTGGCTTTTCCCTCCTCCTCCAGTTTGCCCTCTCTCAATGCTTCCCCTGTCATTCAAAACATGAGGAGGCCTTTTCACGAGCTCGGAATAGTTTGCATGGCAGAATAACAAGCTAATTAGAGCTCCTCCGGTGATGGATGTCTGCGAGAGGGTACGAGATGTGGGCATGAGGGCAGCACGGCACCCCGATAGCGTCACAACCATCTGCCTCACTGACGGCTTAATTGGAAGAGCGATGGGGGATATTTGGGATCCAGCCTAATGGCTGTGCTGACCCTGTGTGGATGGCCAATGCCATTTTGCCCCTATTTGTAGCCCACATGCTTGGCACTTACCCCCCTTTTGTTTTGTTTCTTAGGCTGTGATAGAATTGTTAAGGTCAATAAGGGTCAATAAGTTGCCTAAAGCAGACCTATGGCTCTTAAAGTCAGAATGATGGATGACAAGGGTTGAAAGTTGGGTAATCTCATCTACCCAACAAATCTCAAGTACTTGATATGCTTGGGTGAACTTTGTCACATTAGGAAACCCTTTGGATTCATCCACTTATGTCTAAAAATTGCTAAATGTTTTTTTCTAACGCATTGTGTGTGAAATGGTGTTCAGTAGAAATGTTCTTACCAGATTTTACCTGTAGTGTGTCAACAATGAATACAGTGCGAATGTTTAACTTTTTCAATTATTTATATAGCTCAGATTCCAAAGTCATCTTAAGTTAAATGGTCTGAACTTATATAGCGCTTTTCTAACTATTGGCACTTAAAATCACACACACACACACACTCACACACCGATGGGGGAGCTGCTGTGCAGCTGGCCAACACTCACCGGGAGCAACTAAGTTGGGGTTCAGGGTCTTGCTCAAGGACACTTCGACATGTGACCGGAGGAGCCGGGGATTGAACCAACAACTGTGAGATAGGTGGACCAATTTATAGAGGGGAAAAACAGATCAGGCTTTAGATGCTTATTTCAATCCACCTATTTTGTCTACTTTAAAAAAAAAAAGTAATTGTGAGAAAAAACTAAAATCTTCAAACATTCATTGAAGCCTTCACTTAAACCTAAAATATCAGCAGATAAAAAAGGAATCTTTTTGGAATTATTCATTTAGTTTTAGTGGCACTGGCTTTGAGAATAAGTATGAAATTTCTATCTCAATATGTTTACTCCCACAACTGTAGTAGTTTTGCCAATATTTAGCCAATAAGTTATTGAAATTGCTATATTTTGATGGACACCTGGCTTTGTCTCATTATTGTTCAGTTATGAATTGAGAATTCTGTCCTAAAGAAATTGCCAAGATAGCATAGCCAGATTTTTGAAGTAGTCGCTTGTAAGCTTATATAAATTAGTAATGAAATGTTATGTTTACTTTGCGTCAGGAATATGTTCATCATTCCTCTTAAATGAGCTCCCACAGTTATTAAGGGAGTGGGATATCTCATCTATGTACTTTAACCATATGGGCACATTTAGCTTGGCAGGCAATAAAGTCCTTAATGGTGGCATTCCTACTGATGGGGTGTTAAAATATTTTTGGAGGACGGGTTATTTCAGTGGAAAAATTCCAATCATGATAATTATGTCCTTGATGTTCTTGAGCCATGTGTCAGGAAAAAAAAAAAGGAAAAGAGTAAAGATGGACGCTGGTGATTCATGTGGCTGCTTCCTCCTTTACATTACCTCTGAACTAATGCAACTTCCACACTTTTTGTTTAAGTTTGGCTTTTTTCAGGATGGATCTAACTTTGCTGAACCACATTTTCCCTGCCATCATTCTTCACTAAGATCTGTTAACAGCTATTTGTCTGGCCCCCTCTTCCTTTGCCAATTTTGCGTACACAGGCTTGAGGTGAGGTGCTGATGAGGCAAATATATTATTAAAAATACATTAGACATGAGTGCGAGAGAGGTCATTTGTACTGCAGTGAGCCCTGCATCAGATATAGGGTTACGACTATTGGATCTGTCACTGTGCTTGAGCCACGTTGGTTCCTATACAGCAGACTCATATACACATACTGACCTGTTTGACCCTCTTTGTACATTTAATCCACCCAAATTCACTTTCCATGCAGCTGTGGTTGAATAGTATGAGTTTGATGTGAAGCGGGACAATGAAATGGGAAGTGAATTCCATGCTCATAAAATCTTTACTCCTATACTGCCTCTCTGGTGCCTTATTCATGTGGACACTGGTGCTATTAATGCTAGTAAGGCCCAAGCTCAAATATCAGTGGCTGTGGAAACATTCCTCATGTGCACCCCCCTCTCATTCCTCTGGTGAAAAAGTGAAATTTCTGAGAAGAAGCAGATGTCAAATATCTGCTTTGGCTGAGGCTGTGCAACACATAACAAATTACTACGGATCAACACGGCTTCATTTTCCAAAGCTGCCGGATCAGTGGGTGCTGTAGAGTTGGATGCTGCTAATTCTTGAAATCATTTCCTGATTGCGTGTCCATTCTCAAAGCTTCATTGCATAAACAATAGGGTCTCCGTTCGTATGTGGCAATGCAGTCATGCCCCCTCCCAAAGGGCTGCACCACAAATCATTGTCATGGTTGAGGAAAAGTACAGAGGAACTAGGGAGTTCGGACCAAGCCAGTACAGGTTATTTCTGTCAGGTATTGTGACCTTGATTAATCCTGTCACTTTTTAAGAGGAGTGGGAGCCTGGCTAAGCCTGGTCCTCATTAGTGGCTATTTGGCTTTGGGTTAGTTGGGCCCAGGCCTATTGTCAGACTGGATCAGATGGCCAGTGTAAACACCTTTAATCAAAGTAGTAGTATCTGCTCAGTGCTGCTCGCAAACGCAAAGTGGCAGCCCAGCTCGGCCTTACAGTAACCACAGACCTGCTGTAACATTCCCATCTAATGTAACTGTCACACTCGCTTGCCCCGAGATGTGCTGGATGACCAACAGAGCAAGAGCAGCCACTGAAGATCTGCATATTTTTCTTAATTTTTTTCCCCCCTCTTCCTTTGATCCAGAGTCTTGTTAGTTTTCCTCATTAAACTTGAGGTCAGTTTAAACAGGGCAGACCACCCATGGAGACCAAATTGCCTCCTTTGCCGTCAATCTGTCCCTTCTCCATCTACCAACATCACCAGACATTAGCCACACATCTCAGAAATATCCACCACATCCGTGAAACGAAGGAGTGAAACACTTAGTCCTTTGTCACAAAGTTGTTTCCATGGAGGATTTTGTTCCATTACGTGGAAAGAAAAAAAACACAAGATGGAAAAGGACTTGATGCAGAGGATGAAAGACATTGTGGGGGACTGGAACAGATTAGTGCAGGGGAAGCAGTTATTTAGAGTCCACTGTGGTAGTTTTGGGGTGATAAGTGAACAGAGGGCTGCGGGGGCATGGTGGATCTTGCAAGTAGATTGATGAGTCGGCGAATTGGGCCTGCAACGGCAGTGGGGGTGGGGGGGGGGGGGCGGACAACACCCTGCCGTTATCTGGAAATGAGTTACACGTCCTCCCCTGCGACCCGGCCCGTCATACATTCCTGACTGAATGATAAGAGCTGTCCAGACAAACTGCCGGGGGGGAAGTGAGCATTCACATTTGGAAATAAACTATTATGTGTGATTATGATTATGTGGAGGTGGTTTTACTAGTGATTTATTGCATTTTCAACATTTGTTCGACAAAATGTGTTTCAGAAAAATATTTCTGAGAAGATGTCATTCTGAGTATCCACATTCTAACGACCACATATAACCTGTATTAATCTATCATCCCGTTTTATCATTTAATATTTTGGTGGGAAATCTGTAAGGAGAGAAGCAGGTCAGCAGTATCCCAAAGGTTGGTGAAGCAAGCTTGTGACTTGGTGGGTCACTGGACCAGTATAATTTAATCTGTTGGGCAAAAAAGCAGCACTTCATCAAATCCACTGTGGTGCCAACTGCTCCTTTGTGTGTGTGTGTGTTTGTGTATAACTGTGTGACTTAGAAAACAGGCAACAGAGAGGTAGCCTCTTAGTGAAACTACCCTGAATAAGATTTTGGACATCTGCGTACAATGTACTGGCATTTTTGTTAAAAAAAAAAACAAAAATTCAGCCAAGCATTTTGAACTGAAAAACATGTCACCCAGCGTGAGTAGTGTGTCTGGCAGATGTATTTTAATAGTTTTTGGACAACGCAGACAAATTTTTTACTTATAAGAACTTGATTAAAACTGCAATGTCAAAACATGAAGAAAAGTATCTTTACACTAGGTAATTAGCTATAAGTAACCTTTTATTTTTTTCCTAGGAACATGCTTCAAAATTACAGTTGTAAGTGTAATTGAAGGTAATAAGAACAATTTCTGGCAACAGATTGGACAAAACCCTGACAGGATTTCTGGCAGGTCTGAAAATATCATGTGACTGCGAGGTAGGGATGGATTACTGAGTGGGCCTACGGGGCACAGCCAAAGGGCCCCAAGAAATCAGAGGGCCCCCTAGACCACAGCCTCTGAGTGTTAGAATCAGAATCATAGAGCTGAGGTAAAAGAGATGCAAAATAACATAAAAAACCATAACTGACCATAATTAACCCAAAAATACTAATGAGACAAAAAAGTAAGTAAACAAGACAAAAATAACCAAAAGGAAGCAACAACTAAACAAAGAGACAAATGATCCATTATGTAAATACAAATGTTATTCAGTTGCTATCACCTTCCCTATAGAAACATGTGTATGTGTATGTGCACTGTAGTTGCATTGAAAAGTTGTTTTAGAAAACAGAGCTGTTTACTGGTTACTGATTCCAAGAATTTTCTAGCTCGAAAGAGGCTGTGCCATTTATATCTGATATTAAAATCCCTCCACTCCACTCCAGTTTCTCGAATACAGTTGTTGGGACTGTTTCTACAGTGTGACAAGGTCTTACAAATGCTCAATCTTGCCCTTGGTTATTTTCTATCTTAACAACGTGCTTTACTAGTTACATCTCTTCACACAGACAATGCAGCAAAACATCATTAGCAACTCAGTGTTCAGTATCTTGTCCAAGGACACTTTATGGACAGAAGGAGGCCGAGATCAAAACCTTGCATCAGTAGACAAATGAGGCAAATTCAGACCTTAATTAGGTGATTGAAGACAGCTGGGGAGACAGACAGCAGGGCTGATAAGATAGTAAGCGACAGGTGTGAAAAGCAGCGCAACACAAACGTTAAACCAGCTTCCTGAGCATTGCAGACTTTGCCATGTCACTATATGTTTTCATAGGCAAATATAAACAATATATGTTCGTCACAATTAAATATGATTTGAGCTGTTTTTTTTTTCTTTAAAGTGATTAAAGTAAAACTTGTTAGAGTTGAAGTACACAATGAAGTGGACTTAGTGCATTGTTCTAACAAACCTTAAACTACTTTCATGATCAATAAAGCAGCTCTTATATTCCTGTAAGCTAGATGTCCCACCTCAACTATTTACATAAATGGTAAATAGTTCAAGGGTGATGTTTGTTAATGGGGGGTTATTCAGAGTTTTCAAAAGCATTATGTTTTCGATATCTCCCTCCGTCCGTCCACGCACAAGTTCCTTCAAGGCTTCACATCTGTGCAGTCTTGAAGGAACTAGTTCAAATTTGCCATAAATGTAAAGTTAAACTTGATCAAAGACAATCTGATAACAGTTTTGCGGTGAAAGTCAATGGTCAAGGGTACTGCGATCTCACGTCCTTGCCATTTGTGAGCACAATATCACGGAAATGCTTTGAGAGAATGCTTTCAACTTTGGCACAAGTCACTACTAATTGGGGAAGAATTGATTGCGGTTTTTGTTTGCAAAATTTTCAACATTCTGCAGGCTGCCAGTCATTTCTCAATCACTGGGGAAGTGTTCATAGAACCACCCTATGGTGACTATTGTAACGTAGCCCTATCTAAAGCTCTGTATCCGGACCTCGAGAAAGAGGCTGTCACTCCAGTCATACGCATGCCTCTTTCTATTTCTGCTGCCACAACAAACAGCAGTTTTTGCTTTTCCAAGGTGTATATATAGAGAGAAAGAGAAGCAGGAAGTTTTTCCTTTAGTCTGCTTGGTATCAATATAAAGTGGAATGGCAAGAGAAAAAGGAGGCACCTTCTTTAAAATGTCCAGTTAAAAGCTGGGCATTGATGTATCCCCAGCCTTTGTAAAGTTAGTATAAATGATTTTAGCTTGTAACTATGATTTGGTTTCACTATGTTGCTGTTAAGAATACAAATTTCTCAGCTTCTCACTGGTCAGCTTGCATTCGTCCTGCTAAATGGAGTTGCTAATATCTTTGAGCAGATATGGAAGGGGTCTGTTTCTGTCTAATAATCTAATAGCTTTGGGGGTTGTATTTTAAAGAGAAGCTACTAGTGATAAGAGTCAGACTTGAAATGTTACAGGAATACAGTGTTTGTAACACCATTGTTAATAGAAAAACAGAGTGCAGGAGATAGACATAACACCGATTATGTGCTCGCTTGCATCCAAACCACTGTGATATTTACCCCAGATAGGAAATTATGCCTGACTCAACATATTTGACTTATGTGACTCATCAGTCCATCCTTCTGGACTGACACAGACAACAACAGCAGCAGCAAGAACATTTTGTTTTATCAGCAAGTGTCATCTAATTGCCTTCCAGCCCTGTGGAGCAAATTAAAAAAGTTGGACATATTTTGCTTACTGGCTTTTCCCTTTGTTTCATAGCTGCTCCAATTGCTCTTCACCTTGAGCCTCTGTCATGGATAAAGCGGTAATACAGTGACAGGAAATTGCTTACTAGGCTGCCCCACAGGTTTTGTGTTTGACCCATCAGCAACACTTCTGCAAGATGAGTGACATCGGACAACTGCTATAGCTGAAGCACTGTTTTGTTCTATGAGAATCAGTTATTTAAGTGAGCCGTGACAAATGAAAATGTAATCAGTTCATCCTCGAGTCCAAGTGGACAATGCCCAGTGACATCAACACACATCTTAAAGCGCTGCGGTCTTCTCCTAAACCAATTCTGTAAACTACAGCTGAGATGGTGTTGCAAACTGCATACTGTGTGTGTAATTATATAAATACTGCTGTTCTACCACATGAGCCAAATGAGACCGATTCCGCCATGTCAAATTTGGCCCTCATACCAGCTGACATGAATGAATGTCGAATGAATGACGAGTATAAACCAAGCTTTGGATGAATAAGTACATACTCTATAGGTTCACCATTATCACAAAGAAGTACTCTGTAAATTTGGGATTCTTACACTGTGAGAGCCTGTAAATGGTTACTAAACATTTTATTATCAAACCATAATCTTGTGATGGAAATATGTCAGGGAACAATGCCCACACTGGGGATTGTCTTCTGCTGAAGTAAGGGACTGTGGGATGTTTTTATTTCCTTTTTTCTTTCTTCAAATTTCCAGACCTGGGGAAAATAGATATAAAGCACTAAGATACTGTAACTTGTAGAAAATGTAACCAGCCGGGGAACTGCTTCCACCTAGACATTTCTAGGTCAATTTGCTCACTAAGGAACTTCACTAATCAAAAAATAATTCTTGATTGAACACCTTACCTTTTTTTTTACTAGGTACAGAAATGTCACTCTACTGTTAATTAGCCAGAGGGCACTAAACGGATCATCTGCAGTTTCACTTCAGCGCCCTGCATTAGGCAAAAATCTTAACACCTTAAACTCCGCCATTTCATCCTGTCTTGCTATAATAGTGTAATTGGTTGATATAGTGGACTGATTTCATACATGGACTACTCTTGGAATGGCTGGAGAAAGAGGAGGAGTGGGGGAGTGCAGGGGTAGTTTGAATAGAGGAAGGAACCAGCTGTGAATGACAGGAAAGGGTTACGCATTGGAACTAAGATGTGGGGCTCCATGCACTTGCAGGACAGGCCATGGGAAAGCTCCCTACACCCAGCACAGTCACAATTCGAAACAATACAGCTGGGTGCCACACAATGATGGAGCCCCTCCCAGTGAAGCTGAGCTCGGCAAGGTACGCAGTGCCTGCATGAACGGAGCGAGCAGGAAAGGAGACAGGCAGCAGCTAAAGCACTGCTCTGTTCACTCTCGTGCACTCACTCTTCCTGTGTGTGTGTGTGTGTGTGTGCATTCGTAATTTCTTTCTCTGTTTCCCTCCAACCATTCTAACCATTATTCTCTGACTATGACTCAAGAGTGCCCCCAATGGGGGGAACATGAATATTTCAGAACAAAGTATTCATCTACACTGAACATAAACTCCACATAAACACAGAAAGCATATAATATTAAAATAATATAATATATAATACATATATATAATATAATAAAATATAATATTTTCTTTCTAATTGTCAATTAATAATGGTGACACTTCAAAACAGTTTGTAAAAAGCATAATTATTGCCTTTTTGTGCTTCACATTTGTCATTAATATTCATGGTGACTCTTTACTTTGATCTAAGGCTTTTATCTAGAAATATTGTTATAATGAAACAAAAATTAAAACAAAGAAAAACAAACTGGTCAACATTTGTTAAACTTTTCTTCACCACACATTGAAATGAAGACACACATCAGTCAGTGGGGCGTGGTTGTGTACATGTACACTACTTTTTGCCAACAATCCCACAATGCTGTCACCCGTTTTGGAAATGTGCAAATGACCTTTGCATGGTTCTAACTGATTCTATGCAATGTACCTATCTAAAATCTCAAACAATGATCATCATAAGATGATCTTTTAACTAACCCTATCCGTGTAGTTTTTATGCCTAACCCCAGAACAATCATCATGTTTGTTATAAATTACTTTGGTGACTACAATGGTATCATAACGAATCAGTGGCTGGAACTATAATATAAGACTCAAAGGACACAATCAGTACTTTAACTTTAATGAAGAGGCCTTGATAATAATTTAGAACCAAAGGGACTACCTTGCCATTTCAATTAAAGTAGAAATTCTAATTTAGTGTTAAATATTCAACACAATAAAGCTTGCACTTTTGGGGCAGTAGGGTCCCAGAGCACTGCTTAGCACAAACAGGGCACAGTGCGGCACAACCTGGCACAAAATTAGCCCTTAAATCTGAATATCATTATAGTTGCTGCACCTTTTAGGCCAATTCTCCCCTGCAACTGCAGGTAATTATAACATTTTGTCAATTAAGATTTGATCTCTTTAAACTGAGTTTGAGATCACTTAATGAACTGTCATAATATGCTGATTGTGGTCAGTGAGCGACTTTGGCAGCAAGCATGCAGCAGAATGGGCTCGATATCTGATATTCACACATCGTAATTATTCCCTGCACTCTGACACCAATTTATTGAGATCACAAGTGAATATAATTTGTTGTGGGAATAGTGAGGTAATGCTACAATGGCTGCACATATTAAACAGCCCTGCTCACTAACAGTGCATCTCTTTAGATGTAAAACTACACACAAGCACAGAAACATGCTGCTGTATAGGACCATGTACCTCACACAGTACACATTCACAGTACAAATAAACCTGTGGAGACAGCAAACAGAATTTACACACACACACACACACACACACACACCTGTGTAGAGCACATGAAATGGTTATCCTTAAAAATCTAAAAACAAACAGGGGGACACGACCTGTCCATTACCAATTCAGTTAGCATTAGCATCAAAGCAGAGCCCTGTGCAGCCTTACTCAGCAGAAGGAAAGGCTTTTCCTCCCACAGCTCTCCATTACTGTCATGTACTGTAAAAGGGGCTTTGTTGGCTTGTGTTTCCTTCTCCCCCAACAGTCTCAAGTGGACAACCCCCCAAACACCACACACACACACACACACACACAAACAAATACCTCTTAGCCTCCTCCTCTCCTGTCCAGTGTGAGACCTGCCTGCTTGGCGCTGCAACATCGCCCAGACACGGAGAGGAGCCCAATGGCCTGACCGCCTGCCTATCATTCCCCCGCAGGGTGTAAATCAGCGGACCCGATTGTACTGTGTGCCGCAGTGATGACAGATTTACGAGAGGGCAACCTCCTGGTGAACCTGGCCTGCGTTTCATATCCAAGCTCTGCTTTAAAGCCCTAAGATGAGAACCTGACATACAGAATTTAGTTTTCCATGAAAGGCTAAAGAAAATCTTCCAGGAATTTTGATGTGAAAAAAGTAAGATTTGCATTATAGACACTTTTTTCATGTCTGACTCGCTAATAAACATCATGTCTGTAAGTAGTTATTATTTTAGAGGCTTATACCTGGTTTGCTATTTGAGTTCAGTTGATTTATAATACGGCAACTTTGGGCCAAGATTTTAAGATTATGTTTAGTCACAGAAAAAAATCCAATGTAGTGCAATAAACAATAAGTAGCATACCTGTCAATTAAAACAACTGATGGTTTATTATTATTAAATTAATTATGGAATTATAACTGGTCCTGGCCATACCAGCACACCGATCCACTACAAGAGAAATAAGATGAATTAGAAGTGTTAATTCACTCTATAAGAAATATTTGTTTTCCAAATAAACATAGGAATAAAAGAACAATACTTTACAATGTTTCCATTATTACCTTCATGCTTGACAGAGTTGTGGTTTGTGTGTCGAGTTTACAATTGATTAATCCATGAATATACTCGTCTACTTCAGGGAATTTGTTGATAAGTCTGTTCAGAGGAGGTTCTAAATTTAATTTTGCGCACTAGAATAAATTGATGAATCTGACTATGTGCAGAAATGTTCTTAGGCAAGGTTCAAGCACAAAACTGCACGTATGAAGTGATAAATGAGGCCCTAGGTCTGGTTGGCTTTTTCTTCCCTGCTCTCATTTCCTGTTTTAAACACACACACAAACAAATCTACACTTTGACAGAGAGGGACTATTCCAAGTGGAATCAGGTGTGACTCTCTCACTCAGCTCCTCCCAATTTATTTGTTCCATTTATGTCTACCATCACCCTGCTCCTCCCACATACTCATCCAAACATTAGAACTTGGTTTACCTGCAATAAATGACTCATATTGCCAAACCAAATTGTCAGTGCTCTGCAGGCCACACACACACGCAAAAACGCCAGAGAGTAGTAGAAACTGCGCACAAAATACTTTGTCATTGTGTTTATGTGTTGCCGTACAAGGTAACTGCTGTGAAACAATCAGAAAATAACATATTATTCCCTTGATTTAGTGCTTTGTTCTCGCTAACACTACTCTTTCTTTATTCACACACTATTTATTCACTGAGCCAGGGCGAACAAAGCAGCTGAATTGTGTGTTTAGTGACAGTAATGGACAGATCGTTGATCCATCCATCTTTCCAGTCTTTTAATTGATGTAAAAACTGGATTACATGTAGGTTTTAAAGTTAGTTTTTGAAGTTACGTTTGGTTGAATATTATCTTAACTTGGTTTAACAGCATTTTAGTTACTGTGTTTCTGTGTTGTACACACTGAAATATACTGCAGTTATGAAATGCTCCAAACATGATGCTCCAGGCAATCCAACACCTAACTTTCCCTGCGCAGTGTGAATCCTGCTGACAGGAAATGCATATGTAGTAGAACTGAAGGCTGGTGTGGTGGTGAAGAAGTGGTGAAGACAAGTGGAGAAGATGCCCTTTGACCCAAGGTCATTCGCTTTCGAGAAGTCTGCGTGTCGAGGAGGGAGGTGATCGTCTTTACTGAAGACAAACTCGACATTAACGGTGATGGTACCTGTTGTGGATTGAGTATATCCCGCTAAGATGGCTTTGAGTGAAGTCGCAGCTGACATCACCAATGTTACTGACTTACTCATTCGGTACTGTGAGTAAAATGCACTCAATGTAAATACACTGGAAGCTGTGGGTTTGCTTTAGTTTCCTGATTTAGTTTGTTTGTGGGTTTGTCCGAGGGAAATCCTGAAACGGACGATTTGTGTTAACTGTTTGATGCAAGGAAAGGGAACGAACTGAACTGAGTAGGGTTATGGGGAAAAAACTGTGTTGGATTTTTGTGTGAATTGAAAAGAATGAATTTCCATTGTTTCACAGACAATCTGGGTTCGAACCTCAAATATTTTTATGAACAGCTGAATGGGTTGTTTTTCATGCAGAAGTTAATGCATTGCTTTTTGTTATTTGTATAACCTTTGTTTTATCGTCATTTAACCTTTTGTCGAACGTGATTCGGACTGGCACCCCCATTTTTTCTATGGTTAAGCCCGTAACAAAATGGCCCCCCAGATGGGACCACACAAAACCTGTACACAATCAGTGCGCTGCTAGCAATAAATTCAAATTCACACCTTTGAACTACCATTGGATCTCATTTGTGGAAAATGGCATCTGAACAGAACCAGCTGGACCTACACCTTAATTGGGAGAATACCACCACCCCAGGGGTGGAACAGGACAATGAAAGATTGCAGACACCAAAAATCACTACATTTTCATTATTGGATATGGATTTTTGTGTCGCGTGAGAGCTGTGTCAGCCATTTGTTCCACTCGACACTTCACCACTTAAAAAAATGGCTGATCCCAACAAAGAAAGAATAACAGCAGAGGACAAGGAACCACATCCAAGGAATTTATTATGGCAGACAAGGAGACTCTGCAGAAAACGTTGGAGGCCAATTTCCAAAGACTTATGATTTCACAAAACATCCACAAGAAAGAGATTCAACACATGATGACATCTTAAAGGATATAAGTAAACAATTGCAACAGCAATTCCATGAGGCATTGGACAAACAAGCCCCCTTTCTCATCAGTTTGCTGCAAATCTTAACTGACAACTAACTCATCATCATACTGAAATAAGAAACACTCTGCAGAATGATGTTTGGAGATTGTCACACACTATGTACTCAGTGACACAAGAAATGCTACAATTAAACAAATGCTTAACATGTCTGAATTTAACTTCAACCCCACCCAACAAAATCAAGTTAATCCACAATGAGATGATGGCGAAAGGCAGCGTCTGCAATCAATAATGAGAACTGGAGCACACAACAGAGTGTTAAGCGCTCCTGGTGATTCCCCAGTTCTGCTGGACAGTAGGGGTCAGCTGATGGGAAAATGCCCCGTTAGGATTTGATTTCCATCTTTTGCAAGGATGGATGATAAACCAACCCTCTGTTGTATCTGGAAAAATGTAATCATTTTCTGTCTTTAAGTCCCCTGACAGAAGAGGAGTTAATGGCAACCCTGCACAATGTCCTCCATGGAACATCAAGAGACTTGTGGGATGTGGCTCATTTAAACACACATGTAGCCTGACATTAACAAAACTGCAGTTGTCAAGCTGATCTTCAGAAACATCAGCCCGCACATGGCAAGCCAGCTCCAGGGTATAGTAACAGTAAATGAACTGGTGAGACCGGGACAGCAGCTTGAGACAAGGCATGTTGAATTCAATACTGTAGCAACCCACGTCTAGGGGAGCTAACTTCCTCAAATGCCCCATACACCGCACGACCCCAAGTGTCTCAAGCTGGTTAGCTTGACGAAATAAAGAGACAGTTCTTGCCTTTTTACAGCTATTCCTATCACATGAGATGATGCTGCCGGCCAACAGTACCAGCCAAGACATACACCATTTGTGCAGAAAAGTGTTTTGCTGCAAAATTAGCACCAAAGTGGCAAGTTCAATCAAGTTGTTTTCGAGAACTCAGTCCTTGACCTAAAGGTTTTAAACATTTCCCACCTTAAACCCCATTACCACACTGCACAGGATCTGGAAGAACAGGAATGCAAACATGTACTGAAACTCTTTGAGGAAGAACCAGAGGAAGAAAATGTTCTTGGATTCACAGACACAGCTTCCTGATTCGGTTTGTTAGTGGGCGTGTCAAAGGGAAAAGCCGAACTGTACGATTTTTCTTAACTGTTTGATACAAGGAAAGACAACGAACTGAGTAGGGTTGTGGGAAAAAACCTTGTCTGTGAAACATTGGCAGTCCATACTTTTCAGTTCACACAAAAATCCAACAATCTAGGTTTGAACCTCAAATATATTTAATGAAAACCTGAATGCATCAAATTCTGCACGTTTTTTGTTATTTGCATAACCCTTCTTTAATTGTTGTGCAGGTTAACCTTTTTTCCAATTGTCATTTAACTTGTCAGACGTGATTCTGACTGGTACCCCGTTTCTCTTTCAATGGTTAAGCCCTATTAAAGCAGAGGCTTTTTTTCAGAAGCATTGTTAAATCAGAGGTCTTTAAATCAGATACAGATGTGTTTATAGTGTTTAATCTTCTGCTGGCAACAGGACTTTGTCCATAGCAATTAGAAAAAATATGTTTAATGTACTAATAAAGCAAATGAACAGTAGAATTCCAGCACACTGCTGTGCACACTACAAAAAAAAAAAAATAAATCACAAAAATAAATAAATAAGTGGTTTATGCTGGATAAAACAGTGTTAATTGACTCTTTGTTTAACTCAGGCTCTTTCACTGTTAATGCTTTGTTTGTGTGCATGTCTGTGTTTTAGATAAACGTGCATTAATGTACCACAATAATATTTCTAGCTCCATTGTATTAAAATACCGGCTCTGGTGTTCATTTACTTGTTGCCATGGTAAATTGTCAGAGGTTGACTAACTTTCTTTATTCATCACTTGGGTTGAGAATCAAAAGTCAATTTCAAACATATAATGCATAATGAGAAAAGTAAAAGAAGAACCAGAAATAGAACTACATTTTCTCAAAATTGAGCACATAAACATATTGCACATACGTGTTACAATGAGGGGGCTATCTCAGGGATACACCTAAAACAAACATATTTCTGTTTTGCTTTACTCTGTTTTGCTCCAATATCTACAAGGATGTAGAGTTGTCTGCCAGACGGACCGGCCTATGTGGTTTGAATTCATACAGCAGGTTGTTCATGTTAGATACAACCACAGACCACATTAGAAAACAATGAGACACAACGCAGTGCACATGGGAAGCAAGTCCGGTTTCAAGCAGCACAAATTTGACCCTACTATATAAATGTTGCAGTAATGGCTGTAGCTCAGTTGGTAAGGGTCACAGGGTCAGTGGTTCGATACCCGGTGCCGACTATATGATGAAGTGTCTCTGGGCAAGATGCTGAGCCCCTAACAGCCCAGATGTGCAGTGTCGGTCGAACTCCGGTAAAAATCGGGAAGGTTGCGTCAGGAAGGGCATCCGGGGTAAAAATTGTGCCAAACCAACATGCGGAATATGATCTGCTGTTGCGACCCTTGAGCAAGCCATAGGCAACAGTGGAGAGGAAAAACTCCCTTTAATGGAAGAAACCTCCAGCAGAACCAGGCTCAGGGTGGGCGGCCATCTGCCTCGACCGGTTGGGGTGAGTGGAAAGTGAAGAGAGAAAAGAAAAAGAGCAACAAAAAGCAACAACAAAACATCGGGCAGGTTGGTAGGACCAGTAGCTGCACACTGGAAAACACACAGCTTCAAAACCTGGGACACCTCCAGAAAGGGACAGAGAGAGGGGGACAGAGAAGACAAAGACAACTATGGGAGAAAACTCACATTGTTAATTTTGGCAATGTTCCGTAGGTGGAAGAAGGCTGTTCTAGAGTTTGTTTGTTTGTTTAATATGTGAGGTAAAGAACAACTCCTGATCAAAAATAACTGGACTGGAGGCCAGACTTATGCCATCTAGAGTAACGATATGGGTGGACATCATATTTCTGAGATTTTTGGGCCCAAATTGTGAGATATCCAGGCTTTTATGTGTTTTAGGCATGCTTGAAGCTTGATTAATTGATTTACTTTCATCTGGTTAGATGATTGATTGATTGATTGATAGATAGAGCTGGGTGTCATCAGCATAGAAATGGAAATGTATGTTTTCTAATGATGTTGCCTACATATAATGTAAAAAGTATTGGTCCTAACACAGAGCCTTGTGGAACTCCATAGCTAACCTTTGTGTGCATGGAGGATTCATCATTAACATGAACAAATTGAAATCTATCAGATAGATAAGATTTAAACCAACCTAGTGCAGTTACTTTAATCCCAATTTCATGTTCCAGTCTCTGTAATAAAATGTTGTGATCAATGGTATTGAATGCAGCACTAAGATCTAACAGAACAAGTATAGAGATGAGTCCATTATCTGAGGCCATGAGAAGATCGTTGGTGACTCTAAATCCTGACTGAAAGTCATCATACAAATTATTCCTGCACAGGTGGTTGCATAGTTGGTTTGCGACTACTTTTTGCAAGGATTTTAGAAATAAAGGGGAGATTAGATATTGGTCTGTGATTGGCACCTGTAAAAACCTGGGTCAAAACAGGATATTTTAAGTAGTGGTTGAATTAAAGCTACCTTATAGGCCTGTGGTACATAGCCTGTTTCTAAACAATATCTAATACCCTTCTGCGTTAACTCTAGAGATGGTTGTGCTTTTTTAAATACTCAGACCAGCCTGTATGGAACCAACAACCATGCCACATTCTGATGTTTGATTCTTCTGATGCTTGGTTTGAACTTCGGCAGATTGCCTCGACTATGTCTCAGTGCTTACAGTTAATGCATTTAGTTGTTGCCATGTCATTAGCTGATTAGATATGTGTTAATCAGCAGTTGATGCAGTTCCAACATACAGTAGATTAGTTACTCATATGAGGAATAATGACAGCTCAACAAATGCATCTATGTGCTTTTGCTGGTTTTGCACATTTAGGACACAAGTCAGACCTAAACAAAACTGATGTGTATTGAGTGCAACATATGTATGGTCCTTCCTCATTTGTTATGAAAACTCCCCACACACACTCAAGTGACATGAGGCTTAAAAAGCGAGGAGGACTCACTGCTTTAGTGTGGCAGAACTTTGGTGAGGTTTTCAAACAAGGTTTTTAGTCTTGTTTTTCTCATAGCCATCCTTTACATTTTCTCTCCAGCTGAGAAATTGTTTCCTGTTCACTTCCATTTCTATAGCTTAATTTACCCAGCATGCAACCGATAATAATTGCAAAAGCAAAAAATGCAATGATGATAATCACCTTCAATTAAAGCTGCTTTAAAAATATATTCTTTAGTATATTTTAATTGTATGTTTAGGAATATAAATTGCGTCTGTTGGATTACTTTGGTTGAGTGGCCCATAACCACTAAAGAATCTAGAAGTGGGAATCATGCACATTTCTTTAGCTGCTACACCAGTAAGATTCACTGTTTGTATTATAGTTATCAGGTCTGACAAGCGTTTACACGGGAGGCCCACCGGCAGTTCTGGCACTCGACAGAGTGTATAGATCACCAGTCTGCCTATGCTTAAAAGCCTGCTTATTTGATGCTTACCAGTTTCCACTAGCTTTACCGCCAACATCTTTGTCAGTATTTACCTCTCTGGTGATAAAGCTCAGTTTGCCTTGTGGTTGTGCAAATTCCGCATTTGAATCAAACAAAATATATCAAATTATTGATTTTGTGCAGCTTTATTGCAGAGTTATTTGCATAACATTTAACCATGTTACTATTTAGACTCACCGCACAATCTTGCATTCAACTCTGAGCTTTGATAGAAAGAAGAGGGTTTCACAGATATGTCATTTTGCTGAATACTGTGTCATACTTATAGCAAATTAACTGGGGATTGTGGGGGCTTGATATTATCACATTGCTGCCTGATGCCAGGATGTGTGCTATGGGATTGTGCTTTCATAAATCATCAATTGTTTTACCTAATGGATTCAATTTGCTCTTTGTTCAATGCCATAATTTGCTATCCAAACATCATATGCAACAATACTCCAATGTCTGCTCCCCCATCCATATCTCATTAATTAGACAGATGCTGCCTACAGAACAATGTGGGGTGTGTATATGTGCATACTAATACAGTTTTAACAGGTTGATTTGATTTTCTGGCTAAAGTGAGGAGGGGTGTAATGCCCAGTGAATTATTTTCAAATGAGGGAATCTGTAGATAATGGGTATTATAGAAAGCGTTCCAGAATAATAAAACAAAACGATAACTTTCCATAGACTGCAAATAATTAGCTTAATCCCCATGCTTTCTGACAGGGCATCACTTGAGACCTGCCAGCTATAGCTGCAAAGTACACCCTGAGTGTATAGTAGTCCTTGTCTCTTCCAGAAGAGCCTGGTCTTAAGCATCACTGAGTGTACTTACATAGTTACAAGAACTATGCAAAAAGGCTTGAGGAAGGAGGACATGTGCATGACCACATTAGTATGCAAGGGCACTTTCTGTTTGCCTCCGTTTCCCCCTCTCTGTCTGTCTTCACATGATCATCACCACCAGACTCATCAACCACAAACAGAGAAATGTCAACATTAATGTAGGGAAAGAACACTTTGGTATGTGTGGTTTATGTTACTGTGTTTGATAACGAATACTTGGGCGGCTCGAAAAAAAAAAAACTAGATAACCTCGGAAACATTACCCAAATCACAATGTATGTGTTTGTCATATAGTAGAAAAGTGAAAAGTGATATGTTAACTAGGAATGTGCTCTGCCAAGGGAAATTAGGCATGAAGGGACATTACGTGACTGAAAAAAGTGACTTTCTCTTTTTTTTTTTTTGCTTCTGAAGATGTAAGCAATACTAAAATCTCATGTTACAAAATTTTCACGATAAAACATGCACAATAAATGACGACTTCTCCTTTTTATAAATACTTTTTAAAGTGCTTTCTACTGCCGATTTCACTGTTGTCACACCATTAAATGGGGTATTATCATCGACTTATCAGCTCATACCTATGAATCAGTAGGCAATATTCTACCTTCCAGAGATGTGATAATAAGGTGACATTTAGTAGCAGTAGTAAGTACTACTGAGTGGTCTCCTCAGTGTGTCAGATCCGGTCGGCTGGGACCAGACTGCTCTCTGTGTTCTAACGCAGCCACATAACTGTAAAATTAGTGTTGGAGAAGTCACTTGTAAAATGTACAATTCTTACATATTACTAAATACTATAAGTTAAGTTTCAATATTAGTTTCTAAAGCAGTACCACTACTTTTTAGTTACGTTTGTACTGTACTCTTTCCCATAAACAAGAATTTGGTGTTAATGAAAAGGAAATTTATTAAGCTGTGGTTACCAACATGAGACATCAGAGTCTTATTTCTCCAATCAGAATTGTGTTAAAACCAATTTAAAAACTAATTTAGTACGAGCAAATTCAGCAGCTAAATACAACTTTCTTAATGGATTTATTGTCAAAAAAGTGTTTTGTATGTTTCTTGAGTATAAAAGTAATTTTCTTTGGGATCATGTTTGTGTCATTGAAAAAAAGTTCTATATAATTAACAACAACTTTGCTGACTTTTAAATAACTTGGATACAAAAGTTATTATGTAAAGCTCAAATACTGAGCTGTATTCAGTAATATTTAAACTATGAGTATATGTGTGATGTGAATTTATTTATTTATTAATTTATTGATGTGAATAAAGAGCTGACAGACTTTCTTCTTTTCCTTTGGGCTGTTCCCTTTCAGGTGTCATCACAGCGAATCATGTGCCTCCATCTAACTCTGTCCTCTGCATCCTCTTCTCTCACTACATCCATAAATCTCCTCTTTGTTCTTCCTCTAGACCTTCAATACTTCACAGTTGTGTTTGTCTAATGTAAGTTAAGCAATTGAACAAACTGCAAAAAGTGCTGCAACTGTCCTCACCTTACCCTACACCTCACTTACACCTTACCCTACTTGCCAAATATCAGCCACACATCTCTGTGACATTTCTCCTATTTTTACATGACCCGTCTAGTGCTCTTGCACAGACTACCCACACGTTTATGTGTCCTGCTCACACATCCTGAAGCTAAATTAGTCTCATTTATACACACAACTGCAGTAACTGCACCTGAGCAGCTATTGACTCTCATGCCTCCACTGAATCCACTTTGTGAGAATGTGGATAATGATCTTTATGAAAAAAAGCCAGATTTTACTGTTGATAATTTCTGCACACACTCCATAACCTGCTCATCTACTGCACTCCTCGCTCATGCACAGACACAGTTTTTAACAGAGAGAGAGAGATTGCAACTTCAACTTTGACGTATTTGCACTACCCTGCTGCAGGGGGGAACATAGTGCTTCTGTTTCAGTGTGTATCATCACTAACTGGGTAAAATGTAACGTGAGTTGACTGGAACACAGAAAAGACTTAAGGAGATTTAATTTGTTAAAAAAAAAAAAAGTCCTAACTTTTTACTGTAATGATATTACTAAACTAAAAATATAACGTATTCAATTTAGTCAGACTGAAGAAGTGACTTGAATGAGTATTGAAACGTTTCCAACCAAGACGAAAGAAGGTAATTGTATATTATGGACTGTTAAATATCATCTTGACATTATCTAGACCTTTTAGCTATTATGAAACTACAATTACATCCTTTAGTTTCATTAACAAAGTCTCATCCAACTCTACTCTTACCCTGCTGCTTTTTTATTGATACTAGTCACATCTCTTGACACACACCTTGTTCTTTCAATCCAGCCAGAGAGACTGACAAAGTAAAAAATGATTTGTACATTTTCTCCCAGACGGCTCTCAATTAGGCTTGTCATTTGTTGACTCAGTTTGTTAAGATTAGGATCTGCCCCCTACAGAAAGAAGCTGTTTCAAACGGCGTATTAAGTTATTACACATGCTGCTTAAATTGATCCCAATGTCGTTAAAAATATTATCAGCTTACAGTGCACCTCGCATTAGGGATGAAGTTGTATGCTCTTTGCCTATGCGATGAAGTGCCTCCTTACATCACAGATGAAATCAGATATATTATATGGTTTTGACAAAAAACTATACATTTCTAAAAGTTTGGGAACCCCCTAAAGATTGAAATGGCATGTAAGGGAGCGCAAACGTAATCCTAACATAGTAATTATGCACATTCCGCTGGTACTATGGTTCCTTCATCATCCGAAGTAACAACAATAGCAACAGGTTCTCAGCCTACAGTGTCAGATAATGGCGCTTCCCAAGGCGTCAAATTAAACATTCAAAATAACATTGGATCTGTAGAAAGTCTCCATATCCCAACAGGCAACACGAACTTCACTAAAAACGCACCTTGACTTTTTTTGCTCATGACCAACATGGGAGGAATTGAGGTCTACACACTTGAGATCCTTAAAAGGCTTTTCTGAGACAATAAAGAAGATTAAGACAGAATAAGTGACCAGCACCTCGTTTCTTCCGTCTTCTCAATATAAATGGTGCATTTAAAGTAAAGATAGCTTTCCTCAACAAGAGCCGACTGACTAATAAATGTAACAAAACACATTTAAGAGCCTCTATATTCTGCTCTCACAGTCGTTCCTCTAAAACTCAAAACTGGCCCTGTGTCTTGCTATTAGGCACCAGTATATGGACGGAGTTTAATGGTGCACAAAATAGCACAAAATAGTTTTTATGATATTTTTAATTGCAAAGTCCTGCCAAATCAATGGGGGGAATCAGTTGAATTAATTGTTGTGATCACAACAACGCAAATTCCTGGAGGGACTGAGTAGCAAAGCATCCCTTTGTTGTACCATGTGTCACTATCTTTTTGAAACAAATGTCACAACAAAGTGAAGACAAGTGAGACATAAAGGTTTGATCCCCTTTTTGGGTTATATGAAAGACAGCTTAGCAGTACCCCATAGATAAATTAGATGTTTCTGGTCTCATTTAAAAAGGAATCTAATGGTGCATTGAATATAAGAAATTTTATTTTGTATATATTGAAATATTGTTATTTTTTGCATTTGGCAATAAAGTCCGTGCATTACCACAAACACATGCCCTTTGTAAAATCAGATTTGAATTTTTTTTTTAACTACCCTGCTGTTAAAAACAACAGCATAACACCAAGAGTTAGTCTGCTAAAATACCAAGTTCATTATTTATTCTGTTTGAGTAATATTGGCAACAATGGATAAATATAGTTTCCTGCAGTTTTAAAAATAAATTAATCCTTTTGTGGCCCATTTGAGACTGGGTCTTCAATAGGAATCAATCTTCTTTTTCTTTTTTTTACCGTGCAACAAACATACAATACTGAGAGAGGGGCTGATATGTAGTTTTTAGTCTTGTCGTGGGATCCACTGGGAATAGGAAAGCTATAGATTAACAAGAGCGTAACGCTATAAATAAGAAACCACTAGCTTTATTCTGATGTGTGTTTTTTTTTTTAACTTCACTGAGCAGCTACCTCTTTTTTAGGACCACCCTGATCATAACCACACGGTCACACATACATTCACACCTGGAAGCTGAAACCACAGTCTGACCTGTTGGCCATTAACAGCTCTACCGGAGCCATGGGATTGAGGGCCTTTTTCAAGAGGCACCACAGTGGTGTCGAGGGCTGGATGGGACTGCGTTTCACTTGTCTACCCACTTGGGTGCAACAGAAACTGGTGGCGTGTTGGTGTCAGACTCTGTGTGGGTTGGTGCCTAGAGAATGCAGGAGGCCAAAAGTATGATGCAGAAAATTTGTTCTCTTTACAAACAGATTTAGTTTGTGTGTGATCTTGTAACTTAGTGAGGACCCAAAAAAGGTGTGTGTGTGTGTATGTGTGTGTGCGTGGCTCTATTCGTAATGCGTTCAATTGGACATCATATAGGTTTTTTTAGTAAGGAGCTGTTTAATGTGTGGCCCTACTGCTTTAGACTTTAGCAGAAAACACTGGAGACATAATGCACCATCTGGAATAGGAGCATCTCGGGATCCCACAGGTAGGAGCTGTAAAACACTGAGTCTGAATTTGCTGAACTGGCTGCCACCACAACTTAACACTGGAATAGTGGAAGATAATGGATAAATCGATGGGCTTTTGTCAAGATTCATATTAAACACAAAACATGGTCACATAAACATCAGTTGAACAAAGCTGTTGTCTCCTGTTTCAAATGGTTTTTCTCAACTCATCAATCCACGCTAACCTCCCTCCTACATACACTTAGTCCCTATGAAATGTCACCTGGCTTGTTTAGTGTGGATTTATGATACCTTGTAACACCTTTTTATATTGTTACTTAGTTCATGACTGTAATTGATATTTATATAATAGTTTCATTTTGAATTAGGTATTAAAGGTGAGGTTGCACCATCACGGGTTTTGTGGGCCTTTTGAGGAATACAAGAAATGGTAAATGGTCTGCACTTATATATCGCTTTTCTACTTAGCGCTTTACACTGCTTCTTATTCACACTCACAATCACACACACACTCACACACCGATGGGGGAGCAGCTATGCAGCTGGCCAACATTCACTGGGAGGAACTAAGTTGGCGTTTGTTGTGTTGCTCAAAGACTCTTGAACCAACAACTGCGAGATTGGTGGACAACCGCACTACCTTCCTGCGCCACAGTCGCCTGAAATCTGTTCAGGTACTTTTCTGTGAAGCTATCAGCAATTTGTTTTTCTTGTTGTATTTTTATGCACACAGCCGAAGATAAATCACAGTCTATCTTGTGTTTCACCCTGAAATAATTGCTTAGGGGACAAATTTGGACAGGTTTATACAAAACACTGACCTAAGCGTTTGAGTATTTAAGTTGTATTGTTAACTTTTTTTTTTTTTACCTGAATTGTTACTAAAACAACAATCCGTGGTCACAAGCTTTCTTTTAAGTGGTTCAACAAAATTTAGATACGCAATTCAAAGCTCCAAGAGCCTTGATCCTTTTGTCGGATATATCCAAGGTGTGTGTTTTATCCACATTTTGTTAAATGTGTGTGTTTCTACACGAACACATTTGTGTATCAAACCTGCTGAGGAGCGTCTTGCGACCTGACCCGATCACGTTTGAGCTGATCACACCTCTCCCGTTCAGATAACAGACGAAGCCAGGAGCCCCCATACTGTGATCTGTTCCACTTTATATGGTTGATGTCATTTGAGGAATAAAGTAGCACAAGGTGGAGAATGAATAATACATGTGTGTTTTGAATGTCTCTTCTTACTCGGTGAGTGCTGTGAATGAAATCTTCACACAAAGTTTGAGAGCTGCTACTGTAAAAATAATTTAGGACTATGCTTGGTGATTATTTTATATTGTAAAATGATTTTAAACTCTTGAATAACACAGGTTTAGTTGAACATTTTGGCTAGTCTTCACTATTTAATTTCTGTTTTACAGGGACTTTAACATGAGTTTTATATTTGTCACACCAAACGAAAATGTGTTGTTATTCAACCAGCCAGTTTGAATAATTAAAAAAAGTTGCCAAGTCTATATAATAAGGTTTCAAAATCCTGAAAATATAAGCAGTAGTCTCTGCTCTCAGACACTTGGGGGAGAGTTTGTCAGGTGAAGTGAGAGCAGGCACTTATATCATTGTAACATGATTTTGTTCACATTTATAAAACTCAGCAATGCTCTGCTAAACAGTCATTATTCCATCATTCTAGTTGTAATCTCTGCTGTCTAAACACTTTTACAATGTTCAGTCAGCTGTGTCCTACTGTTATTCCACACATATCTGAACTTCTTGCTTTTAGACATGATGTGAAAAGCTCACTCTCTTCCCTTTTCACCAGGCCCTATATTCCCTGACATTAACAATGTTTTAGTCGAGTTACTGTTTGAAATGTGATTGTTGAGTTGTTCTGTTAAGCACTGTCTTGCTGAAATATGCAAGACCTTCCCTGAAAGAGACGTTGTCTGGATGGGATCATATGTTGCTCTAAAATCATGTACTTTTCAGCGTTGATGACCTTTAGAGATGCAGAACAATATTAACAATAACACTCTGGATGGTCCCTGTCCTCTTTAGTCCGGTTTCCAAAAAGAATTTCAAATTCTGATTAATCTAACTAAAGAACAGTTTTCCATTTTACCTTAGACCAGACAGAGATTTCAGAAATTTTTCAGAGAACATTTTTCTGAAATTGTTCCACAATTTTTAGATGTAGTCTTTACATTCAAGAGGCTCTGCCTTTCTGAAATGCTCCCTTTATACCCAGTCATGTTACTGACCCCTTGCTTATTAATGGTCCTCCATTTGTAGCAATTACTTTTCCAGCCTTTTGTTCATTCTGCTCCAAAATTGTTGAGATGTGTTGCTGCCATCAAAATTAGCCAATATTTTCCATGAAATGGTAAAATGTCTCAGTGTCAACATGTGATATGTTGTTTATGTTCTATTGTGAATAAAATATGAGTTGATGAGATTAGCAAATCATTGCATTCTGTTTTCATTTATGTTTTACACATTGTCCCAACTTTTTTAAACTGGGGTTTTCCAGTGACAAATTTATCTCCCCGTACTCTACCATTTATATGGGGGGCCGGCACTACACCTAAATCTTCTATCAAACCATGACATTTTGCCTCAAAGGCTCATGGGAAATTGTGTTCTGAAAGGCCGCAACAAAACTATATATAGGATAATTAATGCTATTAGATTTTTTTTGGTTTTAAAAGAAACTACTATAAATATCTTAACAAACCCAAAAGTTACACAACATGCATTCTTGTTGTTTTCATGCTGCAGTGTAAAGATGGAATTTTACTCCCTTGCAATGTTTGAAATCTCAGTGGGGTTTTGAATAGGGTTGCCCATAGTGGCCATCGTTCAGTCCCACCCAAAAAATCAGCAGAAATGATAAGAAAACCGTTAACTGACTAACTCCACAATGCTCACAGACTTTTGTTATGATATCAGCAATTGCTCTTTCACATGTATAATGTGTAATATAGAAACATATAATGGATTTGGGTTTACATGGACATTAAGTCTTTTAAGAGTGTTAAGCTCTGTCATTCATTTGGAGATTGTAAGTGCATGTTGTCAGAAATTAATGCTACTCTTACATGAAATGCAATCCTGTGTATAACTAGTGTGGCAGTGTCAAACTATTACAGCAGCAGCTTTGAATCACCACAACACAGGAAAGAAAATTACTGAGCTTGTCCACAACTACCGACATCTACTGTATATACTGGCAGTATCATTTATGTCATTGTCGCCATTTTCTCTGCTGGACACTTTTAGTGTCACCATAGATTCTGTTGTCACAAGGAAATAAACCAGTTTTCTTTCAGTCATGATTAGACCTAAATTTTCCAGACATAAAGTTAGCAAGGAACTGTGTGAACAATGATGCAGATAGTGCATATTTCGGTTTAGGTTAGGGTTCGGGTTAAAGGTTAGGAATTTAGGTGCGATGATAGGGTGACGAGCTAATGAATGTCCTACATTACTCAGTGTCTTCACATGTATATAAAGACAAGCCTGCATTGATCCAGACTACTGCCTGCAACAACAAGAACATGGTGCATGGTACAAAAAAAAAAAAAAAAAAAAAAAAATGGACTATGCACTATGCATTGCCTTGGTTTGCCTTGAGTCCTGCATTTAATCATTGTTACTTCCTAATTTTGCCTTTTCTTTCAATGTGGAGACAATTAAAGTCATTTATGTGAGAAAGAAATAACTGAATTAACAAAATATAATGCATAATCATAATGCATGCACAGCTATTTTTTTTTTTTTTTTTTGGTACAATGGTTCTACCTAAGGCAGCACACCTTACAGCTACAAAGTCACCACATGCAGGCTGCAGCCTTGCATGTTCTCCGCATGCCTGTGTTGGTTTCCTCCCTGTACTCTGGTTTAGTTTCACAAAGACATGCATGTTAGGCTTACTGGTGACTCTAAACTGCCCCAGTGTGTGTGTGAATGTGACAGCTGAGATAGGCTCCAACCCCTGATGACCCTGAACATGATAAGTAGTAAAGATAATGGATGAATGAATGGACGATCCACTTCTTCATGCATGGTGAAATCGCATAGTATGATTTATTGTGCCTCAACAATGAAGTAGCATCATTGCAGTCTACAGATTTCATACAAAGTAATGTGATATTCTTCTTGGTTAACAGGATGATTTTCTGTAGAATCATGCACACCAGAGACTAGATATTACAACTCTTACAAGTCTATGCCAGGTAGTCATCCCAATTCCCACCAATGCATTATACATTTTACATTTTCCCATCAATACAGTTGCAGGCAGCATGATGGCTTTGTCCATGGTCCCAAAGATCCTCCTCCAGGTATGGCCAGAACTAAGTATTAATGTGCAATATTCGGCATCTGTAATGGCCCCATGTTCAGTTGAGTTAAAAGAAACCATTAAAAGAAACAAAGGACGCAAACGAGATGATAACAAAAAAAAGGGGGTCACTTACTTACTTTGCTCATTTAGTAGCTCTCTGGGGCCCACAGTGGTGTGCACTGAATTGCAATTACAGAGGTTAATACCAGCATAGTAGCTTTCTTTAACACCTGTGATCTGAGCCTCTGTAGATCGCATATCTCTTGTTTTCCCTGCTATCGTCCCTTTATCCTCACTCATCCACAAATCTCACCTCTCACCTGTGGATGTACGGTGTGTGTAGCTTCCTCATATAATTTAAAAAATAGAGCCTTGAGGTGGCTTTCTTTCATGTGGACAGCCTTAGAAAGACATTTAACTCTAAATGACAGTGTACACTGTGTCTGCAAGCAGCACAGAGCCGACAGTTTTCTCACATTTTATTGATGTTTAATAATGCCATTAATCATTAAAATGCATACACTTGACATTGAAAACACAACTGGGGTTAAACAGTAGTCTCAGAGTCTAAATAAAACTGTGATATTGCATTAAGTGCACAGGAGAAGAAGGGAGACATTAAGGGATGCTGTGATGATACTTAAGGGACTCATCACTCTAATTACTTTTTGCATGCTGACTGGAGATTAGAGACCTTCACTCCCAGGTGACTCCAATTTTTACAGCTTTTATTTTATGCTTATTTACTTTGTGCACAATTATACAGAACTGACTGTAGTCATAACCTAAGAAGGTTTAACTTCTGTTTATCAAAATTTGCTCTTGTAGCTTTTAAATTTAAAATTGTGTTAACCTTTTTTATACTTTTTTGTACACTTTTTATAATTTAAGATTTGATTTATAAAACAGTTGTTCGTGGTTTGTGGTAAAAGAGGTCTGAAGAGGTCATATGGTGGAAAAACACTGATTTTACCAAATAATTTAGAGACCAGAATTCCAGGTGGAAGGAGACCAGGTGGAAAGGTAGCAAGGCTAAAAGCTTAGGAGCAGGCTTCAAGTTGTTCTACCATGGGTCAGACAGGAAGAGAAATGGAGTAGGAGTTATCCTGAGAGAGGAGTTTGTGAGGAATGTTCTAGAGGTGAAAAGAGTATCCAGACAGGTTGATGAGTCTGAAGCTGGAAATTGAAGGTGTGATGTTCAAAGTGGTTATGCTCCACAGGAGCATAACCACTTAGAAGAGAAGGAAAAATTCTGGAGTGCGTTAGATGAAGTGATGCAGAGCATTCCCAGAGGTGAGAGAGTGGTGATTGGTGCACTACAGCTAATGTGATCAGGGAGACAGGTAGGAGGGTACTCGGTGTGTCATCTGGAAAGAGGAAAGTGGACAAGGAGACTTGGTGGTGGAACGAGGAAGTTCAGGAGTGTATACAGAGAAAGAGGTTAGATAAGAAGAAGTGGGACACTGAAGAGAGTAGACAGGAGTACAGGGAGATGCAGCATAAGGTGAAGGTAGAGGTGGCAAAGGCCAAACAAAGAGCATATGAGGACTTGTATGTTAGGTTGGACACTAAAGAGGGAGAGGTGGATTTGTACAGGTTGGTGAGACAAAGAGATAGAGATGGGAAGGATGTGCAGCAGGTTAGTGTGATTAAAGATAAGGATGGAAATGTATTGACAGGTGCCAGGAGTGTGATGGAAGATGGAAGGAGAACTTTAAAGAGTTGATGAACGAGGAAAATGAAAGGGAACGAAGAGTAGAAGAGGTGACTGGTGTGGAGCAGGAAGTAGCAAAGATTAGTAAGCGTGAAGTGAGGAGGATGTTGAAGAGGATGAAGAGTGGAAAGGCAGTTGGTCCTGATGACATACCTGTGGAGGTATGGAAGTGTTTAGAGGAGGTGACAGTAGAGTTGTAGGTGTGACAGAGGAGTTCAAGGTGGAGGTGGGTCTGCATCAAGGATCAGCTCTGAGCCCCTTCTTGTTTGCTCTGGTGATGGACAGGCTGACAGATGAGGTTAGACAGGAATCTCCATGGACTATGATGTTTGCAGATGACATTGTGATTTGTAGTGAGAGCAGGGAGCAGGTGGAGGAAAATCTAGAGAGGTGGAGGTCTGCTCTGGAAAACAGAGGAATGAAGCTTAGTCACAGTAACACAGAATACATGTGTGTGAATGAGAGGGACCCAGGTGGAACAGTGAGGTTACAGGGAGCAGAGGTGAAGAAGGTGCAGGACTTTAAGTATTTAGGGTCAACGGTTCAGAGCAACGGAGAGTGTGGAAAAGAGGTGAAGAGACGAGTGCAGGGAGGTTGGAACAGGTGGAGAAAAGTGTCAGGTGTGTTGTGTGATAAAAGAGTATCAGCGAGAATGAAAGGAAAGGTGTTCAAGACGGTGGTGAGACCAGAGATGATGTTCAGCTTAGAGACAGTGGCACTGAAGAAAAGACAGGAGGCAGAGCTGGAGGTAGCAGAGCTTAAGATGTTGAGGTTCTCTTTGGGAGTGACGAGGATGGACAGGATCAGGAATGAGGACATCAGAGGGACAGCTCATGTTAGATGTGTTGGAGATAAAGTCAGAGAGGCCAGATTGAGGTGGTTTGGACATGTTCAGAGGAGAAACTGTGAATATATCGGTAGAAGGATGCTGAGGCTGGAACTGCCAGACAGGAGGTCTAGAGGAAGAGCAAAGAGGAGATTTATGGATGTAGTGAGGGAGGACATGAAGTTAGTTGGTGTGAAAGACGAGGATACAGAGGACAGAGTTAGATGGAGGCACATGATTCGCTGTGGCGACTCCTGAAAGGGAACAGCTGAAAGGAAAAGAAGAAGATTCAATCAAGATGTATTCATAGCAATGATTAGGTATCTGAGTTGGATCTCTGACCTTCAGAAAGAAAACATGTTGATGCAGATATTTACTCTTTAAAACTACTGAATAAAAGTGCAGATTAACAGTATTATCATGAGTATCAGGAAAGGAGAACAGTAAAGCATGAGCTCCTCTGCGCATTGCACACACAGAAAAGAGTGAAAATTTGAAACCATGCAATTTAATATTTGATTGTCACTGCACATTTTATATTAGAGAATACAGAGACCAGCAGAAGAATGTTGAATGTTGAGATATAATTTGTGGATATTACTATCTCACACTTTGGGTTTACAGACAAACACTAAACTTCAGCAGAGCAGCGCTTTGAGGCGAACACTATAGAAATGATCAAAAACACTAATATGCTTATTGTTCATAAGTATATATGTATATGAAAATGGCAACTATATGCCACCTCTCAGCCAACCAGCATTTCTTTGTGATGCTTGCGTGTTTTCCCTGTGCTTGCGTGGATTCTCCAGTTTCCTCCCACAGTCTAAATTGCCAGTAGGTGTGAATGGCTGTCTCCTTGTGTCAGCTCTGTGACCTGTCCAGCGTGTACTCCTGTCGTTCACCAAGTGACAGCTGAGATCGGCTCCAGCACCTTTCCGGGATAAGCTGTTAAGATGGATGCCTGAACTTATTTTTTGATAGAATATCCATTCTTGCAGTAAAACATCCATTTTGGTGACCGTATTAAAATGTCCTATGTTCAGTGTAGGCTCAGATTATAATCTGTAGTATTTACTTTTAAACAACCCGGAATCTTTCAGTAATCTTAACCATTGGGCTTTTTGTTGCCTAAACATAACCACACACTGCGCACTGGAATCAAACTGGGGTCCATCCAATAAATGTAGCGCCTCATTCATTCAAAAAACACATTGCACCATCCACTGATTACATTCCCTACAACAATATAATCATGTTTGCAGTTGAGTTGCATAGGAATGTAATTAGAGACAGGGTTGCAGCAGGTAACTCGGTGAGTAATGTGTTATTATAGCTTACAGAGGCAGTAGCCAAATCTGCAAAAATAATACTAATAATACTAAGTTGTTAAAAGATGATTCTGGCTTATTAGAAGTGATGGTGTCCATATGGACAACATTTGAGGGATGTTTCCTAACATGGGTGTAATGATGATCGCACAGCTCACAGCATCGTCTCTGCAACAATTTTAGTCCGAGGCTCAGTGGGAAGTGAACCTTACACCTGGCAGCGTTCAACAGGATTTTCAGATAGTTACAGAGTTAAATGATGTTTCAGGAGCCAAGGTTGTCATCACACTCTCACACACACACACACACACAATGTAGGTCTCATTTGACCCAGATAAGCATTTCCCAGCTTGACAGATAGAAAGAGAGTGTATGTATCACTGCAATGCAATGTTCTGTGAGTATTATGTGACACATTTGGCCTATACACACAGTAATGATAGCAAATCAACGTTGTGCTTTGGCTTTGTAATGCTCATCACTGGCTCTTTCATTCACTACTGACTCCTAACAGTAACTACCTTCTGCTTGTTCATTAAACTCCATACATGCTGTACTAGTTGGATGCATAATGAACAGATACGTACATATTTCCATGAATATACTTAGAATAAAGAATAGGCTGCTAAGGCCAGAGAG